>JAXDDW010000010.1:1197500-1217500 GCA_034670385.1 Hoplostethus mediterraneus | reverse complement strand
CTCTTGTCACACACACACACACACACACACACACACACACCTAAAATCAATACAAATTACAATGTAATATATTTTTATCCATTACAATTGTAATGGATAATAATAATGTAATCTTTTGCCTAAATAGTGTCAAGACTCCACAAGATCAACAAATGCTTTTTGATCACTGAATATAGCTTTCCACACGGTTTCACAGAGAAATGCCTTTTCTTATTAAAAAGTCTAATCTCTTCTAGATAATATTTTGCCAAATACAAATTTTAAGACACAAAAAAGGAATTAAAAACATTCATTAGATGAATGTAATGGTAATACTTCCCATTGCTGCACATACACACATGTGCACAATTCCTACCTCCATGCTTTTGTAGAGGAAGACCTTATCTGCAGCAACAACAGTGTAGAGCTTAGAGCGCAACCCTCTGAGCTCCAGGTGGCCTTGATACTCGGACATCCGAGGTGAACCAGGGGTCAACGAGCTGCTCCGCTGACGCCCCTTGGTGCAGTCCAGCAGCACAGCCACCCAGTCATTTCTCTCAGCTGGATGTGTATGGAAAGAGACACACATGTATGCACACACAGGCATGAGCGCATACATGATTCTATACACAAAGCTATGTATGCACGAACAGACATCATTATTAATTTGCATATATGCACACACACATACACCACACATTACATTACATTACAGGCATTTAGCAGACGCTTTTATCCAAAGCGACTTGCAATAAGTGCATTCAAAATAGGTAGGCAAGAGAACTACTAGTCACCAGAAATCATAAGTGCATTTCCTTCCTGAACAAGACACACAGACACAGATGAGTAGTCACATTCACACATATAGTACACACACATAATAGACAGACCTTCATTCTCAGCCCTGAAGAGAAAGGTGCGGTTGTTTGTGACGACCTCAAACTTCAGCTCTCCCACACTGGACACATTAGTGATGAAGTTTGTTGAGATGATCCGCTTAGAGTACACGTCCTGGAACCAACACACACACACAACTTACACAAGTAATGTATGTGGATGAGTGTGTTTTTGTGTGGGAGTGTGTGCATTCGTTTGTGTATATTTGAGTCACTGAGAGAGAGTGAAAGTACATGCATTGTGTGTGGGAGTGAGCTATTTCATGTGTGTTGTTACCTTGTCGTTGTCAAAGTATCTCAGATAGTCGACATCTAGCTTTATCCATCGTCTCTGGTAATAGAGGGCCCTGTATACACACGCACACGTATGTAAGAGCCTTACTGTCAGCATCAACTCATCCACAGATTAAATACACAAGTATCAGCTGTGACGTCCATTGAAATAGAAACAAATGTTGATCAAATGGGGAAAAAGCAGTCATCCTATCTATCATCCTGCCATCACCATTTATCTAGTAGAAAAAAACTAAATCAAAGCTTTCGGTGTTTTCCATACACACCCCTGTGGTGGGTTCTTGTCCAGCCAGCCCATCTTGATGACAGCAGAGGGATGGGGTCCATCCTCTTTGGTGGGCGGGACCTGTCTGTCAGTGACTGGCAGGTAGACACTGTCTTGCAGTGTGCTGATCCCATAGTCCTGCCATGAATCACGACTGGGACAAAAATAAATAGGAAAGTGTACACACAATACACAATACACATTACTGACAGTAGTATGCCACAAACAAAACAATTCCTTGCATGCTCTTTCTAAAAAAAAAAGACTTAAAAAATAACAAGTATTAAATCATTAGTGAGCACTCAAACAACTAAATCACAATTTCAACTTGGAGCAATGTAATTAGGTAACCAGAGATCAAGTTGCTAAATACTTTGTAATTGCAGTTTATGCAGTTTGTTCCTGTTTCTGTGTATCTGCGGCTTTGTGTCACTCACGGGTTGGTGATTGGGTCATCATCGTCCAGTAACTCATCATCACTACATAAAGAACTGTACCGCCCCTTTTTCTGCATGAGCGGTGGCAGTAACATATCCTATTGGATGAGACAACTGTCACTCACAGTATGCAGGAGGCAGGAATACAGAAGCAGCAGAATTTTAAATAAATATATAGGAGCAACCATGAAAAAACTGTCCTTTTAAACAACACACATACACACGCCCTCTTACCCTGTCTGGTGGGTTCAGATGAACGGCAGGGCAAGACGAGTCTGGACTCTCATAGTCATTATCGGAATTATCATCGTCTGAGCATGACCCTGAGAGAGAGAGAGAGAGAGAGAGAGAGAGAGAGAGAGAGAGAGAGAGAGAGAGAGAGAGAGAGAGAGAGAGAGAGGAACTGAGAGTTAGGAACTGAGAACAGAGGCAGCTTTAAATAGTGTGGTAGTGGTAGCACTTTACCAATCAAGAACATACAAAGATTTTGAATCATTGCCACCATTTACATGCACAGACAATTCCGTTACTAACCTGGTTACCTGGTTTTGGGTCAACACATGTAAATGTCATAAATGAGTTATAATAACTCAGGGAAGTTCATTCTGCACAGCATATGGGTACATATTGAAGTCAACAAAAGAAGTAACCTATTTGTCAATCAAAGAGGGAGGGAGTACCTGGCAGACTGTTGCATACTTTTACTTTTAGACTTTTACATACTGGCAGATGGCTCTGTGGGTGGAATAGTCGGTTAATCACTAAATTTATTTAATTGATAAATGTAGTTACTGGATGATTGAGAAACAGCTTATGTTGTGGTTAGATTAGGTGTGTCACATTGAGTGTGTCAATGTGTAGGACTCTCCCTCCGACTGGAACCAGTCCTTCAGGCTTTTCATCTAAATAAGTACACAGTTTAACGTAGCGTCAGAGCCATACTCCCTCAGGCAATGTAGGACAGGTTGAACAATACTGTGTGGAAACTTAGTTTGTGAGAGAAAGATACTGTGTACACACACATGTGCAGGCAGATTTGGGTCAAGCATGAGCATGGATTTTAACTAATTCAGTCTTAAGTACGTGGCATGAGTAACAACTGAACCAGCAAGGCACCTTGTCTTGTCTTACGGGACACAGACAACTCCTGTCAATCCTATCCCATCCTAATATTTTTGTCCCTGTGCCATCTGAGGCATTAATAAAACAGACTAGTCTCAATAGTGTCTTTAATGTTTTAATGTGGGCAACTCACTGGTCAAGGGATGGGGCTGGAGGAATCACCTCCTAATTAACACAGAGAGGCAAGTCATGCATGTCCCAGAGAAGGTGCAGAGGTTAATGCCTTCCCCTCTGGAACCTGTGGAAAATACCATTGCTTACGTAGGAAGGCCCAGCATCAATCTTCCCTTGTGTGTTTTCCCAAGTACACTCATTGGTTCAGTACACTGGGGAATGTACCGTATGCCCATACAGCTTGTCTGATTAGTGATTAAGATATGTGAGTTCATGTTACATTTAATCCTGCACAGAGTCCGTCAGTTCTATGTTGTGTAACTTTCTTGTAATTTTTCAGCAGCAATTAACTATGTCAAATTCCTTGTGCATCAGTTGTCCTTGGTGAATAAAATAAATTTGGATTCCAATGATGACAATGTCATGGGTTCAAATCTAACTCAACCTATGTTACATGCCATTCCCTCTGTCTATCCCATCATTCCTGACACTCTAAAATAAAAGAAAGCACTTAAAACACACACACATTCCTTTAAAACATACAAAAAAAAGAGTAAAAGGTTATATTGCGATAGGATGATGATTTAGAGGTAAATCCCTTAGTGTGTACTACTACTCACTGATCTCGAGAGGAGGCTGGGGGGCCCTCCTGGCAGGCAGAGCCGGCTGCGTGTCGGAGTGCGTTGTTGGCTGTTGCGTGTTTTCTTGTGCGTTCTCTGGTGCTTGGGACGTCCTGATGCGGGGTGGGATGTGTGGCGTTCGGTCCATCTGCGTCTCATCAGTGGCAATCTTGCTGCAAGTATGTGTGAGGGACGGGAGGGGAAGAGGACAGATTAACAGAGGAAGGATGGAGAGCAGGAGAGGAGTCCTCAGTCACCACGGTAACGAGAGGTCGTGTGAAAACCCCAAACAGACGGCTGATTCTGTACATCCTTTGTCAGGAAGAATGCCTTTCTTCTCTCCCTTTTACACTCCTGTCTTCTCTTCTCCCCTCACTACATAGTAAAAACTAAAAAGCTAACTACATAGGTTTTTACTCCAGGCAGCTGTTACGATGGACAAAGTCAGGTTACAGTCACCAAAGTTGTGCAGAGCTTAGTGTCCATAGTGACACTAAGTGCAGGAAGAAAAACAAAAGTCTAGATTCTGTTGATAAACACAGACTCACTCTACTCTTTAAAAAAAGATTCCCAAATCTGTACCCTCAAGAATGTTGAGAGGGTGGTTGCTATTCATGCTGGCTACAACTCTAGAAACCTGACTTGATCCACGCCGCTGCCTGTGTGCCAAAACTTTTCTGTTGTAGAACAGCACCAGAGTTCATTCTCGAACCGTGGCTCTGCTCTCCTCCTCTAACCTCTGTCTCTCCCTACCTGTCGTTATCAGCAGCAAGCCTAAACCTGCCTCGCACTGGGAGATACCATTACCATGTAAACACGGCATACCTCTGGATACCTCCTAACCACGCACATGCAGGAGCACACAGCCGCGCACACACATACATTGCATTACCCACACAGTGAGCAATCAAAATATTAACTGAAATAAGTGTGCTACGATTTGTGTCCCACAACATACAGTCAGTGGGCCCGCCCTTACCGAGAACTGTACGTAGAGGAGAATCACACACTGGTACACAAAGCATTACCACATCAAAGTCTACTCAGTCAGATGTGACATTCATTTACTCAAAACAGAAACTCGCTTCCACGTGTCCATGTGTCCCACCCAACAAACACACACCTAGCACCGCACTGTTCGTCCATGTTCTTGACCATGTTATTTTGCACTCAGACAAACACAATAGATAAACACAATGTGATTTAACAAAACAAAAGTGGAAAAAGTATGTGAACCTCTAGGATAATGACTTCTTCGTAATTGAAGTCAGGTGATGCGATTAGAGATGACATGACATTCAGGTGTGGGTTAGAGGTGTTCTGTTATATAGAGAAAATTCAATGCCATTGCTAATCTCCCTAGGAGTGAGCCATCACAAGAAGAACATGCCACATAACGGTCAAGGAGGTGACAAAGAACCCTGAGGTAACAGCTAAGGATCTGCAGGCATCTCTTTCTAACATCTGTGTCCACAAGTCCATAAAAAGGAAACCACTGAAGCAAGCTGTTCATGCAAAGACATCCCAAAAACATCCAAAATAAAACCTGCTAACCGGTGTGCAGGTCTGATCAGCAACCACAGGTTGAGGTTGTTGCTCCGACAGGATGTTCCATCAATTGTAAAAGTACAAAATTGTGTGTTATTTGTTAAATCTCATTGTCTACGTCCATTTTTCTGACTTAGATTGAAGATTTTAGGAGCCATTTATACAGGAAGGTAATTCAAAAGGGTTCACAAACATTTTCTCAAAAGTACAAAATCATACAGCATATATGTCATTAGTACAATAAATTTAAATAAGCAAATGGGAAAGTTTAGAGTGAACACATAGACCTGCTTTCCATCTGCCCAGTATTGTGAAAGTTCCCCTTTTCCTCATCTTCTGTCCATTTCCTTCTCTTTTCTCTTTTCAGTCCTAATTACCATTACGCTATTAATACCTGCCATGAGACTACAAAGTCAGGGATGTTATACACAGCACATGGTCTTTTAGCAATAGCTCTTTTAGCTCAAGACCAAATCCAAAACATGCTAACACATTATACACAATATGCTATGGACAAAGTTACTGGAGGTTACTGACCAACTAGATATCATCTATCTTTAAAAATCTATAAAATATTTGTACCAGCCCCGGGTCAAATAGTATTTGCAAACACTTGTAATAGTTTGTTTTAGCCGAGGTGCCAGAAGGAAGGGATTTGCCACATAGAGCAATATGGCAAATGCCAGAAACAATCACAGGGAAGCATTTGGAATTCAATTTGCTGTCATTTTCTGTGACTGACAATTTATCTGACATTATCTGAATTATCTTGCTGCAATAAACCCCACCCAGTCGGTATTCCAGGACGTTGGAACAAACACTAAGAATTGCTTGTAAATTCTATTTGACCCAGCCTGATCTGTACCATTCAGAATACTGACCATTGCTACAGACATGAAGCTGTGCACCTCACTGTAGACTGCTACCTAACCTGAGCCAGTTATTCTCAAACTCAAATACCTGCACCTCTGCTGGTGTCTGGGATGTTGTCCAAGGTCCTTGGGCTGGTTCTGAGAAATAGACTATACTCTACTATTAGATTTAATTTAAGTTGTCTCTCAAGGTGGCAATACCACGTCTTTGACAGTTGTCAAGAAAAAAGATAACTATAATGTATACGTATACACAAACTGGTCCACAGATCCATCTCTGTTGGGTCCTCATATGACAAATTACAATATATTTTCAGTTCCAAAAGAAACTAATCTTATTCTGAAAAAGGTTGAAGCACCATGCTTTAAATCAAACACAAGTCCTTACACGGACCTGTGTCCTAACCCTAACCCATGTCATAAAATGACATACCATATGTACCACAATGAAGGGAAATTGACCGGTTGACACAGTTCCTCCTTTTTCACAGAGGAAAAGGGTACACAGAGGATTGCTAGCTAGAGGCTATATTTAACTGATCTCAAGGTTGAAGAAACAATAACCCTTCCTTTCTCCTCCCACACACACACACACACACACACACACACACACACACACACACACACACACACACACACACACACACACACACACACAAACACACACACAACACACACACTTACTTGCAGATATATACTTCTATTGTCTCCACTTCACAAATACATAGGCCTACATATTGCATATACCTTAAATACAAAGTGTATTTCACCAAGAGCTTTAGACATTACTAAAGATGTAAAGGTGCAACAGGTACCCTCAGAAGGTGTATATATGTGGATGTATATTTCTGTGCATATTTCTATGTTTTAAAGCAAGACACAGTGTAGAAGCACCTGATAAAAGGCTACTAATGGACATATTAGTCATACTGTTGACGGATGAAAGGCATTGTAAGCGGGCACATTTATTTACAGCATCATCAAGCTAGGTCCTTGCTATGACACACAGCAATGTACATGGTACATACATGTACACATCATTTCAAGGCAATGACAAAAAGCAATTCTGCCAAAAAAGCTTTTCTTTATTTGTCAATTCCTATCCTTGATCAAGTCCATAACCATAGGGACTGCTAACATTACAACTAGACGAGAAGAGCTTTTAACAGCTACCCACCCCAGGGACCATTAGCAAAATCCCATCCTACTGATTAACAATAGTCTAGAGTCATGCAGGTAACAAAACACCAAGGCAAGTCCCTCAAGTTTTACAGCCCGGGACCCAAATAGGATACCTAGTCTCACAGTCTCAGACCCAAGCTCATTACAACGTACCTTACTCTTGTCAAGGTAAAGGAAACTCAGGTAAACAAGGTAAAAATCAAATAAACAGTACCTCTATTTATTGACAACAGGTGCATCAATGCTACAACACAGAAGAAAACAGGAACAGAACTATAAAGAAAGGCTTCCTCGTTTGAAACATCAACACAGAACAGAGTGAGGAGAGGGGGGAGGAGAGTGCATGAGAAAGAGAGATAGAGACAGAGGGCAGCAGGGGAGATATTTCAGTTTGTATCCCTCTTACCTGTCCTGGCATGTTCCGAAGGCACAGAGGAACAACTATGTTATACACACACACACACACACACACACACACAAGCACAGCGAAGGACCGGGGGGGGGGAAATGAAGAGGAAACAACCGCCTAACTAGAAAAGAGTAGGAGGAGGCAACAAAGAGCATAGACGAGGAAACTGAGAGCAATGAAAAGCACGTGTGTGTGTGTGTGTGTGTGTGTGTGTGTGTTAGTAGATACCGCAGACTGAAGGTAGTTCCTGGTAGCAAATCACTTTAGTCTTTCCTTCTCCCTCTGTCTCTAGGCTAATGAGGAGACATAAACAGCTCCAGCAGCTCTTTATTGTTCTCTATTGTGACTTCTTCACTCTTTCTACAGCTAATCTCCTATAAACCTCAGAGAGATAGAGAATCTAAATGTGTTAACCATAATGGCCCTTGTCCAAAACCTGACACAGGGCTTTTGCTTCCTTTCCATTGTCAGTGACGACACATATGCATACACACTTAGAGGAAACAGAAACCCCTGGGTGCTATTATCAGGAAGTAGACACAAGCACATATATGAAAAAGAATCGTCACACAGTCTCTTCAGTGAAATTAGTTCAAGCAGAGCAGTCAGCTGTAAAAGTATGTAGCCTCTCCAGGACTCCACAGGATAGACTGGTTGTTGTTTTTTTACACATCCACATTTTCCTCCACACATCCAGATGATGCCATACATTTAAAACCACAAACATTAAGATACTACACAAAAAATGTAATTGTGAAAACAAGGTCAACAGGAGAAACACACATCACCCAGTGGCCAGCTATGAGCAGCAACAAGAGTGTTTACAGAGAGGCACAAATGGGCAGAAAATGATATTATAATCCTTGTTTGGGTCATAGGCTCAACATGTGTTGGACAAGTATTGTATTCAGCAGGCCAATGAGCTGCAGGTCTGTTCACTCAAAGCCAATGAGCTTCTCTTCTGCTTGACTTGTCTTTTAAATTCAAGGAAGTCTTACGGAGTCACCAATCACACTACTTTATATCGTGCTCAAATAGATAGAGGCTGCATTTTACAATCTTGTCCAATAGATGGCAGCATTATCCACTAATAACCAAAGTTACTGCATGACCGTGGATCTCAATGGCTTATTGCTGGAATGTTTGACTGCATAGTTATTTGGACCTCGCAGATTTTGGTGATGCAAACTTATCACTTGAAATTGATTGTCATTAATTCTGGACAATATTGCAGATTAATGTCAAAAATGTAAGTGGACGGTAGTGGAACCCCTAGAGGAGGGCTATTCAACCATGTGCCATGGAGGGCCGAGAATATGCAGGTTCCAACCAAACACCACAGCAGGTGATTTCACTGATTAGCACACAGAGGAGGAAGTAATCAGTGAATTCACCTGCTGTGGTGTTTGGTTGGAATGAAAACCTGCATACCCTCGGCCCTCCATGGCACATGGTTGAATAGCCCTGCCTAGAGTATCTTCTACTGTTGCACTCTTCATCTCAAACACAAATCTACTGATTATTTGGCCTTGACGCACACACGCACACACAAGTTTGCCATAAATGCAATATCCTCACACACTGCTCACTCAACACCCAACACCCACAGCTTACCTGTGAGAGGGCTTAGTCCTGGGAGGCCGTATGGGAAGCCGTTGTGGGATTGGTGGAGCGCCTTTAGGTCCTGCCCCTACTTTTGGAGGGAGAGGTGGGGCACTTCTGTCTTCGCTGGTCTCAGCTGAGGTGGAAGAGGAGGAGAGGGAGGAAGAGGAGAAGAGGGAGGCAGCAGGGGAGACAGGTGACGTTCTTCTCCCTCCCTCACAGCCCCCCTGTTGAGCGGGAGGGTGAAAATCTAACGTCTCAGGCCGAGCTTGGGAAGAGGGGAAGTTAGGAGGGTTTAGAGGTGCGTGGGTTGGAGTATGGGTAGGGGTGGCGGTGGGGGTGGAACTCGGCGGGGCAGTTCTACTAGGTAGGACTGGGGTTTGAGCAGCACGGCAGCCTGGTTTGGGTGAGGTAGGGATGGGGACTGGGGAGGAGGGGGTGAGGGTGGGGGTGAAGCGTTGCGGGGGGCAGTTTGGGGTGCTCCGCGGAGGGATCGGGGGTAAGGAAGGGGTGGGAGTGAGGAGAACATTGGGGTTAGAATCCATAGGGGGACTAGAGCGATACTTAGTCCTCTCTTTAGGCACCGGCTTCTCCCTCTCTCCATCCCTCTCTCCCTCTTTTCCTCCCCTGGGTGCTGTTGGTCTTTCGCTGGGAAGTGGCTTCCTATCTCCTTCGCCACTTTCCTCCTTCAGCATGAACACCGGTCTCTCCCTAGGGACTGGTTTCTCCCTTTCTCTGGGTGTAGGTCTTATACTCTCTCCGTCTCCCACTTTTTTCTCCCTCTCCTTTGGGATGGGTCTTTCCTCCACTGGGACAGGCACAGGTCTTTCTCTCTGCAACGGTTTGGAATATCCCGTCTCTCCCTCTCTCTGCTCTCGCTCTGCTCTCTCATAGTGTGCGTGGTGAGAGTGTGTGTCAGACTGTGTCGGGGTGTTTGTGTCGGGGTGTGCGTGCGGTGTTTTGTGCAGGCTGGCTAGGATTCGTCTCTGGTGTCCCGGTAGGGTGATTCCCATCCTCTCCAGCTGATCCGGCATCAGTTTCCGACATTCTTGTAACGTTGACAGCCCGGCGTCTTGGAAAGCCTCAGAATACTGTTCTAGACGAAGTACACACAGCCAGTCCCACACAGATACACACAATTCGGACTGCGACATCATTCGTGTGTGTACGTGTGTGTGTACGTCCGCGTAGAGAGAGAAGTCAGTTCAGATCATGGCTCACACAACCTGCGGAAGAGAGAAAAGATGCTGAGAATGAAGGAGATTTGTGGTCAGGTAACATTACCCTATTTAACTCTCTGATCAGAATTCCTATCCTAGGATACTTTCTGCATTTCCAACCTCAATTTTACACTTAGGGTCCGCTACCTTCATTGTTTTTAGTAGTTACTAAAAGGTAGTTAATATAGGTAGATGCTATGTAGTAAAGAGGAGAGAAATGTTATCACAGAATAAAAATGTTTTTTTGTGATACTCCCCAAAGTGAAAAGTCTCTTTTCGCTTGACCTCCTGTCACTGCCTAGAGTAAATTATGTGTGATAAACATGAGGAGGGAGGACTCTCACCTCTGTAAAAGAGGAAGTCATTTTTTTAAATGACTTGTCACATAAACCTAGGGCTATTGCTCTTTGGATAGTCACCACTGTCACTACCATCATGAAACAGCCCACTATGGAAGGAAGTGTAACAGCAGAACAAGCATTAGCACACACATGCTTGTTAACATCCACTCACTCCACTTCTCTCTCTCTCTCTTACCACCTAACCACTCTAACACACACACACACACACACACACACACACACACGAACACAGCAAACAGAATGAAATACAGGGCAAATTGCATTAAATTGTATTAGGTTGTAGTTTAGATAATATTACATTTTTACAAAGTAAGTTTGATCATAAAGCTGATTTAATTGAATTGAATAATAATAACCTTATTCTACCGTGGGACTTGTATGCCATTCTGGTTATCTGGTGCCATTCTGAGTATCATGTCTAAAGTGAAGAGCTGCAAATATATTTTCTTTAAATTTGAGCAAACCCAAAGGTAGAGTCATGCTTACTGCATGGCCTGCTATGACACTGTGGCTCACCACATTGCTTGAGAAGTACTGCTCCACTGCTATTACTGTTGCTAGATATTTTTAGTTCCTGAAATCTGCTGGGACAGTATACACTATGAAAAAACATTTTTTAGGTTTTTACCAAATTTCACTTATTGGGGAATTGATTTAACAGGGGCACATCAGAACATAAATTCAGGTCATTCACTTCAAAATAATTTTCCTCCATAAAGTGAGATCATCATTCAAATCGGCTAACTAGCCTAACTTATCCTAGCCTTAGGATAAGGCTGATATTTGCCACTGATATTTACCCATTAGTTAGTTGGCTTACTTGGAGCATCTGTTGATTATCAAGAACCCACTACACTGTAGTGGGTGTCTGTAAATGTCTGTTCTAGCTTCTAGAGCTAGACTTTCCAGCTGGAAACAGACCTATAAACATCATCTTATTTGCTTTCTCATGTCATACAAAACAGTTAGGATTAGTGAAGTGCACTGTTATAATGAGATACCTATTTTAGTGTTATCATTATTTTAATATGGTTAGCATGCAGGCAAATAAAGATTTAATAATAATCAAAAATCAAAAGCTGACAGTCTGTTGTTTTACTTCATACTCATCTTCTTTGAATGAAATCTATAGTCCACTGCCACATTACTTAAATCTGATTTCATTAGGGGACTGGGAGTGTGGATTGCGGAAGTCACGCACACAGTGACCAATAAGATAACCATAAGAAATAACATGCACAAGTGTGTTGGTGTGTATGTTGAAATTAGCGCAATTCATTTCCTGTAAAATGTTTCCTCTATCAGGTCAGAAGCCACAGGCTACAGGGGACAATCTGACACCGACTCTATCTCATCAAATGCAGTTCCTTTTTTTAAAATTGAGGAACTTAGAAGCTAGAACAGCAAACACTCGATGAAATATAGTCTGATTGCTGTTCATTCACCATCGGACAATTACTCACAACTACAGAGTGCACACACACACACACAGTCAACTGACAAGACTCAGCATCTTTGACCAGGAACAAATATTCACTTCAGCACTTTAGTCCAGAAAACCCTTAATCAGCCTTGTGTGGTCTGTATGCATGCGTGTGTGTCTTTGAGTGTGCTACAGAAAGAAAATAAGACAGAGGTGGAAAGAGAAAGACACAATGGAGAACTAAGAGTGTATAGGAGGAGAATATAAGAGACACGGGAGAAGAGTGTGAGAAATATGGGAAAAAATGTTCAGGTGGAAATACACTCAAAACAAAAACACTAACACCTAAGAGGTGACACCCCTTTTGCACAATCCTTGTTTCGTCCCTTTCATCTATATCTCTCTTCTATGGCTCAAGTAGATTTAACAGGTGAAATCAACCGTTGTCACATAGTTTTCACCTGGATTCACCTAGTACGTCTATTTCATGAAAACAGCAGGCTTCAAATGTTTTGTACACACAGTGTAATTGTTCAACAATTGCTGACTTAATTTTTCCAGTCCTATTTCAGTTTCTGCATTCCCAGACCAACATTTTGCCCTCTAGTCGTTTCGATTCATTTATCTCCCCACTCTCTCCCTCTATCCATCTCTAACTCTCTCTCCCCCTCCCGCTTTCCTTCCCCCTCCCTCTCAGAAGGCTGCCAATAACAGGGTCTCTGTATTGCTTTAACAATGGAGCATTCTGTTGCCTAGGCGAGCGCATGCATGCACGCACACACACTCACGCACACACACACACACACACAATGACAAGAGGGAAGGAAATGCATGGTGGGGGCCAGCTCTTTGAGTCTAGTCACACACTATAACACAAGCACTCACCTAATGATACTCTGTGTGTGTGTATGTGTGTGTGAGAGAGAGAGAGAGAGAGAGAGAGAGAGAGAGAACACCCCCATGCATGCGGAAGGGGTATTCTCAGAGATGTAGGTTTTTCAGGCCTCATATCCCCTTACACCGACACACACCGACACACACCGACACACACACACACACACGCACACACACGCACACCAAAGACACATGACTGGCCTTCCCCCCTGCTCGCCACCTTGGACACATACACACAATATGACACCATGTCTGACAGATAAATGGACAAAGAGATTGTATGTTTAGTGAGTGGGAAAGAGTGTGAGTGAGTGAGTGAGTGAGTGAGTGAGTGAGTGAGTGAGTGAGTGAGTGAGTGAGTGAGTCTTCCTCTAGTGAATACATAGCACCATATGCGTCATCAGGTCACAAGGCTAAAAAGTCAGTTTTAGCATGAAAATATATTTTTGTCTCGAATGCTGGATGATTTCATTTTTGCGGAATACGTTTTTAAATTTGTCAAAGAAAAGTTGGCGATAACACGGAAGATGATGACCTCTAGTTCTGTAGCCTACTTTATTGGCCTGTGGATGTTATGATGATTTTTTCTTTTACACAAAATAAATATTTAAGCGCATACAGAGGTAGCCACATTCTCTAACATCTGACTCGTCATCACCATCAATGACTGAATGAATGAACAAAGCACACAAACCCTAGATGACCTGGTCTGGAGGCCAGTTACTCTCATATATTATCAAAATGTCGATAACCAAGAAATGAAATTTTCCATCAATGAATAATCCACTGATTGATTCATCCTTGAACTTGTACCCTAAACTACAGTATACCCTTACCTCAGCCCATTTCCTTAACCTAATTCTGACCTTTTCAAACACACACACAAACACACACACCCAAAGGGGACATGACTCATAAACCCACCACCATACACATTGCTGCTTTCAGGCCCACTTTCAATTACAAGTGAGTGACTCAGTCCTGCCAGTAAAATAATTTGTCCTGACAATCGCAATGTGTCCCCCTTTCAGGGAGCAATATTTCACAGGAGGGTGTTTCTACATTTACCACAGCAACCCACTACAAACTACCATATCTAACCTAGGACCCAACCCATAATAAGTCTACAAATGAAAACCCTAAACCCTGAAATATTGAAATCTTATGTTTTCAATGTTTTGTGTGACTTTTCTGTGTGTTAAACTATGTAAGTACTTTGGTACTTACTGAGTACATTATTGTACTAACTAGATATCTATGCCCATACTGATTCTTAAAATGTTATTTGCCTGTGCCTGGATGTTTACATTCATGTTATGTCACTTTAGTAAATGCACAAATATAATAGGGAAATGTGGCAAAACATTATGGTATTAGATATACATACGAATAGTATTAATAGTAATATTAATATTGTACATGATAGAAGTAGTCACTGCAATGAGATAGTGAATAACCTGATGTTAGGGTAGGATATGACCCAACCGTCTAGTTATTTTCCCTCAGTACATGGGTCACGGATGGACATGGATCAGAAATACACCATCCCAGCAGTCAATAACATGTGTTCTGTGTACTAGTGACCCAGCAATGTGGTCAAATTTGTGTTTTTAAAAAGTTTTTAAAACAATGTTTTGACATTGATGAGCATGGAACTTCTTTAAGTTTCTTCCCATGGTGGTGACAAAGCCAACTGTCATTACTATAAGACTAAACTGTGCACACCACATACTTACAACAAAGAAGGTTTGGCCCTGCCCATGCTGTTTTCTTCCTGCCTTCTCTGTGCTGTTCTCTCTCCTCCCCCTTTGCTTTATCGTTGCACCAATGTTTCCTAAGCTATGGGTTGGGACCCAAAACGGGTAACTGACATGTTTCCCATGAGTCTGTGTAATACTCATGGGTGTCAGAGTAATGCTACATGTAACATGTAGTGAAAAGGTTTTAGAACCCCAACTCTACAAACTATCATGTTTTTCCTCATCAGCAAATGCATGCTTCCCCTACCCTTGTGAAAATGTAGATAATCCAGATTTTTATAACTACAACAGCTCATTTGGGCTCTGTGATTTATAACAGTTTATCATGGCTGCAGGCCCAGACCATTTGATGTGTCCTCTGATTCAGTGAGTTCCTCCTCCTCTCAGCTCATTATGGAGTGACTCAGTAGCGGGTAATCATGTGAGTGTACAAGAGAGAGAGAGAGAGAGAGGATAGAAAAGAGAGGTCTATAGAAAGGGAAACAGAGCGTGGGAAAGAGAGAGAATATAGGAGTGTGTACTAGGGAAAGACAGAGAAGGAGACAGACAGACCATGATGTTTGAGGATTGAGGCAAGGAAAGCCTTCAGCTGCAACATGACTAACCCTAACCCTAACAAAAGAGGACTTCATGCATCGTCATTCTAGTGCAACAGAAATGAAGGAGTTGGATAAGCTCACATCCCTGGTGGAAATATCATCCTTCATGACATCCTGTAACATTAGAGTGTGTGGAAGCCTAGTGTCCAGTTAAGGGCCACAAAAGTAGAAAAGACAGTCAAGGGCTTACTCATTAGTTGTTTCCACTACAGGACCAAACAGGGCAAGTAGTGGATTACTCCTTAATAGTCTAATTTATGTATTTATATATTCTCCCAAAACAACATTTCTGTGTTTCTTTTTTTGTCTTGCTGCCAACAGAGATGAGTTGGTAGCCCTTCAAATAAACAAATATGTTTTTTGATCCATATATTCACTTGGCTCTGGCAAGTCCTACCCTGCTCAGGTCTCTGGTCTCAGGTCTCTGACAATAAAACCTTCAAGTTTCCTTGACAGCGCTGCAAATTTTTTGTGACTATGGGATTTCTTTGGTCAGACAAGCCAGATTATTTTTATTGTTGTAGAGTGCTGCTACTATGCCAGCCCATTAAGATGTTTACTGCCATAACTCTTGATCAAATCTTGCATCTACCACAATACCTTTTAGGGACTGTTGAGTAAGCTAATCAAGATAAATGTACCCTATCTTTAGACTTTTAGACCTACAAGCCCCAAGTCTTGCTCTAGAGCTCTACTGCGGAAACGGCAAAAAATTAAATAAATTCACACCATCACATTTTCCACTGGTGTTGATAGCTTATCACACATGCAAACACGCACACACTCCAGATACTGTTTGATTAGTACCCATCACTGTCCCCATAACCTTCTATGTATAAACTTCTAACTAGCACCGGTGTCTTCAAGATTCATAAGCTTAAATTTTAGACTTTTAAAAGGCCTTTTTAATGCCAGTTAGAATGGAATATAAGACTGTAGACGTACTATCAGAGTATGGTCTGCATGACTGGGCTGATTTTTCAATGGAAGAACAGCACACCAAGAAGCCACAATCTTTTAAAACCTCTAAAACTGAATATAAGACTTAAAAGACCATTCAAGGCCTTAAGTTTAGATGACATGGCACCCTGTATCACATATAGGCGAGTCTTAGATTGGAGTTAAGTCAGGGCAAAAAAGCAGAAAATGATGTGGGTGAGAGCAGAAAAACGAATGTGGGTTTGTGGAGGTCATAATCTATATGTAGGTGGGCCCTTTGAAAGAAAACGTATTAAAATCCCTGCACTAGACCTAAAGATGACCACCTGTCAAAAGTCCACCTGCTTACAGAGAGTTCACAAATCATGACGTGGGAAAAATATCGTTGGCTATTCCAGACAGCCGAGGACGAACACATTAACCAAATCAGTTTAGTAAAAATCACGATTTAATGGTCAAATTATCCATGACACCCGATTAAAAATAGTGAATTCCTCTGCGGATAAACAACCCCGTGAGCAGCACATTTCCATTCTCCTTTAGTTAAGGGAGAAAGAAAGAGCAGCCTGTTTCAACCGAGAAAAACAACCAAACACAACATTTAACCGACTGAAAGCCGATAACAATCTAGCGTTACTAATGATTTCCTCCTCCTCATTATTCGATATTAGTTCACTAAAAGCAAAACGGGAACAGTTGATAGTCTGTTCCAAGAAACGTTTCATATTTTGTGAACAATCCCGCAACAGGTCAAGGTAACGGTCGTAGCATTGACGTTATGTAACCTAGGCAACAGTTTTTTGTTTAAACTACAGTTTGTGTATATTTGTTGTTATTGGGCTAGTCCGTGCTTATTCGTATTAGTTGTTCTGCTTCAATGAAGTTTAACTGAAAAGAGTTTCGAAATCTTCCAGTTTCCTTACCTTTTTGATTCTTTGCAAAAGTCCGATTCCCTGGATAATGGAGTTTTGTATTTGACTTAAAGTTAATGTTGGCAGCTCCGAGGCGAGTTAGCGAATAACATTTTTCGCACGCCTGAAAAACAGGCAGAAGCAAAAACCCAGTACATAATATAAATGACCAGTGTCAAGCTGTACAGAATAAATATATCACTTCCGGTTACATCTTTCAAAACAAATTTATTTACATGTGTTGCGACGTTTTATTTTGAAGGATGATAACACATTACTTCCGGTCCTAACTAGCTATCTCTGGCCGGCTTGCTGCAGCTACATAGACACAAATCCCCTGAAAACTTCCGCACGGCCGTCATGTGACCACCAAATACAGGGAGCCCAGTCTGTTTTCACGCAAATATCTCACTCACCGGTCACTTATACACTCATTTATCCACTTCATACGAAAATGAACTATAATTATCCTGCAGTATAAGTCCTCAAAGGAATATTTTAGGAATAATATAGTAGGCTAATACCATAGCAGGAGATTTAAAAAATACCAGAAAGAATTATAAGGTCATTATAAACTCACTAAGTCCCTATGGGAATACTATAACAAAACTAATGCAGAAATTAATACGTTTGGAATCCCATGCTCTCTGTAACCCCTGCAATCTATAACGGTCACTGTGTGACCACGAATTGAAATAACTTAAAATAGATTTTTTTTTTATTGTGGAAGTCGTATTGATGTTGCATGCAGATGAACTTAAAACCTACAGGTTACTTGTCTGTTAGCTATGAGGTCCCATAGGAACCACAAGAGGGCAACCGATGACCATTAGGATAGGGAGCCTTGTGGGGAGAGAGAGAGAGCAAGCAACAATAACAAAAAAAGCTTGACACAATGGAGGGAAAACAGCCAGACAGGAATCTTCATTGGAGTAAAATGGAAGTGCTACATCTCAAATTAACTTGAATTAACTTGAACTTGTTTTATTTAATTTCTTCTACAGTGGAGAGAGCCAGGACATATGAATGAGACCAAGTGTGAGAGGGAGGTTGGACTGTAACAGAAGTTGTGAGCAGCACCAAAGTCACAAGCACATATCACATGTCATAATCTATCAGGATACCGTAACGTAAAACGTTTGTGACCTCCAGCTCAGGCATAGCATTTGGTTTGCATGGATAAGCGGGTCATCTAACACTGTGCTCTCTCAGCCTGATAGTTTTCATTCATGGTGCTCAGAAAGCCATGATGTATGAAGGACCAACACACAACATTTCAGCCCGCAGGAGCCAAAATGACAACACACTGACTCTGGATGAAGGAGAAAGGAAAAGGTAGGGGGAGGTAGGGAGATGAGAGGTAGTAGACAGAGTAACTTAAAGGTGAGGAGCAGTGGGGAGAGGAGAGGAAATGAGTGAAAGAAGAATAATGGAGAAAGATGGAAGAGAGGACTGGCAAGGAGAGGAGAGGCTGTAGACGACTAGAGAGACTACTGAAGAGGAAAGAGGGGAAAAAGAGATGAGATGGGGGGGCAAGGAGGAGGACAAAGGGTGGGGATTACACATAAATGAGAGGATCAAGGAAGAGTAGCAGAGGGAGAGAAGAGATGGAGGACAGGAAAGAAGAGGGGAGAACAGAAAAGATGACATGAGGAGTGGATGATAGGACATGAGAAAGGGGGAGAGGAGAGAGTGGGGGATGGAGGGATGGGAACAGAAGAGGGAGAGGGCAAAGAGGAGGAGGAAGGGAGGAAAGGATGTGGAGCAGATCATGAGAGGATAGAAACAGAGGGGGGGGGGGGATACAAGAGATGGAGAGAGGAGAGGGAGGGAGGGGGGTGGTGATGAGTCATTAGTCTATCAGCCCTGGTGGGCCGGTTGCTGTGGGGGTGGTAATGTGACACATACATAGACACACACACACACACACGCGCATACACACAGGGAAGCTGGGCGTCACTGCGTATATGTCTCCTGTTGTGGAGGCGAGTGGAAGACAATGCAGAGATGCCACCAGACACACAGTTCACAGCATACACACTCACGCACATTCAACCCTCCCTCTTACACACACAAACACACACACACACACACACACACACACACACACACACGTCAGGATCATGGCTAAGTGTGTGAGAGAGAGGCCTCATTAAGAAGCTGAGGGAGGATGGATGGGTGGTTACATACAAGGGTAGGGTGATATAGAGTCAATAAGGCTGGAGGAAAGGAGAGAGAAAGGGAGAGGACACCAGAGATGTAAACGTCACATCTCCTTGTATCTCTCACACTCCTTTCCTTTAATATTACATTACATGACGTAAAAGATGGAAGAGACAGAGGGGCTGACATGCTAAAAAGATTGCAAGCCATCAGTACGTGCAGAGCCTGTACATGGTATTCTCCTCCTACTGAGCCATCACAATACCCCATGTCTACTTTTATTTACTCAGACATAGATGTGTCCAGGTGCACACACACATGCACACGAACACTTTCCCTTCAAGAACATTTTTTTCAGCTTTTACATGGCCAATATGTTCCAACGCAGC
>JAXDDW010000010.1:1190000-1192500 GCA_034670385.1 Hoplostethus mediterraneus | reverse complement strand
ACACCCTCTATATGTGATCCGAAGGGTAAGCGTAAGAGACTGAGCTTACATTGTTTTTCTGCTGGTGTCATTGCTAACAACCAAAAGCTGATATTGTCTTTTTTTTCTGCTGTGTACTCATCTTCCGGATGCGAAATCCACACTACAATGTAGATAACAGCAAAAAAAAGGCCTGTATTGGTAACAGCTACTCGGTGCTAACTGGGACAGGCACTTAAAAAGCACACTAAGCAGCACTCCACTAAAGAACCCTTATCAGAGGAGACCTTTAGATAACTCTCCCCTGCTATTTGCTTTGCTGCTTTGTTGCGCGCACTTCTCCGTTTGCAAGTTACATTGTAGGAATTCTGCTGACTGTGTTTTCCAGTGAAACTTGGTAGAAGTATAAAAGTAAAAGTATAGTAAAAGTAATAAAGTATAAACAGCAAAATAAATGAATCATCATATTTGCAAGTTGCCAGTAAATAAAGTGCAACTGTGCAAGGAGCTAGATAACGATAGAGAGGTAGTGCTTTGGGAAGGGGGAAGCTATAATTAAATGCATGGTTTTCAATGTGGTGTTGCTCTACAGGCTGAAGTGATCCACCATTTGGCTACCAGGAAACTTTCTTTTATAACTAGGCTACTTGATGATGTAAATATATTTACTTATTTTACTGCTTGCTCTTATTTTAATTTACCATGGCATAGGCATCTCTTGCAAGTGTGAATTAGACTCTTTGAGAAATGTCTTGCAACAACGTGCCCAGTGGTGAGTACATATTGTTTGAAGTACAGTAAAACCACAGTTACTGCATCAAGTATCCTGAGTATCCTCTACTGTTCTCACTACAGCTCAAACTCTAAATCTACTGATTATCAAGACTGACCTTGGCTAATCACACACACACACACACGGGCACACAAACACACACACACACACACACACACACACACACACACACACACACGCACTCAGTAACTTGTTCCTGACCACTTAATGATGCAGGAATGCGGAAGGCAAAGGCGGAAGTCAACAGCTACCAGTCACATGAGATGCCTTATCCTTCTGTAAACACTACATTAGAACAAGAGAGATGGGGAGGGAGAAACTGGAGGAGGAAAAAGGGAGAGAAAGAGAGACTGGAGGAGAGACAGACTAACAAGGATAGAGAAACAGACAGAAGAACAAGGCAGAGAGAACGAGAAGGCAAAAAGAGAGAGGTGTGAAAAGAGGATGAGCCAGAGAGAAAGAGCGACAGCCAGCCAGCAAGAGAGAGAGAGAGAAAGAGGTGATGAGTGCATCCTTTTACATAAGGTAATTCTTGCCTTCTTCTTCCATTTGGCAAACAAACGTGGAAACAGTGCCAAACTGAAGGCTGAAATCTGCAGCCTGATCCAAAGTGAACATTTTCCCACATTGTCTCAGTCTGAATCAAGTAAACTAACCTAAACTGAAGCAGGTGATGGTACTAAGAAAAACTTGAACTGCCCTGTCAATCCCAGGTGAAGCATCAGGAGGAAAGGAAATACTCTTTTAGTTTGGAATGGAGCCAAACTCTCTTCGCCTCCTGGATGATTTGATTCCTTTTCCATTACTGAGCAATATGACCCAGGTATTATTATCACCCTCTCACCTGCACGCACACACACACACACACACACACACACACACACACACACACACACACACATACAGCTTTGTGTTGCCTAAGTCAAGAATGTTTCTTCAAACATTTGAGGATTACCTTTCGTACTGCACTACACTCATAGGCTTGTTAACTGAATAAATATTCTCTTTGGCTCAGCGAAAGTTCAAACTCATTTCAAAATGGACCATTTGTTTCAAGCTGCATTAGCATGCCCATGCACCTTTGGAAACACACACACACAAACATACTGTAGGGTAAATGCTTAGGGCAGGGGTGGGCAAACATGTGCCATGGAGGGCCAAGAGTCTGCAGGGTTTCACTCCCACCAAAGACTACAGCAGGTGATTTCATTGATTAGTCCCTCCTCTCTGGTTGAAGGCGTGTTAATCAGTGAAATCACCTGTGCTAGTCTTTGGGTGGAGTGAAAACCTGCAGACTCTCGGCCCTCCATGGCACATGATTGACCCTGGCTTAGGGTCTTAGCTGAGCGTGTGTGTGTGTGTGTGTGTGTGTGTGTACTCACAGCATGTTTGACAGAATAGTTCATAATGAGGTAATCTTTTCCTATTGGCAGCCAGGAGCGAAGCGTGATGACGTCACGGTTCCGAAGAGGCTTCGGACACTTCCCTGTTGCGGAGCATTAGAAACCCATTGAGTAAGTGTAAGTGTGTAAGTTTGTGTGTGTATTATTTCACACATCCAAATCATATTAGTGACAACTGAATGCAGGTTACTGTGTGTGTGTGTGTGTGTCTGTGTGTGTAACTTACATGAGTAGTACCCAATGTCTGCATTGACAGTGAGTTTTCCAATATCGAAGGTCTCGATGACATTTGTGTCCCATTTCCGTCTGTACTCAATGTCATGTA
>JAXDDW010000010.1:1015000-1182500 GCA_034670385.1 Hoplostethus mediterraneus | reverse complement strand
CGGGTACGCGTTCAGCAGCCACAGCATCCGCAGTCTACCCACCACAAACTAGTCAAACAGAGGTGCAAAAACACACACGCAGGCGAAAACAGTAGTACGTGTCAAAAATTAAGTGAACGGCGTTTCCATGAATAAGTTTCAGCCCGGTTCAGGAGTCCTCTCCGCTCTTCTGACAAACCATATGTTTGTGTTTCCGCTTCACTCTTTCTTTCTGTCTCTCTCTTTCTTTCTGTCTCTCTCTCTTACAATTCTGGTTTTCCGTAAGCTTATTATTTGCAGCAGCTCTCCATCGCTGCGTCGCTGCTGTTGCAGGTGGCAGAGGAGATGCAGTGAGAAATAGGAGGAAGAAGAGGAGGAGGAGGAGGAGGAGGAGAGGAGGAGAAAAAGTGGTGTAGGCAAGCAACGCATCGAGGTCTACATTGTCAATCTGGGTGGGACCGCCTCCGCCAGGCTATATGCTGCCTTCCAGCCTGCTCGTAAGATCCAAAGTCTTTAATCGGCCATGGATTTCGCTCATTCGGCAAAAATAAAACGGACCTTGTGAAAAAAATATTTTTTGGTGGTTGTTTTACTCTAGAAATGAAGCGGTGCAGAGCTACTTTGTGTTACAGTGGCTAAACGAAGAGGAGAAAATGAACACCAGACATGTAATTGATGTTTTGATCAATTTATCTAAAACCAAAAGGTTTGGCAGCTAAACAAAGAGTACAAATAGTAATGTAATGGCAACAAAACAACGGCAATGGCAAAACAATGGCACATTACAATAAAATATATTACTTTTACCATCAATTCAATTGTTGACACGGCTTCAATGCTCTCTGTCAGTTATACAGCACATGTAGGCAACTCGGGTATCATAGAAAATGATTACTTTTGTGAGTGCCTATTTACCACTTTGTTGGGCCGCCAATGTGCGCTCAGCTCGTAATTGTGATATTTCCGACAGCACTTTAAGGCAACCCGGACTGACACGCCATACACACGCACAATTATGGGGCAGTACAGGAGCGACGGGGCGCGCCTGTCTCCAAACAGCTGACGTGTAGACTGCTGCGGTTCTTTCCCTGTCTGCCTTTCGCTCCCTCTCCACCCTTACAGTAAATAACTATGGCAATCCTGTAATACATTTAGACGGATACTATATCAACTATACCTTGAGAGCATTGATATTGTAATACCATAGGGGTTGAAAAATACCAGAAAGTACAATATGGTCACTATAAACTCCCTTTTAGATACTGTAGATCCACTCTACTGCAGCATAAGCACCTCGTTATTTACTCACTCTGTGGGGTTCAGCCACCCCTTCCTGTTGATGCTTTGTTATGCCAAGAGCAGGTAGTAGACAAGAAACATGACTGATTAGCTGAGCATCAGGAGCGTCTCAGGGAAGCCCATGCCAAAGCAAGAGAGCGCTGAACAGAAAGCACCAGAGATAATAGAACAACACAGAAACAAAAGTGTTTTGTCCACCAGTATAGATGTAGGTCAGTTGGTTTACCTGCGCTATGGACGGCCAGGTAGAAACGAAATTCAGGACGCCTGGGGACCTACCGTAAATACAGGGTGGTAAAGGTACAAAGTACTACACATGCTGTTGATCCTATCCTCTTCGAAGGGTTCATAGAGTTAATCTCAGGCCATGAGTGGGTCCGGTCCCTGCCCCTAGGAGAGGAAGAACTAAAACCCCTACAGTGAACCCTGTCACCCCTTCCCAGGTCTGTGCCTGGGAGTGTGTGGTGATAGAGGAGGTTACCTAACCAAGGTTAGAACAGGAGGTAAACACTGTACCTGGAAGCGGCTCTGACCTGAGTGTGTGGTGATAGAGCAGGTTAGGGCCTGCTCTTCGTAGGAGGCCTGTGAGTGATTCTGTGGTTGATGTAGAGTAAGGGCTTCTTTCTACACCCAGCATTTTGCACCGACATTCAAGAATTATACAGGAAAAATCCATCATAGAAGAGGAACGGATACCAATTTTCCACAGACGGAAGCCTTAATAGTCGATATTGCAATGCAGCTACAAGGCCTGTTGTGTTTTGAGTAAGGGGTGCAACACTCGCTTTTCTTGAGTGGAACCTCTCTTGCTGTTACTATCATTATTGTTATTGCTTTCTCCACCAACATTTAATGCACTAACTGAAGCAGTAGCAGATGAGGCAGGTTGAGGGAACGTGGGTAAAACAAAGGGTCAATTACAAAACTTCATCACGAAATAACTCCTGGGATGCACTGAACATCCCAGACTGATGATATATATGTTAATGTGTTAATCTTGTTGACTTTAATATTGTCTTGAGGGAAATTGCATTGGCATGTTTAAATTGCAATGTTCATTTAAAATAGAGTTTACTCAGTTATCAGCATATTTTTTATTGCACGTCTTTGCATTTTTTACATTGTGAAATGGGATGCTTAAATGTGTCTGTAGACAGTTGAGAAAATAAGATTGTAACAAGTGTTGGTCTCACAAAGTATAAAGTGTGAGTTTTGAATCATATGAGCAGTCAGTTGGTAAGAAATGAACGCTCCAAATTTGAGGAACCATTTGGTGGCATGTCACAATACAGTTCTATTTCGAGTCATTTGACGATGGTGCCATATAGCACCAAATACTGTTATCCTATGAGTATGATCAACTGCCACTACACCACTGTGTGAGGCCAACGCTGGTACCCATCAGAACAGTTCTGTTCACAGTGTGGATTTATAGACAAGCCAACATACTTATATTGGGCTAATTTACTAGTACAGGAGGTAATAAATTAATGAAACATTTCCCCTCAACTTTGAGCTACAGCCCTGCCTTCAATATGCCTGCCTGCAAGATTATGTGCCTGTGCTTGTTGTATTTCTAGGTTTGGAGGGAGTCCAAAGTGAATATATTTTTCTTCAGGTGGAGAGCATGTCTGACCATTTTTTACCACTCAGATAAAATAATCTTTTAAACTGTTAAAAGAAGTCCATTGGGTTTTCCATAACTTGTATAACCTTTCCTTTCTGTTTTTTCTCTCTCCTCTCTTTTGCATTCACAGTAGATACGTTTAAACAAAAACAGCTAGGTATCAATTTGTTGAAATTGGGGAAGATAGCCAGCTGAATCAATTTTATCCCCCACATAAAGTCTATATTGGTAATAGACGGGATACATTTAGTATTTTGTGTTCACTTATCCAGGTATATACTTATCATCTCTCCTTTCTTCCTCACAACATGATAATTGAACGTAGGGCATTGTAGATAGATGGAGTAATGATGAATAGATGGATTAAGGATGACTGGATAATTTTACATTTTAATGAGAATGTAACTTATTTAAAGAGATCGGGCCTCAGGGCAACACTAAATTTGTTCAATCTACATGCCTTTGAGATACGTTTAGGAGCCCAGTCTGTCACAGCATCTGATTACAGTTGGAGGTATGGTGACTTTCCTAAGTGCACTTACGCTTTAAAGCAAAGTTTCATCAGTGTTTTACCAGACTTCCACTCTCCCACTCCCCTCTTTCTGTCTGTCTTGTCTTGCTGCTTAATGCTGACCTAGAGGCCCCTTGCTGATTAAACAAGAACAACACACCTTTATCTCACTGTAGACTGTAACTAAAGAGTTGTTCCATGATGAAATGTCCCTGTAATGTCCCTGTAATGTCCCTGTAATGTCCCTGCAACAGCCAGTGTACATTGCACTACGCAACCTCGAGCCCTTCATTTGTACTCTGCTTTGGCACCATCTGGCGGTTTTGCACTATCGAAGGTGATATACTTTGACAAAACAACTGCCTGTGTCATCAGATTTATGCCACTGACAGTCCTATGAGGTGCAACAGTGTGCATACAATGCTGACATGAATGGTGGCCCCCACAAACCACTCAACTATGCTGTTGTTCGGATATAATGGGGAAACTGCTCGTTGAGACTCGAAGCCAAAGACCCCGCAGTCAAGACAGTTCACATCCTATCGCGGCGTATGGAAACTTTGATCAGCGAGACCGGAACAGCGTACAATTGGAATATTACTTAACAGTCAACTAGCAGGATTAGCAGGAAAGCTATCTTGTATATACAGCAGCTGATTTATGCGAAACTGCAGCTATATCCCATTACAGAAAATCAGATATTGCCATATTACGCATGCGCGAAGCACCTGCTTTCTCCACTATTTTAAAGATGTGTTTATGTCTCGCGACGCTTTCAGTAGCTTACTAAGACGTCTTTAGCTAAACCAAACAAGGCCCTCGTAGAGCAAACTGTTTAGACCAAACGTGAGGAACTATTTGACTCCTAACTAAACGGTGTAGTGCGGTCCAGGCTATCTAACGGGATTTTAAGCGAAAACGGAAGTAAGCAGGAGCTGATCATCTCGCTTCATCTGGTACTTACCGTTAAAACTACCTTCCCCATAATGTACCGCGCGCTGTAGTCACGCTGCGTTGCGCCGCAGTGGTTGTTTTCGTTTCTCTTCTGGCGCTTATTAGCTACTTATAACGTTATTACAGGGGCATTGCGGCTCCGTTTCCGATCTGAGGGTGATTTGTAGCAAACTGGAATTACTGTCAATCCGAGGTTTTTCACCCCCGCCTCGTTTTCGGCGAGTGTATCGCCATGTTATCATCGGTTCCGACCAGGCTGTTTGTGCGAAGGTCGCGCAGCCTTTCACCGTGCAGCCGCGTGCTCCAGACCAGCACAGGTGATGCCGCATGCCAGGGCATCCGCGAGACACCGGCGGAGACCAACCGTAACCCCATCGTCTCCACCTCCCGGGTCTCCAGAAGGGGCATTTTGGCCGAGGAGGTTGCCAGCACCAATGTGAAACCAGTGGGGCAATACCACCACCTCGCCCCTAGGTGGCTCTCCAACCTGGAGAATCGTCGTAATTCTTGGGCTGCTTTGGCCAGCCGAGGGCGCAATAACAACCAGTACTGGGAGGAGAACAGGCAGAGGGGCGGAGGTGAAGGTCAGGGCACAAGTGGAGGACCAAGCCCGTATGGAGTGGCCTCTGCTGGGGTGTTGTCTGCTGCAGCTGTGGCCTTCTGCCTGAAGAAAGACTCTGACAACAAAGGTGGACCTTATCAGCTGTGTTGAGTGTGTGTGGGAACCAACGTGTGGATTTCTGTGTTCATGTTGGCATGCGTGTTTAGTTTTCACTGTTGTTTTTGGTAATGTTTACTGTGTCTCTCTGTTTTTTTCACTACAAGATGATGCACTTCTGGAGGCAGCAAGGAGCAATAACTCTCAAGATGTGGCCAGGTAACATCCTCACTCATTTGCTCACCCCATCGCTCACTCAAAGGTCCCAGGCCAGATTCAAGCCCACCAAGTTTCGGTTACGTGGCATGCTCTTTAACCAACTGAGCCACCAGGATGCCCCGATCAACTTTATTTCTAATTATTTCAGTGCACTATATGAGGATGAATACGTGCACCAGCCATCAAGAATTGAATCTCAGCAATTTTAGATGCTTTGGATGAAACTGGACACTTGGACATTTCCATTGGATGCAGCTCTTATCCCCATATATTTTTAGGTAAATTAGGGAAAAGGACAATTGAGTTGCCTAGTGTCTCTGTTAATACATATGGACAAATGGCCAACTGCTGACAGCTGTTAATGTAATCTGGTGTGAGATCTGTGTAGAAGGATGAGTCAAGTTTGTACATGTTAACAAGTCACCCAGCTGGCATTGGACTATCACTCCATAATGCAGAGGTTCACCCCAAGGAAAGTTCAACTCTCCTTCTTTCTTTGTGGTCCCAGCCAAAGCACTTTCTGCAGTATAATGACTCATTGTCTAGTCCCTCTCTAATTGGTTCTACATAGAGCCAAGGAATGAGATTTTCTGGCTTTTTGGAAATACCATTCCTGTTTATTCCCCGGTCATTTGGTGCTTTTTAGCAGTGCCAGAACAGTCGAGATCATCAGCAGTTATGACAGCACTTGGTTAGATCACTGTGGTTGTAGTCCCATTAACAGCCACTAGGTGGAGGAAGAGTACTGTCTATCTGTGCATGAGCGCGCAAGAGAGAGAGAATGAAGATAAATTGCAGCAGTGGATTGCCTCTCCACAGTGTGCCTCCATGTTTCTTTTTCTCTGTTTTTAGCCTGTTCCTCAGTCTTGCATTTTGCCCACTATTCACCTTGTCTAACACACAAATTACACTCACAAACACCCACGCACATGCACACACACACACACACACACACACACTCACACACACACTCCGAGGGTGATCTTAAACTCAAACATACTCCGCTGTCATTTCCCAGCACACTCAGACCCAGTCACCCAAAACGGGTGGGGCAGGAGGGTGATTCTGTGTGTGTGTGTGTGTGTGTGTGTGTGCGCGCGCGTGCTGTGCGTGTGCATGTGCGTGCATGTGCGTGCGCGTGCGCATGCTACCAGGCCAATAGTACTTGTAGTCCTTGGTACCATCTGTCTCCCTGAAGGACCATCTTCACTAATGACCGGACAGAGTGGTGCCTTTTGTATTATTTCGTACAACAAAAAAGTGAATGTGGTGTTTTCAAGACAGAATGTAAAGATTCACACAGATGTGCACCACCGTGTAGTCTGACACACACACACACACACACACACACACAGCGTCATATGAAGCTGTGTGTAAATTTACCCCGGGACTGCAGAATATTAAAGAAGCTATTTCTACTAAATATGGTTACACACAAACATGCACATTACTGCAGTAACTATGTGAATGTTATCTGGAGATGATAGTCACACTGCCCACTTACTCTGGGTAGAAAAGTTATGAGCGTGTGTGTGAGAGAGGGAGATATCAATCTTCAATCTGTGTGCGTGTGTGTCCATGCGCACCTCAACGTGTGTGTGTGTGTGTGTGTATGTATGTATCCATGTATGTGAGTGCATGCGTGTATGTGTCTATCCATGTGTGTCTCCATTTGCAGGTTTGGGTTACCTGTCGCCATGTGGCAGATGGTGTAGGTGAGAGTGCAGTAAGACACACAGACAGCCAACCAGTCAGCCAGTCACAGATGTGTTAAGTGCTTTGGTTGAGTGTGTAGCGGCGGTAGAGTGTCAGGGTGGGTTTATTCACAGGCAGTGGAGAGGATAGAGGGCGTCATTTTCACTGGGGTGTGAAAATGACGATACTACAACTGGTGGAACAAATTTGTAATCTTAATAAAGCATTTTAACCCCAGAAGAAGCATATTAAACCGATGTAACCACCGAAAATGGTTGGAATGAGTCATTTTAATGCTAGCAGAAAACACACATTCACATTCAAATATGGCAATTTTCTGGATTGACTCTCCACGTTATACCCTCTGTAGACTGTAACTGAAACGTGCACCACACTCTGAACCCTTGGACGCAGTTTCAGTCGTGAAGCATTTTCCCGACTTAAACCGCAACATCGCAGCGGGCCGTGAAAACAGGACCGGGGAGCAGGGGAGCCGAGAGCAGACCAGACAGAGGCCACTGTGTTGACTGTAAACACACACACTGTCTGCCTGCTCAGCACAAGAGGGGACAGACGGATCGCTTACACGTGCACACGCACACACACACACGCACACACACACACTCCAGTACCTGATGTCATGCCCTCAGGCACAGAACTTAACACACACCTGGCTTACACACACAAAGACACAGGGACTGGTCAAGGACCCAGCGGTTAGTTTTATGCTGTCCAGGTCTGGGGTGTGTGTGTGTGTGTGAATAAGGCAAGCAGGTCCTATATACTTCTACATGTACAGTGAGCATATACGAGACCAGTCAACCTAATTCATGGTTTCCCTTTGAGTTTAATTGAATCCTCATTCCAGGTATCGTTGCAAAGCAGCAGTAAATATTCAATAGATAGCAGTACTGATGGGTACGTGTTTCAGTACCTTTCTACGTTGAGCCAATGTACATTTCATTCTGCAATCGAGCAAATTGTAACCGCTTTCTGTTTCCCATCAGGCTGTTGCACGAGGGGGTGGACCCCAATCACCGCCACCGTCTAGGCTGGTCCGCTCTCATGGTGGCTGCCATGAACCGACAGCACAGGTTTGTGTGTGTCTGTGTGTGTCTGTGTGTGTGTGTGTTTCATCCACCCTTGTCAAATTGAACAAATCATGTGTTGTACAGAAAGCTAGAGAGACTAGAGGGGTGTCCTCACTAACGAGTGTGTGTAGTACTGATGTGTTTTAATACTATGCAGCTGTCTGTGTGTTAGTGTGTGAGCACACATGCAGTAAGGCGTCTCGGGGTGCTGAACCCTGCCCGGCCCCTAGTTGCTACAGTTGGTCTTCTGAAGTGCAAAGTGCGACTTTCAGGCTAACAGACGGTCTTTACCCGTTCCCCCATCCCTCTGTCCAACAAATTAAATTAGCCTCCTGGCCCCAGAACACACACAGCACGGAGAGGGGCCGAGGTTAAGGCAGGGCCAAATCCAATTTACAGGGAGGGATTTTTTTTTTTTAAGAATTCAGGCTTTTTGGAGACTCCATCAGGACTCTGCGGTCACATTTTTGTCCAAGGAGCTCATGTTCTCTTAAATGTAGGAGCACAGGAGAGCAATTGAGAAGAGTTATGTGAAAATAATTGAAAGTGACTTGAATCTCAGCTTTGTGCTCCCTTTTCCGTTTTGTAGGTAGAATGAATTTATTCTACTAAAACAGACACATCCTGACCATTTAGGTCAAGTGGTGTGAGCAGGACTATGGGGACCACCTCTAATGTAAAGACGTCTCATGTTAAGCAGGGATGCAATTTATTTATTTTTTTGTTTATCATGATTTCAGGTTTTTGGGCATAAAATTCCTTTGTGCCTGTAGCCCGCACAAATGTGATAGTACTGTTTGATTGTTGTGCTGCGTGGTGATGTTTGATGTATGTGTGTGTGTACTGTGCATGTGTGTGTGCGTGAGTGATTGTGGGTGTGTGACTCGAGTTGATGTATGCCAAGCATCATGTGTAAAGTGATGTGATGCACTGCTCTGTCTGTTAAGTGTTTTTTTGTTTCAGATTTTGCTTGTATATGTCTGTGTGTACGCATGCATGTGTGTGTGTGCACTGACTGTGTGTGTGTGTGTGTGTGTGTGCGTGTGTGTGTGTTATGAGTGCTATAACTCAACGAGGCAGTGACACTCCTCTGTGTTTAATCCCGTCTTCCAACCCCCCAGTGAGCCGTCACTGCTGCAGGGAAGACAGACCATCGGTTCACACACATCACTCACACACCACTCTCTCTCTCTCACACACACACACACACACACACACACACACCCATACACACAAGTAAGGATACGTGCGTACACATAAACATGCACTGCACACACACTCATGCACACGCACACACAGACATTGAGTTTATACCAAATATCTACCAGGCCAACTGCCGATTACTCACACAACTTTATTTGCAGCTGCTAAGTGAAAACACAGGGAGCATTACTCATAAACAAGGTCTAGCCCATAGCCAATATGTCAACATGGATCTCTTTGTTGAGTGATTCTGCCGCTTGTCTCGCACTATATTTATATTTTCCGAGGCCAGGAGCGATAAATGTGTTTCAAGCGAAAGGGGATTTAACCACAGCGCCATTTCTGGGGAAACGGTGGCGGTCCAGTGACCATTTCTAGGTATAATGTCCACCAGACAGCCTAGCCTGCATTCAGGGGTCAGGGTGCGGCTGTGTGTGAGAGAATTAGGGGTGGAGTAGAGGGGTGTGTGTGTGTGTGTGTCAGAATTAAGGGTGGGACATCGGTGGGCGTGTGTTTGCTTAGCTTTGATGTGAGGCTAAATCAGGGAGGCGCGGGGCCTGGCCCACTGTTTGCACTCTTTAACACACAATGCCCATCTCTATCTCTCTTTCTCTCCCTCCATCCCTCCCTCCCCGCATTCACGTGCACAATGAGCGTTTAGCCGAGTGTGACGCCTGTTGACCGTTCCGACCTGTCAGCCGAGTGACTCGTTCGGAGGTGGGGGGGGGGCGGGCGGAGGGATGATGGGACGAGAGGATGAGTGGGAAAGAGAGAGGGACAGAATAGATTTGCTGTGCAGAGAGAGTTGTGGAGTGGGATTATGGGTTTGGGACTGGGATTAGCCAGAGTGAATGGCTGGAGTATGGGTGAGAATCACCAGGGAGTTCCCAGTGGAATATAATCACTGTACTTTGGTCACGAGATGATGCTATGGTGATGGTTAGTGTTTAGTAACACGCTAAATATTCTGGTTCACTCACGCAATAAATTAAATCAAGATTTATATCGTGTTGGGCCTAGCGTGTACTCTCCACGGTATACTATAATACCCGAGAGGGATGCTCATAATCACAATAAAAACATCCTCATAGATATAAGAATCAAAATAAAGAGAAAACAAGAGAGATCACCAACTATCTCCATGGTTACCAGATGCTGTGATCAACACAGTAGCTATGTTTCCATCCAACTGGCATTTCATTTTTGAAATGTCACAAAAACTAAAATGCGAACTAGAAATGTTTCCATCAGCTGGGTTGAAGTGAATAAACACACTTCCTGAACGTCAAAAGAACATCCTTTAGGAAAACGCAAAGTCTTTTAAGAATTACAGTAATATTGGGCAAGTTGTTATTTCTTTTTAGTGTCTACTAATGTTGGCAATACTTTGTAAAACAATGAAATACACTTAGCAATATTCTAATTCTAATATTCTTACTCATGGGGGGGGGCAGCAGGTGTGTCTGGGAGGTCGCGGTGGGCAGATATTTTACAACGTTGCAGAATGTCCAAAAAGACTTGAAGTGTTGTGCAATGAAATTGAAGCATTCATCCGGCCGATCATGCCGTGCCTACATCGATATGTATTTGACAAATGCCATCGCTCTTTATCGCAGAAAAACCTTTGAGTAAAAACTTTCTTCCGATATTGAGGTTTTATTTCATTTTGCCATTTCCATTCAGCTTTTCCAATTTGTTACTACTTGCAAAAAATGACTTACTCAATTGGAATACATCTTTGACCAATCAGGTTACTTGGCAGAAAGAAAGGAAGTAAGTTAGTAAGTAAGAAAGTGTGTTAGTGAAGCAGCTGGTGAACCGTCTTTCCTAGCAGCTAGCTGACCCCAGGTGTGGGCTCGGCGAGGTGGGGTCAAGTGAGGTCCAGCGTCTGGGCCAGGTGGTCAGAGACATGGATGGTCAGCTCAGCTCAAGTGTCCGTGTGGCCCGGGGGAGATGGAAGTGTCTGCTTCCTGTCTTACCTCCAGGGCAGGATGTGAAACTAACACCAGTCACCTGCATTAACACCGGCCACCAGCCACATGTTGACAATTGAAAAACGTAGTTGTATTGGAGCAACAGAGTGAAGTAGATAGGAGTGAGACTGTCCTTCACCTGGAGGTACCAGGGTTCAAGGCCCCACGTCGCTAAGTATCCGCTCTGCTGAAGTGTCTTTTATACCCCTTTAACACCGGAGCAACGACCCGGGAGTGACCCGGGTCAGGCGTTGGTGTGGATGGGTCAACGCGGGTTATCAGACCCAGGTCCGCGACCCTGCTCCCGACCTGGGAATAACACGGGTCAGTTGCTGCTCGGCTGCGGTGTGAACAGGGCGACCCGGGTTACGCAAAGTGTGTGATGGGAACCTCATTGGTTAAGATCAGAGGCGCAGTAGTGTGCAAGCCAGTTTCAACAACGAACAAATAGAACGAGTAACTATGGAGAATTGGATTCTGAGAAGATTCTCAAATCAGAGAGCCTCTGTCCATTTGTGGGGAAGAAGACAAATTCGACAAAAGCGACTAATTCCCTGGAGGGTAAAATATTCAATTATCTACACCAATATCACACAGTTACTTGTTCGGCCCTGCGCGGTAGTGACGTACACAGATGTAAATACTGTGACACGAATCTGGGGGGAGGGTGTGGGTGAGGTGGAGGCTGGATCCAGGTTGAGTCAGAGGACTGACCCTACACTGATCCCCATAGATCGGGGCGGGGGGACAATGCATGGCTCACTAAAGTATCACGTTATTACCTTTATAATATCAGAACTGTGACTGCAGCCGTGGCCTCAAGGTTAAAGAATGGTTTGAATCTCTGGACCAGCAAACGGCAGTAAAGATGGAGAAGGAGGGGGAGAGAGGAAGGGGTAAACTGAGGATTGATGTCCCAGGACAGAAAGTGCCTCTTGTTTTTTTACTGATGTTCTGCCAAAGAGAGCATTACTACGACACAGGGAGTGAGAAGATGGTGACAAGGCAGAAAAATAAGCAGGATGAGGAGGAGGATGTTCACTCACTAACTCACAGTTTTGCCTTCAGTTTAGCTTTTTACCAAAGTAAGATAAGCTTGTAGATAATATTGTTCTAGTACTTGTGAGATGAGATTTTAATAGTAAGTCTGTTATTTTGCTTTTGTCCCAATCCTTTAGTGTCACTTTAACCTTGTTAGCCTCTGCGTGCCTCCAGTTTGGCCTCAAATTAGCGCTGCAGCTCCCTTCCTTCATGTCCAAAATAAAGTTAAACACTCGATGATCAGTTGATTAGTAAAACTATAAACTGTTTATAAGAGCTCATCAGTGTTAGGACCCTCCTTTATAATTAAATCCCCTTTTCTTTCATCTTTTTATCCACCCTTCCCTCCTTTCATCTCCTCCTCCTCCTCTGTGCAGTCTTCCTCTCTTTATCCCTCCGTGTTTACCTTTCCGATGCCATTAACCCTTTTCAGACCGTCTCGCTCCTTCACACACCCCTGCCCAGCCTCGTGTGACGAACCATCGTTTGTGTGTGTGTGTGTGTGTGTGTGTGTGTGTGTGAGAGAGGATGCCGAGACTGTGTGTTTGTAGAAGTGCTTGCAAGGGTGAGAGAAGAACCCTCTGTGGGTCACTGCCCCCCCCCTCCACCCCCAGCCTTAGTGATACAGTAACAAAAGGGGACCCCCCGATAGTCCCTTATACCCCCCTCACCAAGGTCAGACACAAAGACCTGGCCAGGCTGTTGTCTCTCCCACAGAGACACACCGGTTCCCTGGAGGCCTCCACAAACTACCAACCAGGATGCTGGCATTGGTCAGTTTCATCAACTTTATAAAAAAACTTTATTTTTTTTCTTTGACTGTTTTGCTGACATAATCGAGGAATGTTTTGATATTTTTTCCCCTGCCCCTGAACTCCCAGACTCACTGGTCTACCAAGCAGGCATAGGGGACCAGATATGAGGCACACGGTTTTGCTTTCATTGATACCAGTATTAGATGTATTTCTGCTGGAATGTGGACTATACAGTGTGTAAAAACAAAACAAGGAAAAGCTTGTTTAAATACACTCCTCGCCTTTAAATAGTTCCTTTTGGAAACAGCTTGACCGGCCGTGTCATATTAATGTTAATATATGAATATAAGGGTCAGGATGAGGTCCTCCTGAATGGAAGCTGGTAGCTATGAAGAATCATTTGCCATTTCAAGCCTTGTTTTCCTGCCATAATCATTTAGCTGAAAATGATCCATTGCTGCCAGTCAGAGGCTGTATTATGCAATCACAGGTTTAATGACAGCAAGCAGCACACTGGCAGGGTTCATGTTTCGGCCATCCTCCCCGTCCTGTCTCCCAGCCGGGCACAGACAGATGTTGACTGGCTTTTGTATGCGTCTGTGTGTCTGTGGCTCAATGTCAAAGCCATTGCTCATGTTCGGGGTGGTAAAGGGAAAGTGTGTGTGTGTGTGTGTGTGTGTGGTGTGTGTGTGTGTGTTCGGTAGACGGAGAGACGGTACCTGGAATGTACTCGGGTCACAGTGAGTGGTGTTGCCGAGGTACTTGGTGTTTGTTCTATAAGGCGCTGCAGTGCGCTCCAATGAAGGGCTGCACACACAAACACCCATTCCTACACACAGACCCCCCCATGGCGCCGGAAACAGGCCCGACCCTTGGCCCTCCAGTGTACACATATGTACATGTTATGAGGCAGACACACACACACACACACACACACACACACACACACACAAACACACACACACACACACAAGGAGGGCCATGGCCAAGCTGTGGAGCATGGGGTAGCGGGTAGAGAGGGAGAGAAGGAGGGAGGTGGCTATTGGCACGTATCCATGGTAACAGGGCAGACTACTCATGGTAGTGAGTCCGGCTGATGAGTCATGGTCAGCTAAGAAATTAGAAATTTCCACCGGGCCCCGCTGATGTGCGCTGTGTGTTTATTTACTAGCCGTGAGGGCAGGGGAAATATCGGTTAAGGGTCTCGGTTAGGTTTGTTCAGTCCCAGTTCCAATCCACGTCAACATCCCCTTACCGGACCTGATTGCCTTCATATTTTGATGCTTCGACAAATTCTCAACATTGGCCAAATGTTTGCATGTTTATGGAAGACGTGAATATTTCTTTAAAAAATAGTTAACACATTTTTGTAGCAGTGGCTGCAAATGATGAATTTTTACGGTGCAAATACTGTGCATGTGTGTACATATCAGAGAGATGTAAGCTGGATTCTAACGTGTGTGTGTGTGTGTGTGTTTTACAGTGTGGTGAAGGTTCTGCTCGAAGCCGGTGCCGACCCAAGCGCTGGAGACTACTTCAACAACGTTTACGACACTTCACGAGAGAAAGGCATCCACTCACTGGAAGGTAATGAAACAGTGTGTGTGTGTGTGTGTGTGTGTGTGTGTGTGTGTGTGCTTGTGCTTGTTATATTACACATATGAATCCTGACTGTAGAAACAGACATTATGAGACATTATAATTTGCATAAATATTTGCGTGTGTACACGTTTTATTTCTTCCATATTATTTGTTCTATTTATTTTCTGACGTATAGTGTATGTTTTATTCGTTTTTCTCCGCAGCTTCGCACACACACGCAAGTGGATACACACAGTCACACAGCAACGCACACACAGACATGCACGCACACACACACACACACTTTACCCCCCCCCTCCCCAGTCTGTGTTGGGTTTCTGCAGACATATTTATATGGGATATGTATATTGCAGACATTTATATGGCTGTCAGGTTTGGGCCCGCGTGGGGCCGGCGTAGCGTGGGGAAGTGTTTCCCAGACGCACGCTGATGGATGGGCTAGGGGGGCCTGTGCGACGCTTTATTGGGTTAGCTATGATTATCCCGCCCTGACTCTCACACACACACACACACACACACACACACACCAACCAACGCGCTCACTGCGGAGAGAGACTGTCAGAGAGAGATAGAGAGAGAGCGGGATGGATGGAGGAAGGGAAAGACTGATGGAGGAAGGGAGAGGGAAAGAATCGGGGAAGGAGGGGTGATGGGGGAGGGAGGGGTTAAAGATGGAGGAGAAGGAAGGGGATAGGGGATGAATGGAAGGGTGAGGGAAGGAGGCAGGGATGGATTGAAAGAAATAAGGTGGGACGATGATGGAAGGAGGAGAGGAAGTCAGGGAATAGATGAGACAAAGTTATTGGGATAGAAGGGGAGGGGAAGAGGGTCTGAGTGGCGAAAGGAAGTGATGGATATTGAGAAGGAGAGGAAGCAGGGGGAAAAATGAAAATGGATGACGGAGGAGTGGCACGAGATGAGTGCTCTTATGAAAAAGGGAAGTAAAGAGAGAATGATAGACTAGCTGTATTATTAGTAAGGAACACAGGAAAGGGGAACCTAAAACTCACATTATCCCGATGATCTCGGACAGTTGAGTCTACATCTGTGAATATGAACAACTCTTTCGAAGCTGGAAACAGGAAAGGCAATTTTCTAGTCTGTGATGTTGTCATGGTCACACTTTCTTGATGTTTTCCATTGACCGTGAATAGATGTATTGGCTCTGAACTGTTAATGCTTCTATGATGCAAAAGCTCATCAAGCTCAAAGTCAACAAGGTTTTCTCTTCAAAGCATCGTAATAAAGTCTTGGATGTCTTGTTTCCAGCGTTGAGAGATTTGTGTATGCTCACAAATCTTTGCTGAACTGTCTAAACTCGTCGGTATAACAGTTCTGGTTTAGGGGGAATGTGCTCCACCAAGGGGTTTATGTTTTCACCCCTTTTTGTTGGTCTGGCAGTAAGATTTGTCAAAAACTTATGAAGGGAATTCTATGAAATTGGCGACAGGTAGGCCTAGTTTTGATGATTTTGGTGAGATAGAGGTAGAGACTTGATTCCAAATATTAAGGGTATATTTGTAGAAATCACTCATACTTTAGTTTGAGCAAGATATAACACATATTATCTGTATTTTTTACTTTTAAAGTCACAACCTTGCATATTCTGAATAAAATGTGATCTTTAGCTCATATTGCTCTCTTTCTCCATTTCTCTTTCTCACACTTTTTCCCATCTCACCATTTCTCTTCACTCTTTGTCTTCCCATCTCTCCCTTCCTCCCTGTTTCCTTCTCTCTTTCTCTTTCTCTGCTTGTCTCTCCTCGTCTCAGTCCTGGTGTCCAGAGAAGATGAGTTCAGCAGCAGGCTCAGCAGCAGGGCTGGTTTCCGTGGTTGCACGGCGCTTCACTACGCCACACTGGCCGATGACCCACACACTGTCCACATGCTGCTGGAGGCCGGTACGTCACCCCCCCCCCACCCCTTCATGCAGATGACTTGTAGTTCTTTCTGAATACAAGAGGAGGATCGTGGCAGTTTTAATGCTGTTTATTATTCAGAAATTGCTCAACAAAGAACAGACATGACTCGTATAAAATGATTCTCTCATGTGCTTTACACCGTGGCAAGTTTCAGAGCTCACAGTTATAAAAAGATTGAACTAAACTGACTAGACTAAACTGACAACACAAGTGACAACACAAATATCTGAGCACCTGAATAATAACAGAATATTGGCAGGCATGTCAACTCACCATTCAGACCCTTTCAAATCTTTATTAAATTATCTTTATTATGCTTCTTGAATATCACACTATAATCCAATCTATTTCAAAACAACTCACAAGTCAATTAATTTGATGTGGGTACAGTGTAATAATCAAGAAAATAATAGATTTGTTTTTATATCTTGTAAATATGTATATATTATATACATGTGTACATTTACTGTATGAACAATATCATGACATGGAACAATTTGTCTATAAGCCAATAAGCTAATACACAGGCAATATTTGAGTTTGACAAAAATATGACCAGTATTAATTATTTCATGATATTTGTATTCCTATACCAGTATCCCTTTGCCTATCTAGCTGAAGGCAGTATTGCCTCTCCACTGCCTTAAAAAGCTTCCCATGTATCATCACCTTAATGCTTCCACCCCCTAGTAATCTAAACAGTATTACAAAGCTCATTTGAAATTGATCACTTGTTCAGCCCCCCTAGTCTCCATTCGCCTCCACTACACTCGCACCTGTCGTTGACTCAGCTCCACCAGCACACACACACACACACACACACACACACACACACACACACACAGACACACAGACACACACACACACACACACACACACACACACACTCAGACTCACAGACCCTGGGGGCAGAATATCCCCCTCTGTTTCCAGGCGAGCAGCTCTTAAACAAGCTAGGCCTAGTTGAACTGTGACCCCTGCACAGAGCATGCCCTTGGGGTAGCACCACAACCACAGGGTGTGTGTGTGTGTGTGTGTGTGTGTGTGTGTGTACATGTGCGTGTGCGTGTTTCCATTCCAGTCATTTAAATATTCATATACGCTTTCACAGGGACCCTTTTGTCGTTCTTCTCTTCATGTCATCTCGTACGTGGGCTTTTTTGAATTATGACTTTGGGGATACTCGCAGTTGTTTTTGCTGTTAGAGGATTACTTTTCTAAGCCAAAACATTTCTTAGATCATACACACACACACACACACACACACACACACACACACACACACACACACACACACACACACACACACACACAAGCTAGTAATAATGTCTTGTTTATGTTTATGATGGATGGTGCATCCATCTGCCATGCCTCTGTCTGTCTGTCTCCCTCATCTCACCCCTCTGTCTCTCCCAGCACTCTGCATGCTTAAACAAATCACCTCACCTAACTGAATCAAATGTTCCGCAGACGCATTTTTGAATTAAAAAGGTAAGAAATTTCACAAAGCAGAGACATTTGTTTTAAGACAATCACATTAAAGACAGGGTCGTTGTTGCTTGGCCGACTGGACCATTGCTGCGTAGGCGCCACCATCACAGCCAATAACAATTGTGACATCACACACTCTCAATCACAAACACAATAATGTATGTGTGTGTGTGTGTGTGGGTGTGTGTGTGTGTGTGTGTGTATAAAAGGACTCATTTCAGTAACAAGGGAAGACAGAGATGTTATATACTTTTTTTTGCGTGTTCCATTATTGTAGAAAAAAATCAGATTTTCTTATCTTCTTTCTCTATTCCTCTCATCCTCGGTTATTTCCTCTCTTGCATCTCCTATCCATCTTTCCTTCATATAAATAATAAACTGCCACAGCTTCAGGACGTGTGTGTGTGTATGTGTGCGTGCGTGCACACATCTCATCTGGTCTACATGTCTGCCTGAGATAATGTGTCAGCGTTCCTTCATGTATGTGTATATCTGTGCCTGTGTATGGTTGTGCGTATCCTATACCTAGTTATTTCCCTTGTGTTTGTGTGTGCCTGTGTAACACTAGCAGCCATGGGTTTGCTCTTTTGGCCTTAGCCAGCCCTCGACGCAGATCTCCATCCATCACAGTCTCCAGGCCCACCCTCAGGCCCCTCCTTGCCCCACAGTCCCTCACCCTGCCTGGGGAGGCTCTCTACCCTCTCCCCAGGCTCCGCACCAGGCCCTTGGCCAGGGGCACTCAGTAATGGACAGATCTGTGGGTGGTAGGAGGTTGGAACATGCACACACAGACACACACTCACACACACACACACACACACACACACACACACACACACACACACACACACACACACACACACACAAAGACCAGCAGGGGCTCTCTCCCACCAGCTGCAGTGAAAGAGAAGGAGGAGGAAAGAGGAGGGGACTCCTAATAGGCATAACTAAAGCACCCCTCATGAAGGGGTCCTCTATGTGAGTCTGTTTGTGTGAGTGTGTGAATGTTCGGCTGTGGTGCACACATGGTGTATGCGTGTGTGTGTGTGTGTGTGTGTGCGTGTGTGTGTGTGTGTGTGTGTGTGTGTGTGTGTGTTGGGTGGGTGGACGTGTGTGTGTGAGCCTCAGTGTCGTTAGTGTTGATCCCGTTATAAAGTGCTATGGCCCAGAGGGTTGGCCTGATATTAAAGCCCTAAATGATGCTATTTATTATGTCTGAGGTGTGTGTGTGTGTGTGTGCGTGCGTGCGTGCGTACGTGTAGTTTATTGCTTTTCTCCTTCATGTTTGGGGGTGGGGGGTTTTGTTGTCGGGATCGATAGCTTTGTGATGAGCAGGTCACAAAATTTAGGGGTTTATCGATAATCACCACAGTGATTATTAGTCTCTGCGGTCACTGCTCAGAGCAATAGGCAGAGCCTGTACCTGTATTGATTACATACACAGACAAACACAGTCTAGCTCACTCAGAAAAACTTGTACCTCAGAGGTTGTAATGGTTGTAAATGCACCATCTAACATACATTATTGGTCCTTCAGGCACTCACTTGTACCATTTTACAAATATGTGTCCTCATCTTCGGAAAGAAGTCTATGTCCTTGGAGGAGGGAAGTTACAAGGTTTTTCTTGACTGTTAAGCTTTAATCTAATGTCCCATCAAGAGTTTGCACAGTTTTTTCCATATGGCCTCTGAGCTTCAGCAGGGGTGCCACCCAAGTCTCAACATGCCATGTACAATAAAGCCATGTACAATAAAGAATGTTGAGTTGTTGAGTTCATCGTTGGTTTACCTGCTGCACAAATGATGATTTTCAAATGTCCACCTGATATTTTTTTTCATTTCTCCCGTTATTTATTGTGCTCTTGTTTTGTCTTGATCTCATCCCTGGTGTCGCTGGGTGATAATGGTACAGAAACAGTCACTTGTGTGTGTGTGGAGGCACGTCTATATCTTGTCTTGGTGACTCTGGGTTGAGAGTGCTTGCCCAGGTCAGGGCAGAAGGCACTGCTAACCACCCTCACTGACAAGCCTATCACTGTCCAGTCCCGGCACACGGCGCACACTCGGCACGTGCTGTGCCTTTTTTTTTTCTCATTTATACCCGGACCCCTTGAAGACAGTCAATTTAACAAGCTTCTATTGAAGCCACTGCTTTGGCACTTTCTCCATTTGACCCCTCCTGCTGTGTGGAAGTGTGCCTGTTTATGTGCCTCAGTTCCCCCAACCTGTGGTGTATATAGATTAATAGTCAGGGGTGTTTGTGTGCGGGTGTAGGGGTCAGAGTGTGTATTATTGGCACGCGTTACAGATATGAAGCCCCCTACAGGGTCATTGCATGCCCCCCCCCCCCCCTGCCCCCCTTTAGCTGCAGTAGCCTGAGTGACCCCTGAACTGTGACCTCTCACCCCTAACCTCCATCGACGTTTTCACCCCTCCTGCTGAGGTGGTGTGTGTGTGTTTTCTTATACTCCTCACAATGAAGAAAGATGTGGAATATCATCAAAAACATGTCATTCTGTCCTCAATTTCACAAGGGCTCATTTTATGATCGGCTATTTAGGGACTAAAGATAACTGAATGGAATGTTGACATAGGTTTGTAATATCTGTGTGTGTGTGTGTGTGTGTGTGTGTGTGTGTGTGTGTGCGTGTGCATGCAGGTGCCAACCCCCTGCAGACCAATGGCTTGGGACACACAGCACGGGCCTATGCTAAGGAGGGAGAGCTGAACACACTACTGCAGGAGTGGGAGGGCAAGGTATGTGACACAGATACAAACACATCATTTTGTTTGGATTCCAAACGGCCTGAAACTATTCAGGCTGCAGGAGGTGCAAGCAATTAAACAACTGGCATCGTATTCCATAGACACAATGTTGTGGTAGTTGTAGTCTGTATAACTCAGCAGAATTCACCCAGCAGACATCTGTGTGCCGACCGCATTTACTTGCTCTGTCATACAAACACCCCTCAGGAGGTCTGTGTTAGATGGGTGAATGAGTGACAGGTGCTATTGAGTGTTGGAGATGTGAAAGCTGGTGCAGGCTGGTAGAGGTTAACTGGGGTTAAAAACAAGTGCTTAAGAATTATTGTCTGGGCTCCTATAAAGTTCCTGGAGTAACAAAATGTATTAGCAGCTACAGCTCATCTTTCTGAAGTGGGAGCCCGCTCTGCTAGTTGTTCACTTTATTTCCTCATGTGGGAAATGTGTCTTACTTCTTCGTAGTTGTTATGATGCAGGCTCGATCGTTCAGTCTGTATCTTGTCAAGGATTTTTTCAGTTTTTCATAAAAAATAAAATATAGGTAACCTTACAGTCACTCTTGAGTACTAGGTATTTACCAGGTAAATAAGAGTAGTAAGTGACCAAGTAATTAGATAAGAAACAGCTAAATTACTTTCTTAGAAACACCTTTACTATTACCCATCAATTCCAGGAACAGCCTTTAGGTACTGAAGGTTTATTTGAGCAATAACCCAAGTTTAATTGTGTACTCTCTAGGAATGTAGGCAATAATTGTAGTAATAGTACTTGTTCATGGCTCGACCCACTGGGAAAGAGTTTATTAAACTTACCTGGACTGGACAAGAAAGTGTGTGTTGTTCCCATAGAACTACCAGGTTCCCACCATATCCTTTATCAGTGTTTATTTTCCTTTTCCATTCCACTAAGACAAACTGGTACCACGTATGTTCTGCAACAGTACTAAGTAAAACACTCCAATGTACTCAGTAAAGAAAACAGAAAGGAAGGAAGCGAGCCAAAAGGGGATTTATTTCATATTTTTCTTATTGTTAAGGTGTGAGTTCATCGGGTGAGATTGATGGACTGTCCAGAGGCTTGGTGGGGTTGACTGAACTAAGCCCAGAACCAGCTGACTGGGCGGACCCTTCTCACCGCTCAGCTCTTGATATTTCAGAGCAGAGTAGGGGCTGCTGTTCTCCTAAATAAAGTTTGAGTTATCGATAGTTATCCACCTGCTTGACAGCAGGCCAAAGCTAAGCAAGATGGAGAGAGAGAATAAACAGCCTGCCTCCACTGCAGGGTGAAAACCAGAAGACTGGGAGACAAAGAGGAGAGGATGAATGAGTCATGGATTTGATGGGGGAATGGTGGGGTGGTGGGGGCACTGGAGGAAGGAAGGGGAGAGAGCGATAAGGTGAAAGGGAAAGAGGGATGAGAAAGACAGGAGGAAGCGGGAAAGGGAATGAAGGGGAGAGAAAAGATGGACAGAGAGAGATGGGAGGAAGGGAGAGAGATAGAATCAGCAGTAGAGAGGAAGGGATGGCCAGCGGAGGAAGAAAGACAGAGACAAAGACAGATAGATGGAGAGGTAAAGTGTGTTAAAGAGAAAGGGAGGCGGAGGAGGAGGACGGAAAGCAGATGGCTGCAGGGAGGTGGAGAGGAAACATCCTAAAAGAAAAGGCGGCAGATGAAGATGGAGGTGAGAAGTGAAGGGTGTGGTAGATGCCGTGGGTGGAGGATATATGGATCTCAAACGTTTCACTACACTATTTTCAAAAACTGCGACATCTACTCTACAACACGATTTCTGGCATGACATTAAAACTCACTATGAATTATTGTTGAATTCTGAAGATCTTTACTTACTAAATAGTAACAAGTAATTAAAAAATATATATATTGAGCAATTAACATTTGTGAATGAAAGTATTTCACATGGAGACACATGAAGAGGAAGAGAGGTTTCCAGAGGTTTCCGGGGTGGATTGGTTGTGGTTTGGGGTTTGGATGTTGTTAGGTGAGAAGGGCCACTCTCTCTCTCTGGGGATGAGTTGGGAAGTTGGCAAAGGTGGTGAAGAATAAAAGGTGACGAAAAAGCGATAAAGGAGTGCAGCTCTCTCTTTTCATTCTCTCTCTCCCCCACTCTATTAAACACTATCCTTTTACTTGGGAGTGATTGTAGGAGTTGATTTCATAAATGTTCATGTCCTTCCTCTCTTCTATCTACTGTTCCCTCTGGTCATTGACTTCTTATCCATTTTTTTTTTGTGGGGTATTTTCTTCTATTTTACCACCCTTCCCTCACTCTCTCTCTCTTTGCCTCTCCTCCTCTAGTTCCAGGAGGCGCAGGCTCGAAGGGAGGCGGCGGAGAGGAGGCGGTTCCCCCTGGAGAGGAGGCTGAAGGAGCACATCATCGGGCAGGAGGGGGCCATCAATACTGTGGCCTCAGGTATACACACACACACACACACACACACACACACACACACACACAGGTAAACAGGTACATACACACATAAGCGTGCACACACACACACACACAACAAAACACATACAGTCACAGATTAATACAACACTAGAGGACACATGAATATAAACCTTAGCTTCTCCCTCTTCCGCTTTCTCTGTCTCCATACTTCCCCTGATCTCTCCTTCTTTCTTTTCATTCCCGCAACCCTCTCCATCTCTCTCTTTCTCCCTCCCTTCCCTCTAGCAGTAGGCGGGTCCAGACAGGCTGGCGGAGGTTGTAATTGGTTAATTGTGATGAATGAGCTGTCTGTCAGGCATACACAGGTGCTGTGTGCATGTGCATGTGTGTGTGTGTGTGTAACAGCTGAAGAGGGCAGGCTTGGAGCCGCCAGTTAACGCGATTACAGAGAGAAGAGACATACTACAGACCCCCCCCGCCCTTCTGCCTTCCCCCTTTCTGTCTCTCTCTCCCTTTGGCCTTCTCTCTCTCTCTCTCTCTTTCCTCCATTTCTCCCCCCGTCTCTATTTCTCTACCTCCTCAGGCTTTCTCTCTCTCTCTCTCTCTCTCTCTATCTGTACCCCCTCCATCGCCATCACACACCCTCTCCTTCGTCCTTCTGTCCTTTTCTATTTTCCCTGTGCTCCCCACACATCTTCTGCATCTCTCCATCATTGTTCCTCCATCTCGTGTTCTCCATCTCCTCTCTCTCTCTCTCTCTCTCTCTCTCTCTCTGTCCTTCTTTTTCCTCTTTCCTCCACTGTTGGAAGTCTTGCACCATACAGCCATTTTCAGAAAGAAAGAAAGAAAGAAAGAAAGAAAGAAAGAAAAAGAAAGAAGCAGAGGGAAAGAGAGGAGAAAGACAAAGAGATTAGACAGGAAGGGAAAGTGAGATGAGAGAAAAAGAGAGATGGGGGTGGATGGAGACAGGAAGAAAAAGAGACAGAGGCAGATGGGTTGCAGAAAAAAGAGACAGAAACACTGACAGAAGATGATATTAGAGAAGAAGCTGAGAAACACAAGGCTTGCAGCATTGAAGAGACAAAGAGAGTAATGCATAGAGAAATGGAGGGAGGATGAGTTAGAGCACAATAACACAGCAGACAGTAAAGAGCTGATATTACACCAGGCATCCATGGAGGCCGTGTATCGATCTATGGACGAGAGAGAGACAGTGTGTTTAGCAAGGCTTCTGCACCACAGAGCGTGTGTTGTTTTTATGATCTTGGACAGTTTTTGTTTAGATTTGTGAAAATAATCAGCTCACTCCCAAGGCAACCAACAGGAGAACCAATATTGTAATCTGTAATGTCATTTGTGAGAGCAAATAAAGCTGGATTTATAATCAACAGGAGAGCGACTTGGATTTCTCCCTTGAGACCTCACAACTCTAATGCCAAAATACCAAAAAAAAAAAAAAACATAAGTAAATAATCTATAAAAGTATCATCTAGAAAAACAAAAGACAATAATGCTGATTTGAGTTGTCGTTTCAAGCATCAGGGCAGACTTTGCTGGGAGTTCAGGGAAGAACAGAGGATCATGGGACTTGTAGTCTTTGGCAAGGTGATGAATGGTTGTTGTTATCGTGGCAAATTGTCCTGAAAGCCATAGAAGACATCACCACAGCGATAAAGGAGCAGCTTATTGATCCCAGAGAAGTAATACAGTGAATATATCAGACACACACATGCGCGCGCACACACACACACACACACACACACACACACACACAGAAGATATGGGATGATGGGACTAAAAGAGGCCGTCAAAGCATCCGTAAGCAAAGATATTTGCACAAACACGCACATTGACTACTACACCTTTTACATATATAATCATTTTTATCATGGGCGGCCCCAGTGGGAATCGGACCCCTAACCCAGGCCATGTCAGAGTGAGGGATGTGGAGATACGGAGAGATGAGGAGATGGAAAGAGGAGAAAGAGGGAGGGGTACAGATGAGGAGAGAACAAATGAACAAGGGATGTAGAGATAGAGAGAGGAAAGAGCTACAGGAGCTTAAATACAACAATATGCTTCATTATAAAATGTGAATTTATCTGTTGTCTTACCATCATAAAAAGTGTATTGCAGTGCCCCATGCTAATAGACTACTAGTATATGATATAATAGACTATACTGTCTTACTAAGAATGAAAGAAAGAAAGACAATAAATGGCCAGAAAGGTGAAGAAAAAAAGAATGAATTTGTAGATGAGGATGCGAGAAAAAGTGGAAAAAGTTTGTTGTGTTTTTATATTTCACGTTTCGTATGCCATCACGTCTCCCAAAGGGCTGTTTCCATCTGGACTCCTCATGACGAACGACTGGCCTGCAGCAAGACACACACACACACACACACACACACACACAAAAGAGTACACATAAATAAATACAGTCATACACACACCAACTACACACACAGGAAGGAGGCTAGATTGATCCAGGTTTAGCTCTCAGGGCTAAGAGTTATTGAAGAGAATCATCCCTCTGTAATCATGTTAGAGCCAACCAGACCTGCCCAATACACACTGCTGTGTGTGTGTGTGTGTGTGTGTGTGTGTGTGTGTGTGTGTGTGTGCGTGCACGTGAGAGAGAGAGAGAGCTTTCATTTGTTTTTTGTTGTCTCCTTCCTTTCCCTGTTGTTGTCAGGGTCCTTTGAGAAATGTCAATGTGCCCTTCTGTCAAAGTCAGTCTCAATCAACTGAAACAAACACACAGAAGGTTACGCTGTCATTCACACAGCCATTGATAAAGCAGACCGAGCTTTGGAGCCCCTCTTGTCACTATTCATCTCAATGGCCATCTCTGACACACTCGTTGTCTCTCTACCTCGTTCTCTCTCCCTCTCTCTTCTTATCTCTGTCCCTCCCTCTTTTTTCCTCTCTCTCTCTCCATCTCTCGCTCCTTATCTCCATCACTCCTCTCTCTTTCCCCTCTTTATCTCTTTCTACATCCTTGCTCATTCTTCCTCTCCTTATCTCTACCCCTCTCTCTCTCTTTCCCTGTCCATCATCATCTCTCCATCTCTCTCTCTCTTTACATCTCATGCATTCTCTTATTTCTATCACTCCTTCTCTTGGCCCTCTCTTCTTATCCCCTCCCTCCCTGCATCCATCACTCATTCTCTCTCTGCTTATCTTCATAACTGCCTCTCTTTCGCTTCTCCACCTGCCAAACCTCTGGTCTTTATGTCTGCCGGTAGTTAGTAGGTAGTTTAACGCTCAGACCTCATGACCATCACATGCATTTTAATGTCAGGTGTAAATGAGGCCTTGATTCCAGGATGGCCTCTTTAACCACTTGGTCCACCTGCCACGTCTCTATATAACTTCCCAAGACAGCGCCATAGCCAACAGTGTTGCTAACTATAAGAGTGTTGTGAAGAGACCTCATGGAACTTAAACCAATGTACTTTCTAGAAGTGCATTTGTATGGGGAAAGTTCAATCGACATGTTTACATAATGCCAAGGGGTAAAAATGCACTGACGAATTGAGAAGGATGTACAGCAGGGAAATGGAGAACGGGTGTGCCAGAAATAGAAGCTTTACTAGCCTGCTAATCCATTACCAGTGTTTTTCAGTCCGGGCCATTGCAGACTTGTCACCAGCCAGCTTCTGATGGAAATGGTGTTAAGATGTCAGCCAAATAAACTATTGGGGTCAGTGTTCCCAATGCTTTAATTTCCATCCCAGAGGCTGTGAAGCTGTCAAATAGCCTCTCCCACTATCCCAGGGTGGGGAAATCTAAGCCAAAGCCCAATGCTAGAGAGAGGCTGGCCAGGTTGCACTCAAGGTGTCGTATTGCGCCGCCTTCTGTCAAACTGAAAAAAGTTGGCAAGATTTGGTGGCACTAAAATGGCTGCCACTGAAAACCACACTGGCCAATCCACAAAGCCTAAATTGATGAAACGAGCATTCTCATTATAATCAACAATCTTTGACTGATCGTTTGGCTGCACTTTAGATGGCTACCACAGAACACCGAAGAGTGTCATGAAGATGAGCATTGGTTTGATGCATGAGACTCAGGAAGCTGATTTGTTACCATAGCAACAGCATCATTGTGCTTAACATTCTGTGTTTTGAACATTCCAGCTCACTAAACCTGACTTTGATCCTACAAACTTCAATGCCATTTTTTGATGAGTAGATATTGACTGAATTTTCATTTTGGGGTGAACTATTCTCTTAGAGCTGATGAGGGTTTGATGTATGAAGATGTTGAGAAAAGGAAGTGATCATACCAGGTGAAAGGTCTATAGAGAACACCTGTGGAAATTGATCATGATCAATCCTATCCTGGCTCTGCAATGCCACTTTCACCGGGGGTCAGCTGTGTAAAGAGGGCTTGAGTTTCATGCACTCTGAACACATGAACTAGTCATTTCTATGTCAACATTATCAAGAGTCAAAAGTCATCTTGGTTTGATTCTATGGGCCAAAGTATTTATCTCTGGCTCTGGTCTGGTCCCAGCAGGTTCAGGTATGGATGAGTATCTGCTTCTCCGTCTAGCGGATGAAACTACGGCCAAATACACTGTAGCTCCCTCCAATCATCCTCATCCCCATGTCTGTGTGTGTGTGTGTGTGTGTGTGTGTGAGTGGTTGCTGGGGTGATGGCAGGGTTGGGTAGGCACTCCTCTTTAAGCAAGCGTGTGTGTGAGGCTGCGATCCATGCTAAACTGATTTAGCCCTGGCCGCGCCAGGGAGGCTAACACAATTACTGCTGGCTAATGGCCCCGCTGACTGAGGGGGGAGGAGAGAGGGGAGGAGAGGCTGTGGTGGGTAGCGTTCTAGAGGTCTCATCTCTCTCTCTCTCTCTCTCTCTCCCTCTCTCTCTCTGTCTCTCTCTCTCCCTCTTGCTCGTTTTTCCACCAAATGTCTCTGACCCTTTTCTCATCCCTCCTCTCCCTCTTTTATCATAGTTTCTGGGATACCCCCCCCCCCCCCCCCCCCCCCCAGGTCAAGTCAGTTCACTTGGGTTTTATTTGTGTGAAAAACGTACATACTTATTACCAAAGCAAAGTCAACAAATGCAAATAATTAAGTTAATAGTCTCTCTGTCTCTCTCCCTCTCGTTCTCCTCACTCTCTAGCCATCAGGAGGAAGGAGAATGGTTGGTACGATGAAGAGCACCCCCTCGTATTCCTCTTCCTCGGCTCATCGGGAATCGGTAACTCCCATTCTTTCTCTCCCATCTCATCCTTCCCACCGAGCACTTTTCCCCTCTCTGGTTTGATCTCATGAAGTGATCACAATAAGCTCTTTGTTAAAAATCAGCAAGATTTTAAAATCAATTCTACAGCTGACAGAGAGCCAGTGGAGGAGAGGAGTGATATCGATGGCCGAAGAGCAAAACCTCCTATCTGAAAAATGCACTTTTTTGAGAAAACTAAATAAAACGTGTTGTTTTCTTGCAGAATGCTATTTGTTAAGGATACCCAATACATAATACACTGTTTTTGGACTATATTACTATATTATGTGTTAACAATACCGACTAGGTATTAGTGCCTCGCAAAGTGCACATAGGAGGTTTCCCCCACTTTTCCTGGATCATTTTGCAGATAGGAGCTTTTGCACTTGGTGCAAGTTGGAAGAGGTTCTACAAAACGATGCTCTAAATTAAGTTAATAATTAAAATTAAATTAAAAATAAAATTAAGTTTGTTTTCAGGTAAAAAGATGGGCCAGTGTAGTAAATGTAATAGTTACTACATTGTAGTATACTAGGGTCAGAATTCCTTAAGTGGGAAATTCCTTAAATTCAGTGTATTTGCTTCCTTGTCCACTGGAAATGAATGTGGCCGAGTTTCCCCATAATGTTCAGTGATTGCATAACTAAATAATGACAAAGAGCACTGGCTGCAAATAAACTCTGTAGAAGCAAAAACATAAATTTTCAACTACAAACAGTTGCATGTAATACTATTTTTATTATTTTATTCAAAAACCTCCAATAATACTGAACAAATTGAACAAAATACTGTTCACTGGATGGCTCGTCAGGTGACTGTTCTGTCACAGCAGCCTTCCTTGTTCTCATCATCCAAAGTGAAGTCCGCCAATCAGAAAGTTATGCAGATAGGAGGTTTTGCGCTTTGGCCATCGATATGGTCCTTCTTTTTTGTGCCTGAAACATGGGTTCAAGAAAATAGTCTTGATGTCAAGATAGTCAAGTGTATATGTTTCCTACCTCTGGAGCCACATGTGTCCTGAGTCTTCCTCTCTACTTACCCACTATCAGACTAAAGAATACAAATAATGAAGGTGAGTGGTCTGCCCACTCGTGCTTGAAAAAAAAAAAACAGTTTTAGTACAGAGGTTTCACCACATGGGTCTAGGAATCAAGGGTTTCTGTATTGCTTTATAAACTGTTATATCCTCGTGGGGAATAGTTTAGAGAAAGGCTTGCATGTACTCAGACAGCTGAAAGATGAAGACGTGTGTGTGTGTGTGTGTGTGTGTGTGTGTGTGTGTGTGTGTGTGTGTGTGTGTGTGTGTGTGTGTGTGTGTGTGTGTGTGTGTGTGTGTGTGTTTGTTTGTTTGGGAGAGAGAGGGATATATTGGGCCAGAGAGATGGATAAGAAAGAGAGATCGTGAAATGACAGGCCAGAGAGATAGATGAAGGAGAGACAGTGTTCATATTCTCTGTTGCCTTCAGCGACAAACAGTGGCCATGAGACATCAATATTAAATACAGCAACAAGACACACACACACACACACACACACACACACACACACACTCACCATACCCATATGCATACCAAACACAAGACATCAATATCGCATATGAGCATTTATATGCAGAATATTTTACTGACAAACATAATGTGCGTTTCTAGAGAGCCTAGATGATTGAAAGCTTTGTAGAGGGAAGCGCTGGGATTTAGGCCAGCACTTTGAGAGAGGAGAAGGATTGTCTGTCTGTCTGTTTGAAATGAAAAAGCTTCATTTTCTAACCCTCTGGAATCTGCATTTTGATATATAACAAAAAGGCATGAAGTGTTGCAGAAAATAAAAGTTTAGTGGATGGTGGGTGTTCCTCTTGGGTATCGAAGTTAATAACAGTTAATTGGGGGACTGCTGTCCTTCCTATCTCCATTCTGGACTCTAATTGGTTGAGCCTCTGTGTCACAGGAAAGACAGAGCTGGCTAAACAGGTGGCTCGCTATATGCACAAGGACATCAAAAAGGTACGTGGCGTAGCATCAGTCACACACACACACAGAAACACACTCTTACACACCACTAGGAGTAATCATCTTTCCTTTTCATGGTTCGAAGTAACGTGGTTTCTGTAATAACACATTTTACATGGATTCATTTAATAATCACTGCACTGCTGTACTGTACTGTAAACATACTCATTGAAAGACACACACACACACACAAGTTATTTAATCCATCCTGTGATTGCAGGGTTTCATCCGTATGGACATGTCAGAGTTCCAGGAGAAACATGAGGTAAGATACTATTTGCCTGTCCTGCTTACTTCAGGAAGTAGACAACAGCCAAAGTGTTTGATTGTGTCTCTCATGCGACAATCACGCTTAATATGTTGAATGCTTTACTCACTGATGGAAGTTCATTCATCTGTTACCGCGGTAACATTCTGTTGCAGATCGCATGGCAGTGATGCGTTGGATTTGTCTACATATGCATTATAATGTGTGCATAAACTCAAATAATATTGTTTTGCTCCATTTTTTGTGATGAAAACATTTCATCACTAATTCAGAGTTGCAATGAAAATGTATGTTGTAATACGACAACTGAGAACCACGTCCAGTCAGTTTCACCTCAGTATGAGAGCTCCTTGAACCTTGAACCTAGACCATAAAAGCATTACAGATTAGGTGTGATCCCGGCCTACTCGGTACATGACATAGTTCAAGCTATACTTCAACCCATAGTTTACCTGTCTCTCTCTCTCTCTCCCTCCCTCAGGTGGCTAAGTTCATTGGCTCGCCACCGGGATACGTGGGACACGAGGAAGGGGGTCAGCTGACCAAGCAGCTGAGGGCGTATCCCAACGCTGTCGTCCTATTTGACGAAGTGGACAAGGCCCACCCTGACGTCCTCACTATTATGCTGCAGCTCTTTGATGAGGTGTGAATACACACATGCATGCACGCACACACACACACACACACAGATACAGGCATCATTCTATTTGAAGAGGTAATCAGGGCCCACCCTTGTCATGTTGCAGCTGTTCTGTAATGAGGTACACACATACACACACACACACACACACACACACTCATACTCACACAGACAGGCGTGGATACTGTCCCTCGGTGAAATTTCATGTCATCCTTTGTTTCTGTTTGACAAGATGGGTACACATGTTACCTTAATAAAATGATCTCTGCCTCCCCGTCTCTCTTTCTCAGGGTCGTCTGACGGACGGTAAGGGTAAAACCATCGAGTGTAAGGACGCCATCTTCATCATGACGTCTAACGTTGCAAGTGATGACATTGCCCAGCATGGACTGCAGCTCCGCCAGGAAGCTGAGGAACTCAGCCGCAGAAAGCTGGCTGACAGCCTCGGTGAGAGAGAGACATACTAACACAGACATATAGCATTGGCATACTGAAACTTTTCATTTCATTTACAATCACAGCTGTAGTTGAAAACAGGCAATGTGATGATATAAGATGCCAAATGTGCAGTCAAATATATTTAAAAAAATTGTAAATAATTTTTAATAGTCTTGATCACAATATCTAACAAAATAATTGGGAATATCATTTTAGCCATTGCAAACATTCACACAAACTGCAACTTACTGCATGTATAGTTCTTGATAATATTCCATTAGATCTCCATTCAGCCGTCTTGGCAACCAGAGGACAGTTGAATAAAATCACAGGTGAATCTAAGTACCGCCACTGTGTGTTCCCCAGATGATGTACAAAAGAGTGATGGCATCAAAATCTCCCGAAAGTTTAAGGACTCTGTGATACGACCAATCCTAAAGGTAACACACACAAATGTACAAACACACGCAAACACACTATTTATTGGTTTGATTACAGGCAGATGTTGTCATCGTTTTCCCTCTTGTTTTTGTCTTCAGCAACTGACTGAAAGGCTCTAATTGTTATAATTAATTCTCCGGTTCCCGCCTAGGCCCATTTCCGGAGGGACGAGTTTCTGGGTCGGATCAATGAGATCGTCTACTTCCTGCCCTTCTGTCAGTCAGAGCTGCTACAGCTGGTCAGCAAAGAGCTCAACTTCTGGGCCAAGAAGGTAACAGTGTATCATAATTTATTGTGTAAGTGAGAGACTGAGTGTGTCGGTCTGTTAACCCGTAGCCTGACATGTTCCTGTTGGTCAATGCTTTCATCCACTACGGTGGGTGAAGCTGTGGTCATCAAGAGGCAAATTCAGGTCAGTCAGCCAAACATCAGACACTTCAGTCCTCTGTGCTCTCGGCCATCACCGTTCGCAGCACTTAAGAAATCTATAAATAATGTCTCTGGTATATGAAACAGCATCTAATTAACAAAAGGAAATAAAAGTTCTATTATTGGGAAAATTGAACACACGTCACACTTAGGTTGCATATTTTCAGTCTGCTCTATCTTTAACTACTCATGTCAGCAACTGATGACAAATCTGTGTGTGTGTGTGTGTGTGTGTGTGTGTGTGCTGATTTCACCTTATAAAGGATAGTCACCCATAACATAACATGAAATATGCCACCTGGAGGACGCTGTTCTCCAAAGCACCCTACATTTGTAGCACGGGTGGCCCCAGTGGGAACGGAAGGCCTAGCCCTGGCAGCGTGGGTGTCATGCTCGACCCGCTTAGCTATGCAGGACCACACTCAGATCAATATGATGTGCCACTGCTACTCACTATAATGTGATTACAGTGTTTAACATGTGGAGCCTTCATCAATATTTAATTATTAATATTACAGCTGGTGTCCTGACAGCCAACACCCATGGCCCCCCAGGCAACTGATAGGGACCTGACTCATGGCTGTGTCGATGTGTGTTGGTGGGGGGGGGGGTCGATGTTTGTGTCTGCCTGCCTGCCTGTCTGTCTTTTGCAGGATGCAGTGTATATACATGTTGGATGTCTCTGTGCATGCATGCATGTGTACGTTTCTGAGTGTGTCTGTGCATTTTTTTTTAATTTCAGTGCACGTGCATGTTTGGCGTGCACGCGTGTGTGTGTCTTCTAATAATTAGTTTCTTTGTCTATATGTGCCCTCCTTCGATTAAACGGTCAAAACAGCAGCAGATCTTTACAATGTTACTTAAATTAGTGTTGAAATCTCATTGAATCAGATTGTTCAGAAGCCATTTATGTCATTCCCTTATTAAATGAATTAAATGCCTTATGGTGTTATTTATGTTGTTGTAATATTAGTGTTTATATCTCTGGAGTAAAACATGACATCTCATTTATTGGATGGAGTGTTAACAGCAGAGGCTAAATGAGCTGCTCTGATCACTACTATTGACTGGTGTTTGATTAAAACGCATTAGCAGCCTGTTGATTAGCACTGGCAGACATGCTGCTTGACACCGTCTTCTGTCTGCTGCTGCATCTCTCTTTCTCTCCCTCTCACTTCCCATTCCTCCTCGCTCTTTTTTCTTCTGTCATCCTCTTCTATGTTTCTTTTCATACTTCGCCTCAATCGCTACTCGCCAGTCTCTCCCTTGCTTTTTTGCTCTCTCACCCCTTTTTTTCAATCTCCTCACAGCTAACTAACACCCCTCTCTATTTCTCTCTCCCCCCTCCCCTCCCTCTCATTAGGCTAAACAGCGCCATGACATCACTCTTCAGTGGGATCGCCCAGTTCTTGACCTGCTGGCTGGAGGGTACAACATGCATTACGGTGCACGCTCCATCAAACACGAGGTACAGACACACAGATACGCAGATCCTGAACCAGTTTTAAAATAAATATTTGGCATTAATTGATCTGATCTCAAAGCCTTAAAAGATGTTGAATACAGTAAAGAAAATTTTCCAGTGAGAAATCTGCCCAGTACCGACGGTCATTCATTCATTTCCATGTTTATTTCAGTTGCATATTGTTTTAGTCTAACTTCCAATAAAAGGTTTAACTTGATGAAACTTGACTGGTCGATATACATGTCCAACATTGGCCTGATCCAACCCTAATAACCACACACACACACACACACACAAAACCCACCTCCTCATTACCTGTATCCCTGATTCCTCAGGTTGAGCGGCGGGTAGTCAACCAGTTAGCCGCAGCGTACGAGCAGGAACTCCTGCCCAAAGGCTGCACCCTGCGGCTCTCCGTCCAATCAGAGGGCCAGGAGGAGCGGAGCACGCCCAGTCTGCGCCTGGAGGTGGTAGGAGAGGACAGCTCAGCGAGAACACTGGACATCCGCCCACCGCTAAGCCCTGAGCACTAACAAATCACATAGACACACGAACACAGGGACACAGACACACACATAGGGGCAGACAGAAACACTACCATCATCATCATCATCATCATCATCATCATATACGATATCTACAGGAAGGAATGGAAAGGCTGTCTTGATGGAAATCACCAATAAAAGTACCTCTCTTCAAACACATCACTGCCTCTCTCTTTCAGTTTACACATGCACTACATACATGCTGATTTTGCCCAGATAAGCTGTACACATACACACACCTATACCTGCCACCATAATGCAGTGATATATAAAAAATCAACCCATTAGACCATTAAAATCCTTATAGATCCTGTCAATATCTAATGTCATATCAACTGGAGTGTGGGGAAGTGGATGTGTTCGCAGGTGTGGTCCTCACAGTAGCTTGTTTCTCAGGACAGCAGCTGCAATGTGGAACCCCTCATCATCGTGAAAGCCTAAGAAACATTCATGTCATTATCGTCAGTGGACAGAAGCCATTAATAAGGTATGAGTTGAAATGAAAAGCAGGAGTGCTCTCGTCTTTTTAGGCCTGTAGATGGACTCAGTTGCTGTGTTCTCATTGTCCAGTCTCAACTGTTTGTTACTGATTTGAAGATCCAGAAAATATCTATACAAAATTGACTGTAACAGGTTCGCCTTTGTTGAGGTGACTGAAGTAGTCTGTGTTTCTCCTGGTGGTCAAATAGATTTATGTAATTGGTTATTTTCCACTCATCTGTGTAGTCCTCAGTTGCAACAAAATATATAGAGATGAAATATATAAAACAGTAGTGAACAGTGTCTTTGTGTAAGTAATTCATAAGTTAAGCCAAAGTTGATGCGATAATGCATGGCAATTTCTGAGGCAATGGGGCCTTTACATTTGGTAGATGGGGCAAGGTAAATGGAGCGAATTTAATGTGGATGTTGTTTAGAGTAGTAAAATACTGAGACACAAAGTGGTTCAATAGAGATGAAGAAATGTTGCCAGTATGGGATAAATAATAGCCACTTTGAGTTTGTCCAAGCTTTAATGACCAAATATTGTCCTACATTGCCTCAGATCGTTGCCCGTGTGTTACGGCCAATGTGTTCACCATAACGCACATTTGTCTTGTGGAGAAAACCTCACCAGCAGAGCTACAATGATAAATATATATATTAACACATGCCTGCTTATTCATTTTGTTTAAAAAATGTGTTAGTGGAGAAATCTCACAAGCAAAAAATGTATAGCAGTTGATTTGAATTGTGGGTAATATAACTGCCTGGTGAATTGTTTCTGTTGACGCACATTAAATGTTGGAAGACTTTGTCATGACACCGTGCTCTGGTGCTGCACAGAATGATTGGTGTCTTTACAGGCAAATCCATTTGACAGAAAGAAATGTAGAGACATAAAGAAATAATATTTAAACACTTGTATCATAAATGTTTGATGTGAACAGCATGTTGACGAGGCGCAGAGCTTAATGGGATGACATTTTTCATTCTTGTATCTGACGTCCACCGTGTAAATAAAGTCATCACAATCAGAAGGGAATTCCTCCTTTCCTTTGTCCTATTTGTGTTGCACTGACACTCCTGATAGATGGATGGACGGCTGGACAGATGGATGGATGGACGGATGGGTGTGTGTGTGTGTGTGTGACACCCAGTGCCTGGGTGGGAATCCTACAACAATAACGCATGTCCACCCAGTGAAACAACATGACAGAGGAATTTCCCGGGAATGTCGGTGTGTGTGTCAGTGTCAGTGTGGGGGTGTGTGTCGAACGTTGGGAGGGGATGCAGCAGGCTAGTTCTGAATGCCATAGAAATGTAGAGTGCTTTCCACACACACACACTGCAGGCATGTCTCCCCTGTAGGGAGGGATTAGCATGCAGGAAAAAGACGCATTCAGTCTTACTGTGCCCCGCATGGACCCCCCACAACACACACACACACACACACACACTCATCCTGCTCACTCGCGTCCACACACACACTACAGTCACAAGAGGAAGTGGTATAAGTAATACACCAAAAGCAATAAATCACATTTACCTGTTTGTATGTTAAGTGCACTGGTTTTCTGCCGGTCTTTACATTTCCATATATAATGATCATCGTCTGCACTAATGTTTGATGAATTGCTGGTTTGTTTGATATGTGTCCTAAAAAATAAAAATGCAGACCATCACTTGTGCCTTTTGGAAAGTGAAATGATTCATCTCTGACAGGAGGCTGCAGTGCAGCAGAGCAGTGATAATTCTACAATGTCTACACCAGGACAGTAAATCAGCTCGTGTTAGGATACCCTGAAGCAGTGATGTAATGGTAAAAATAAAAAGAACGTATCTAATTTCTCCCTAGTTGTTACTTCTTTACCTCCCTACCATACATTCTAGAAACAGGAATATTTGTTGCACCTATTTGTCAGCCAGCTGTGCCTCTCACCCTTGCACTCCTTCCTATTGGTTGCTTGTAATGCAGGTGATGCAGGAGATCATTGGACGTCACACTGGATAAGGTAGTATACCTAAAACGTCATCTATGTTCTATGTTCCCGTGCTATGTATGTCCATGCTTCTAAAGCTGACTGAATTCTGAACGCCTAGAGAAAGGTACAGGTACAGTGTCAGCTACACTACAGCTCTGGGGGCGGGGCAACAGTGCAGCAGAAATGCAGCAAGCACTTAAAAGTGGGACTTTGAAATGGCTACATCTGGACAGTAGATCAGGTTTTGCTATGATATCTTGGGGCTTTTACACATCTACACTTTATGGTTTTAGGAAGTCCAGTTGGTGTGTGTGTGCGTGCGTGCTTACGTGTATCCGTTTACCGTCCCTGAGGAAGTAAAGAAGAAGAGGAGGAGGAGAAAGAGAAGAGGCTCTTAGTCTGTCCGTCAGGCTATTTCTGACTGCTGCCATTTCTCTGATTAGATTATGGAGAAACAGAAACCTAGCCCTCGATCCTCCTAACCTCTCTGTCTCTCTCTCTCCCCCCTCCCTCTCTCCCTACATTTTGTTCTCTCACTCCCCCCCCTTCTCCTCCTGTCTCTCGCCCCTCTTTTCTCTCATGCACGTTCTCTCTCTTCCACATCTTTCTCACACACAAAATCCTTCTTTCCCCCTCCCTTTCTCTCTTTCTCTCCTCCCACCCACCACCTTCTGCTTGCTGCTACATATGGAGGAGAGTTCAAGGTGCAAGGGGGAGGCAGAGAGGGAAAGGGAGGAAGGTGAAGCAGAATGGACCAAAAGATGAAACACTGGAGGAGAGAGAGAAGAAGAGAAAGACAGATAAAACGGTAATCAATTATGAGGAGGAAGGTATAGGGACAGAATGGAGGCTCATACATTTCAGAGCTCAAATTTATTTAGCCTACAAAATAACCTCCCACACTCTCACTGATAAAGCTTAGGCCAATACATCATAGCTTTATCCATCCTGTTAAAGGCTTTCCTGGAACAGTACATAAAAAAAGGTGGGTGAACTATGACCATCATGAGCATCATGTGGCAAACAACCACCAACATAAACATTACCATTTCAGAAAAGCATTCATTTCTATTTCCCTCAAAAGACCCTGGCCTCGTGTAAGTTCCATCAGCTACTACTTACTGTCATGTATCTGAATTTCATACTAGTAAAGCTTTACTCCGGCCTGAAAAGGAGGGTAAGCTCTGTTCTGCAGATGAAAAGCTGGGGAAGGTGAGTTCAGGTGTGTTTGACCTCCGCTACATCCCAGAGTTCAATATATTTTGGTTTTGCTTTTCAGAAGCCAATGCCCCGTGCAGCAGCAGCTCAGAGGGATGCAGCCAGGTGGAGGTGGTGAATGATGTACGACTAGAGCCTCTCCCATTATCATATCTGTCTGTGCTCTTAACGGGGGATTTTCATCGGTGTCCCTCTCCTCTCCTCTCATCTCCTCTATCCTCCCCTCACTCCCCCTCTCCCTCTCTGCATTGTGGTCCCCCAGGACACAGTGCGATCGATTACACCACCATTACCCCATTCCGCTCAGCTCTTAGTTTAAGAAGATGCTCCTCAGTCAGAGATCTATAAAGCATCGTCCACCTTGTAACTTTTTATTTTAGGGTTTATGTTTTTGTTCAGTTCATCTTCTGGCATACTCCAAGGTGAATCTTTGGCGTTTTTAGAAAGGCCAGGCACCTCAGTACCATTGTTACCTTGGTGTTGTGGTGACTGTGATGCTCGTGGACTGGGGTGGGATGGACCGAGATACAGACCGGATATTCTCCAGTCGTGAGCTGCTGGCAAACCCGTCCGGTTACCGCAAGGCAAGCACATGACGGTCCCCTGGGAAGATTAGCATAAAAGACAAATAAAGGACCCCACCAAAAACACACCAGTCTGCCCTCCTTTCTCTTAAAGAAAAGGAACAAATCCATTCTGCCTAATTCGAACCTTGCTCAGGGACAGCTCGCGTGGCAGATTGCAGTCTAATTAGTTTAGAGGAAATTTAATTCAATTAACTTTCCACAGCTCCGCGCGCCCCGCCGCTGGGCCTGCTTTCAGAGCGCGGGGCCAGAGCTCGAGATCTAATTAGTGTGTTTGGAGAAGCTCTCCTGCGCGCGGCCATCCCTCGCTGCTCCAGCTGTGATGTGTGTATGTGTGTGTGTGTGTGTGTGTGTGTGTGTGTGTGTGTATGTGTGTGTGTACTGTGTTCTCCCGGGACCTGGTTTTTATCCTAAAAAGCTTCTTTTTTAAGTAACATGCCTTTATCCATTAGGATAATATGGGTCTGGTGCGGTAGTGCATTGAAGAGATGTGCATAGCATATGAATACCCGCATTGAAACAATTGCCTTGCATCATATTTTGGGTGTTGAATTCCAGCATCTTGCACTGATGCTCCCGTGGCTTTTAATATAGATGAATGCCAACCTATTTCTTTAAGTTAGTAGTGAGTGTAATTTTCCAGGGCAAAATTAACGGGCAACATTTTGAGGCAATAAGACAACATTTAGGTTATATACACTCCATAATGTTTGCTCTATTTTTTTACATATTGATTTTGTAACATTTACCAATAGCTCATCCAATCTAAACGCAATTTTGTGCATCTCCATGCTTGAAAAGTTCATCTTGGCTAAAATCGCCGTGAGCAAATTTGATGCTTTTTAGTAAACTCAAGTTAGACTTAAGTTAGACTACTAGGTAAGGCTCCAACTAACAACTATAATTTCGAGCGAATGACTTTTACCCCCGTGCTACTCCATCGGGGTATTTATGCAATAAATACTTGCTTCACGTTGTGACTTTAACAACGTCTCAGTTGTTCTAAAATAACTCGACTCGACTGCTTCATTGCTTTTATAAAACAGTGACAACATACCATTGTAATAAAAAGAACGTTAATGTGAAATAATTTTGAGTTCATATATATTATATATAATATATAATATATCCATCCTGTTAAGTAATAACATTTCATTATTTTTCAGCCTCAGTCAGAACTGATGTTGCTGTTTTATAATGTGGAACAGCACTTTGTGCTTTCACCTGAGTGAAGAGTTTCTGTAGCTCTTCACCAGTCAGATGCTGTGGTGTTGCGCCTGTCTCTAACCCGGTTAGACGCAGGCCGTCGTCTCGAGCCTGAGCGTCACGGTGCATTCCGGTAATTGGGGATTGAAATGCGGGGACAGGCGCACCGACGGATCCCCCGGCCCCGGGCCCCCTTGTGCACCGTCTCTCATCCATCACCTGATAAATCAAATGCACACCGCCAAGCCGCCGAGCTCTGCTGCTGTGAAGACGAGGGCCTTAACGGAAGCAACTGTGATTTTTATTTTTAGGCACTAGGACCGCCAAGGGAAAAAATATATTAAGAGAAGTGATGAAATGACACATTTTAGTCACACAGGTAGAGAGCATGCTCATATTGGCCTGGTTGTTTCAAGTAGTGTCAGTCCCTATTTATGGGAGTTATTAGTTAGTTATTAGGCCTAATAATTCAGCTACACAATGCCTAATCTACATCAAAATCAAAGTCATAATTTAAGAGTCACGTTCAATGAGAAAACACACACACACACACGTGAAATATATAATAAGGATATTCACAAACAACAAAATAATTTTCAATGATAGTCAACATTCATTCATTTTCACCAGATTTGGTGTATGTTAAATTATATCATAGGTGACAATAATTGAATTATAAAAATGAATCATCAAACTTCATTAAATTTCAAATCTTAAATAGAAAAACCAATATGCTAAATTATCAGTTAGTCTCTCTTTCAAGAGGTATCTTTTTTCAATATTTTCAGTATCTCATTTATTATAACTACAATTGTAAGCTTTATAAAACGTAGAATGATGGAAATTGTGTTGTTAATTATTGCACTATTTTTATTTAAATGGTTATTATATTACCAAAGCAACCACATTTTCATTGGGGGGTCAATCAAGTAGGCATGCAAGATAAATTCTTTCGAGGAAACTCTGAAATAAGTCAAAAGTAGACATATTTCCAAACAGCAGGAATCCTGTTCTGCCCTTTGTGCCTTTGGTTTCATTTGTTTCAGAAGCTGGACAGCAACCTCGAATCAGTTGCAGACTGGGACGAGGTTATTCTCTGTGATGATAATATGTGCATGACTATATGCTCTCTACTATTTCCACAAAGGCTCATGTCTATCGTTTTGATTTAGACTGGATTAAACAATTTAAAGGAAAATATCTTTATAACAGGCCTATTCATGTGGATTTATGTGGGTCCATCTTTACACCGTTGATTATGTTTAATGCATAAGCATAAGTAGATGTCTCAATCTGAGGCCAGCGAAGCAGCTTTTAGCACATGGGATATGTTTTATTGTTTTAGGGGTCGTGATGGATGAGCCAGGCTCTCTTTTGATTGACAGCTTCACTTGCTTTTCAGACCACCGCTGCCTGTCACGGGACATATACCGGTTGGGCCTCCCGCGTGGCTTTTCTTTGAACCAGAGTGTTGTCGCTGTCCCATCCTTTACCCATCCCTTGTCCGTTGTCCCTCTCCATACATCTCACCATCTCTCCATCATGACCATCCATCCATCATAGCGCCCCCTCTTTCCACCCCCCACCCATACACACACACACACACACACACACACACACACACACACACACACACACACACACACACACACGCACATACGCAGAAACACTCGGACCTGCTTCATTAAGCCAATCTGCATTCACCATCCAACGGTCTTTCTATCGGCGGTGGAGTCTAGTCTCCGGTTGGAGTCTAACGGGAGGAGGACCATCGGAAACAATTACCGTCACGAGGACGACGGAAGCACACAGGGTCCAAATGTTGGGAATTCAATTAGGCATATGACTTCTTCTCTACAGATCACGCTCCCCTTTTCGTTGAAATAAGATGTTTTCCGAGTACACGGCAAAAAAGGCAATTATGTATGCGGCCCACACTGCAGCTTTTTTTTGATTACACCACAGAAACGGAGAGATTAATTTGGACTACACGGGTGAAGACCACGGAGCGCCTCCACGAAACGTTTCACTCATATTATATGATTTAATCCACGTTGGCTCCCCTCAGTCAATAGCCTATACTAATGGGCCAGTATCATTTAAACAACACAGCTGATTGGGCGAGGTGACGTTTGAATGTCTGCCAGAAAAGAAAACTGTAAATTGAATTCTCAGTTCTCAACACCCCTAACGATAAAAAACGATACCTATTCCTATAATATTCCTACAGGGATTCAGTGGTAAACAGTAGTGCATTTAACCTTGTGGTACTTATCCATCTCCTGTAATTTGTATCTCCTGTGGTAGGCTACCTATCACCATAACATTCCTATAGGGCCCTATAATTTTGCCGTGATATTTATTTTGTTATAGGATTACTAGTTTTTTTTCGTAAGGGAAACAATGAAAAAATCACCGAAGGGGCGATTCAATTAAACCGTTTAGGTTACCTCAGTCATGATATTAATACAAACGCTGATTAGATAGCGGTATGTTAAGTGAGTCCAGTGAAGTGAGGTTTGAATAACCCCCAATAACTCAAACCGGGGCCTATAATCCCTATAGTTGGTGTCCCTCTCTCAGGGGCCTTGAGGAGCCTCTAGGGGCCCATTGTCCTCCTCTCTGTTGACTCAGACGTCATGAATGTAAAAGATCCGCGTTACTGTTTCCGTCAAATCTCCCCATGAATGTAAAAGTCCAAAGTTAAAGCCTCTGCAGAGGAGAAGTCTCCCCCTGCGTTGGAGCACTATAGGGCGGATTAGCGGCTGGGAAGAGACCGGTCAGCTCTTTGAAGGGATTAAGTGTAAATGCTTGAAGCGGGAGAGCTAGGGTCGCTCCTGGGCTGCTCTTTTTGGGAGGCAGAAAAAGACAGAAACGGTTTGGATAGTTTAACTTTGAAACAGTTTAAGTTTCTCGGTAAACTCACCTCTGAACCCACCAGACGGGACATGGTCACACAACAGACGGCGTGGCTTTCACAGTCCTGAGTTGGTGTGAGAGCCCTGACGAAAGCTCACTATAATATTCCTTCAGGGGTTTATAGAGTATCCGCGGTACGCAGTAGTAGGTCTATAGTGACCTTATAACACTTTATGGTACTTGTATGTCCTATGGTAACACATATAATATTCCTAGGTCTATAGTATTCTTTTCGTGACTTTGCTGTGACGTATTATTCACAAATTTCCAGTAAAGCAGGGAACTAAACCACAGTCGTTGAGCAGAAACACTTAGTTATTCTCCACCTATTCTGACTAATGGTGTCATTATCTCGGTGGCAACTGTAGCAGAGGAGGCAGGTGCTGGTCGCGGGCAGTGGTTGTGATGGTGACGTACAAAATCTATGCAGAAATCACGCACCGCACGCTCCGCTGTTGAAGGGGTGCCTGTCGTTTCTGATTTGTAACATTCCAGCCGATTCGCAGGCCAATAATCTGAATGAATTCGAATCCGAATTGGAATTACAATTAGAATTAGAACCGTAACTATAGAACCAGAACTAGAATCTGAATTAGAATTAGAATTTAACAAGCTCTATCAGTATTACAATTGGAACCCTAACTCGAACACGAGGTAGAACTACAGCCGAATACAAATTAGAACTAGAAATATACTCAGCGTTAGAACTGGACAAGTGCACAAGCACACGACCTCAGTGCTTTTAACATGCCCCGCCCCTTACATCCAAAATACTTTAACCAAATCTTGTTATTAATAGTTATTCATAGTTTAATTGAGTCGAGCCTTACTATGCACAGCAAAATGTGTATGTGTGTGTGTGTGTGTGTGTGTGTGTGTGTGTGTGTGTGTGTGTGTGGCCGGGGGGTGGATATAATAGCATTAAGGAGCATCATCATGCAGCCGGTGGTCAACCAAAGATAAGAGCGAACACTTTGAGTCCCATTATATTATTGGACACCCAAACTTAATCAATTTATCGCGTGCGTGTTAAACATAATTTTGGTTTGTGGATGATACTATTTGGTTGGATTTGTCCACTAACAAAAAGCCTCTTGATTTCAGATCTTACAAGCTGAGCAGCTGAGATGTTAGACCTCCCCATGTAGGCTACCTGCCTTCTGGTTTGAAGCCCTGTCTGTGTGATGGGGACCGTGTGGGATATGACTTATCACATTGTATGACACTGAACAATAAACTTAAACCAATTTATGAGGCGTCAATGCGTTTATGGTTAGCCTGTCGTGGTTGCTCACTTGTCTGAGGTGCTTTTCGCAGCCAATTCCCTCACTTGTCCTCTACATCAAATTGACGCTCACTCGGGTGACATCTTCGTAAAAGTGATCGGAATCAAATCAGAGCTTTTAATCTCAGGAATCACCGTCATATCTGGAGGTTTTCCCTCACATAAAGACTGCTGTGGCGGATCTGTGGTTATTTCAACAAGCAGTTTGCAGAGAATATTGACCGATAATGGAAGAACTGTGCCTGGCACGGGAGCGTCTGTGCTCGTAATCACACATTCGGCTGTTTTAACCAATCTATTATAATTTAATATCAATTAAAAGTAATCGTCTGAAACCAAATATCAGTATTATATTGCATAAAACCCACACGTTAGCCTTTCGCCGAAACAGCACCTGAAGTTGGCAGTGCATTGTAGGCTACATCCTCAGTGTCTTCGGAAAACAAACGTTCTTCAACCATATGTCCATTATCGGACATGTCCCAGTAAGACCTGCTTCTTTCCTTTATCCTGTAAATATGTTTACTAATGTATGTGCCATTTAATTCCATTTCATTTTTGTGAAAATATTTCGGAATTCAAAGTCTATTCTAATCGGATCTCTGCTTACCAAAAAATCGGACAGGCTCATCAGCCTGTATCTCCCCGTGGGAGATGAGCAACTACTTGTGTTACTTGTGTTTTCTTGGTTCCTAAGCCTTGAGTCAAATAATTGTCTCTACAAATAGTTGTGCAATAAAGGAGAAATGGTGTCAGTGCTGTACGGGCCGGGTTAAACCAAAACAATAACAGACATTAAACGTAAAGCACCAGACTTGACAGTGTGAAATGAAGATTAGGCTACATGAACGAATGAAGTGGTTTTAGAAATACGTTGACACTGATAATCAGTGCTTTCTTTTCGGTTTTAATAACAATATTGATAGGCTCAAATGGAAGGATGAAATCTCACCAGAGCTAGAAAAAGTATTTACCATATCAATCGTTTATGTTAGGAAACAGTTGATTTACGTCGATGAGCAAAAACTGCTTGCTTGAACGAATTGACACCTGCAACAACATCACCAGCACGGTGATGTTCTGGAGCGCGTGGGCGGTGCGCTCAGTGGGAGGGGGCCGTCCGTGTCCGAGCTCACTGGCGGTGCCCCCCCCCCCCCCCCCTCCAATATACTGGCGAGGTATTGTCATGGAAACTAGACCACCGCCTCGCTATTGTCTCGCGCTCTGCCAAGTTTATTATAAACACTGCGCGAGCTGCACAGTGCGCTGTCACACGGAGCGCGAGTGAACGAGCTGCAGTCAGGGAAGGAAAGCTAGAGAGAGACACAGGGAGAAAGAACCAAGAAGGAAAGACATGAACAAACGACTTGAGTGAGTGAAACTTGAGTGAGCGAGGGGAAATTATCTGGATTTCTTTAACAAGAAGAAAGCCCCTGACAGTGCCACCAGAACCAGAAAGTGATAGGAGACTTGGAGCGCCGAACCGACAGTCCTTGGAGATATTAGAGAGAGAGAAACTGCTCGACTGCTCTTTTGAACAACACTCAATCTACATTTTGTACATCATAAACTGTAACTGAAAATACAGTCGCCTCTCCAAAACACCAACCGTTCTGACTCTGACTCTGCTAGAACTTCGTTGTTGCATTCCGGGGGTTCCGCGTGCTGCCCTCCATGTATAAAATGGATTACTCCTACCTGAACTCCTACGACTCCTGCATGGCGGCCATGGAAGCCTCGGCCTATGCGGACTTCAGCTCGTGCAGCCAGGCCAGCTCGTTCCAGTACAACCCGATCCGGAGCGGGCCGTTCTCTAACCCGGGTTGTACGCCCCTCAGCACGGCCAGCTGCACTCTGGGAGCCCTGCGAGAGCACCAGCCGACACCTTACACCACGGGTAAATTCTATTCTATTCTATTCTGTCATGGGTGTCCAATTTTATTTGTTGCAAACAGGCAGTTAACCACGCAGACCTTTACCCACCTGTGCTATTCTCGTCTATTAATTTTGTATGTAATTTGGTGGGTTATTTAAGAGCAAACAGGGTTCTAGATACAGGAGGAGAGGAGGCCTGTTAATTTTAAGTCTTTAGAAGGTAAAGTGTCCCTCTAGCTTGACCGATGAAATACCATTTTTACCTGGAAAAATTACACAAATTTTTAATGCAAAATATTTAAATGCATAGTCTATTATTCGTTATGATTGTAACATCTATCTTTGAAATCAATTGTTGGCTCATTGAGGCCTGCTAACTCAAAAGGTAATTGTGTTTTCATGGTCTTAGGTTCAATAGATTTAGGTTTACGTTCCGATACCTGCTTGGAAATTAAATCTCTGCAAAATTCACCCAGGAGGTCTACATCACCGTGATGCAAGCATTTACATATCACTGTAATCGATACAGTTCCGCTAAAGATGTTGAACAAGAGTAATTTGAAGGTGAAATATTGCGTGTCTATATTGAATATGAATTACTATGATTATGAAGATATGCAGAGCTATTTGTAAATCAGAAAGTTGTCAGATGTTTGTAATAATAGTAAAGGGTTTCGATACTGCACAATGGAGAGTTACCGAAATCAAAATCACACACACACACACACACACACACACACACACACACACACACACACACACACACACACACACACACACACACACACCTGTTTCCTCATAGACAGAACTGCTACAAAAACTCTCAAAAATAGCCTCATTTAAAATATACTTAAATAAAGGAATTCTTTTCTTTTTTGATAAACGTAGAACTGGGCCTGCGGATAAACATGTTAGGCTACATGCTGCTTTTACTTAGTTACGAATCATTTTAAACCAAGAGACTATTTCACCATTTCATCATTTTCTTCTTTATTTTACATCGAAAATCTATCCTTCATCCACCATGTGGCTTTCTATGTATTTTGAGAGGCTTTACACAAACTCTGAAATTAGTTCTGGATGCTCTTCTGGCTGTATTGTGAACTAAATAGTCAATGCCTAATTTAGGCCTAATAAAATATTTTTATATCAGTTATTCATATTCAAATAAAATTGTTTTCTGTTTCTATATAATGCATACCTTGTTTTTGAATTGCAGACTATTTAACACTCTTACGTTTATTTTAAAACATTAATTACAAATCCCCCCAAATCCCCCTTAAACTTAATCATATTAGTCTTAGGTCTACATCTGTTTGGGTCAATTACACGTACTCCCTTTTTTGTCAAACATTTAAAGCCAACAAAGAGCCAAACACTTTCAGTCAAATTGTATTATAAAAGAGCAATTATTTTGCATATGAACGAAATAAAACAAATATTATTTAAAAATTATTTTTGAATGGATTCCAGGCCACTAACCAAAATGTTCGTTATTGACGACAATGGATTGATAAGGAAGGAATGCCATTCCAGCATTTGGTTTTCTTACATTGTTCCGCATTTGTTTCAACATTTGAATGGCCATCATATTTACTTAGTCCTGGTACTCAGTTTTGATTGGCCGAGTCACAAAAATAACATTTAATTAATTTTGATTAAGACGTAAAATATGTATTGAACATCTGCGCTCTTTCTTAATACAGTGGTAATAATACAGCCACTCGAGGCCTTAGTGTTTCAAAAGTGGGCTTTACATCGGTGCTTAACGTCGCCATAGCTGCTCTAAGATCACTGTAAACTTATTGCATTAGTCACTTGACTTGGTTTTATTCAGCCAATCAACCTAACCTGTTTTTTTTCTCCGCAGTCCCTTACAAGTTCTTCTCGGACCCCTCCGGTCTGAACGAGAAGCGGAAGCAGCGGCGCATCAGGACGACCTTCACCAGCTCTCAGCTCAAGGAGCTGGAGCGCGTCTTCGCAGAGACTCACTACCCCGACATCTACACCCGAGAGGAGCTGGCGCTGAAGATTGATCTCACAGAGGCGCGGGTACAGGTAAGAGCAGGCTTCTGGAGGAATAAGCATCAGTCACATGAACTCCTATATGGGCACAGTAGGCATAGAGAACACACACGAGCATAGAAGCATTAGGAGCTCCTAGAAACAGTCATTTAAACACCCCCACAACAACTGATATCATTAGATAGCATTTATTTGTGACGTTTATGTTTAAAGATGAAACTGAGGTTTCTATTCAACTATTCCATTTAATTTCTCTAATCTAGATTTTGTGTTGATTAATTTATTTTCCTGGCTTCTTGATGAAATGCCCAATTAAATCATCCATACTGTCTCCATAATCAAATCTATATTTTACGTCTATGTGTTTCTCAGGTCTGGTTTCAGAACAGGCGTGCCAAGTTCCGCAAGCAGGAGCGCGCAGCCAACGCCAAATCTGGTGCCAACAGCTCTGGCGGCAGCACTGGCAGCAGTACTAGTAGCAGCTCTGGAGGCAAGAAGGGTGGAGAGCCGAGGTCTTCCTCAGATGATGATGAATCCAAAGAATCCACCTGCAGCCCCACTCCTGATAGCACCGCCTCCCTGCCAGGGTCAGCCAACGGAAACATGGGCAGCCCTGCCAGTCTGAGCCCTAGCCCTGCTCCTGCTAACAGCGGCTACGCTAACACTTCCAGCTCACCGGTGCTCCAAGGGTTGAAGCCACCTAGCTGGTCCAGCCTGGGGCCGTCTAACCCAGCCATGGCCCAGCCTGCTGCCCAGACTCAGGAGCTTCTGAAGGCCTGGCAGCCAGCGGACAGTATGACCGGGCCCTTTGCCGGTGTTCTGTCCTCCTTCCACAGAAAACCCAACCCCACCATCAAGACAAACCTGTTCTGAAGCACACAGAGAGAGAGTGACATTCTGTGGTCTGCTGGAACAGTAAGGAGTTTCTAGATTTTGTGGAGAGAGTCAGGACATGCCCATTTACATTATAACCCTGAATTCACTGTTGTAGTCTGCTGTAGTTCAGTGAAGTCCCTGGTTCTGCTGGTATCTGCTCAAAAGAACTTCCCCGTCAAAAGGTCTGAGTTAGATCTCAGACATTCACAGAAAGAATTTTCAAAGGTGTGGTCACTGATTTTCATACCAAAAGGATTACATATGCAACTGTGCATGTGTTATACACTCAAAAATCTAACTGGACATGATCATGTCTGCTGCATTTTCCTTCCTGCTGTGGCTGAAACACTGCACTCAGACCCTCAGACCAGAGCTATTGAGTTTGTCCATCGATGGCTCTACCTCAGACAAGAAAAACTATGAGCGGGACAATAGACACTGAGCTGTCCGTTCTACTTAATGATATTAAGCTCTTTATGTACAGGCCCTTCATTTATGACCTGACAGAAACTCTACAAGTGAGTGTTAAAAGGATGCTTGTGTGTAGCCTACACCATTGGCATGCTATTTGTTGTGTCCTGCCCTCTTTCATACAGAATTCTTTTGACTCATATACAAATCAGATATATACACACACACACACACACACACACACACACACACACACACACACACACACACACACACACACACACACACACACACACAAACACACTCTCATACTGCTGTTGTCTTTCGCTATCGCTCTCTTGCACTCACACACACAGATTGCATTGCAGTGCATTGCATTGTAGCAAACACTGTCATGCACTTAGTGGTTCCCCAAGCAACAGTGGCAACTCTGCTGAGAATGGCAGTCCAGTCTCCACTGGAGAAACAAACCCGAAACTGTTACCAGCAAGCACAACCTCATCTAAGCCCCTGACAGAGAGACCCCAGGGGGACCCCACCAGAAGGGACCGCCTAAATCTCCTTGCCGAGCAGAACAGGGCACCCCAAAATCCAATTAGGGCAGCCGGGTCCAGACAAGACCCCTCCCCAATACATCCCTTTTTCCCTTTGTCTCTCTTCCTCTGCTTTTACTGTATTGAGACCTGACCACCCCCACTCCTCTCTCATCCTCTCTGTGACCCCCAATAGTATTCTGTCCATGCATTATGGTTCCATCCAACAGTGGGCACTTTGTTCAAATTCAGCAAGGGAGAGATGTCAAAGTTTCCCCTCACTTTTCAATTCAAACCAATTGTCAACAAGGAAGATGTTAGACTCCGAAGGGGGGGATGTCTGCCTTTTCCTCTCCTTTCAAATCGCCCACGGTATCAAACCTGACCACCTCTTCCCTTCGCCCTACCACAGGATCATGACGGTTTGAGAGCTGTCGTTAAGTTCAGGATATACACAATTACCTTTTTCTCTGGGGTACATAGAGTGTACTCTCCGATCAGTCTGAATATAATCGACTTGTAATGGGTATTGTATTGTCTCATGGTATGTCCATCTCAGTAGCCCCACTTCATTTTTGGTGCCTACATCACTATCTGAAGAGTTTTTGGTGTTTCTCCCAGTGGAATAATGGAAATGTCTCACTTTGATCCATTTGTGAGAACTCAGACTGTCGCAGATGGAAAGTTTTCCAAGTTGCTCATACGTCCTCCTGTTCTACGGTACCGTAGGGACGTGGCACATCACTGACTACAAATGATCCCCGTTGTGACTTTGTTCTGCAGCTGGTGCTCAGTTCTGTGATATAAACGCTAGTGGACTAACAACACTCATCACACACTCTTAAATCACCATTCAGCCCCATTCCACCAACTCTCCCACGGTCAGTGGTACCGACTCTGGATGTATGATGGGTTTCTCAAAGGCATTACACCAGTCCAACACAAGCTGGTCATACATGGGTAATATTTTAAGGCAATCCAGATAGTTGTTGGCAAAGTTTCCTATCTCCAGCAGAATTTTTAATATTTAATACTTTTTTCTCCCTAAAGCTGTTTTTCCACCCTGATTTTGTTCCTGTTACTAATTCCTATCCTTTTGCAAAAAGGAATTGTTTCCAGTTTCTTTTGCCTTGAAAAGTTGCTTGTGTGTAATCTCTGTTTCATTGCAAGTCACTGAGACAAAACTGATCTCAGTGTTAAAAGTTTTTTTTGGGAAGCCCTGCCCCGGATATCTACTCAAAAAGAAATAATGTGTATTTATTAATATTTTTATTTTGTCAGTGAGCAACCAACAGATCTCTTCGAACAGATACATACAATTTTGTGACTGGAAAATGAATTCTGTAATTAGTAATATAAATATTAGGTAGGATTTTGTTTCTTTCTTTCACATTGCTTTAAAGATTTATTTCATTCCAGAGCATCTGTCTCAATGTCCAGTATGTCCATTAAACTATGAATGGACCGAAAGCTCTAGTGAATGAGAAGTTATAGCACTACTCTGAATATTCTGTCTAATAAATCTACATTATGGAAGCACTACTCAAAGCGTTTAATGATCTGGTTTCTTCTGTGTGATCGGATGATGACACAGCATCGTATGTTACTGAGTTTCGAGAATAGAGGTATGAGTTCTCAAAATAGGAAAGGAAAATACAGTCCCGTGACTTGATTGAATTGCATCGCTTGACATGGTTGGAAAAAAAAAAAAAACAACAAAAACAAACGACAGTCACTTTCCTGTTCCTTTACTGGAAAATTAAAATCTTTGATTTTTAATATAGGTAAAAGAACATGACTCGCCATTAAATTTGTTTTCAGCCATTTCAGGCATTGCAGTTCGATGATGGAAATTTTAGGGAAATGACTCTTTGCAGAAAAACAACTTGAAAATCAATTCTGGTGGAGCTGGCCTTTAAGGGTTTTGGCCGGCGGCCCAGTGGGGTTATTTGGCCGTCCACTCAGGTTCCCTGCTGCCCCCATTCAAATTCTAGTGAGGACAATTAAAGGCCATGGGTTAGGCAGTTCTTGCACTATAGCATAAATACTTCTTTATATTTTATTTAACATTTATTTAGTGAGGAAGGCCTATAGTTAACCAAACCAGGAAAAGCCCACCATAAATGTATCGTCACAAGGCATCACAGACAGTCTCATCCTCCTATTCCTTGACAATTTCCTCTGAGAAATGTGAAAAAATAAAAACAATAAGATAAGGGAGAATTTTAAAATTGAAGAAAGATATTAGTTTTTATTTGAAAAAAAAAAAAAATAATAATAACACGGGGTCAACAACTTAACACATTAACTTAACACAACCAAAGGAGTACAAGAAGCAACGAGATAAAATGGTGGAGTGTGAGAGAACAACAATGACAAGTCTCTCTCTCTCTCTCACACACACACACAAACACACACACACGCACACAAACGCAACAATTAATGAGAACATTTCAAAAAGACTTTACATTTAAAAAGCCTGAATGACATATTGTATTATGGCTGTTATGTTTGGCTGTTACAACATGACAGACACAGTATAAGATACACAGAAACACTACGCCAAGGGCTCTGTACAGCACACACACAACACAGACAAGTAGGTGAATGTTGAAGTTGATGGATGGATGTAAGCTACAACATTTAAGGAAGCGTTTCGGACACAAAGGAAGTGGGGGAAGAGAAGCTAAAGAAGGATCTCCTTTAGAAGTAAATCTGCATTGCATCCACAACATCTGAAAAATCACACCCTTTCAAGATTTTATCAGATTTTGCAAGCAATTCCATGTTAATTAAAAATAGACATATGGAAAAGTTCTAATATTGCAGAGGCTTTCTCAAGACGTTCATGCACATTTTGCTGGTGAAAACATCTTAGGTGCTTAATTAAAGAAATCTTGTGGTGTGATCCACCCTTAGAGAGAGAGATGATGACAGAAGAAACATCGTGGCATACCTGGATTGAATCAACATCAGCATCTTTCCATCTCTTCAACACAACACCAAAACGGCAAACCAATTTTTTGTCTCATTGCCAGAGGGAAAGAGGAGGCAGCATTTTACTTTAAAAGAAAGGCAGTCTGAACACAAACATGGAAATTCAACATGTGAAATATATAGATAAATTACAGCGGTGAAGTAATAAAGTGTGAGTCCTTTCACTTAACGTGACTTGGTTGTGTCTTATTTTCCCTAATGGTCCACAGTCAGTATCTACCATTGAGGTTATGGAGTAGCAGCACCATCGGCTGGTGAAATGAGGGAACACCAACAATAGGAGCCTCATCATCTGTGTCCTGCAGAAACTGTAATCCCCCCCATTTACACCCTGACTTTTCTGCTTTTATTGTATTGTGAGAGGTGACACCTTCTTCCATGTGTACAAACTATTTCATGATACTAAGGCCAGGCCAAGCCATTACTAGTGTGACCCATATAAAACTTTCAAAAAAGCATGGGTGCCAATAGTCAAAAGAAGGAAAAACACAAGGTTTTTGCAAGACAATGACAATATGCTGGCTTACTCTAGTGCAGCCTCAATAGAAATAACAATAGTTCATCTACCTGGCTATGTTAACCAACTCCCTGAAAACAACTTCAAATCTATTGACGTGGCACTCCAGTAATTTAGTAAAGCGCTGTTGAATTTACACAGATAAAAAGGGGGAAAAAGGTGAGGTCAATTTGGATTTTTCGTGCCTGCTTTTACATGTAAAACCCATCAAACCTAGGTCACATGGTGTTAAAAATAAGATTTTTAAAGATTTTCTTCTGTAAATTAAAATGTCATGACAATTGAAATGTGAACGGGAGTAAGTCTACTGTACTGGGTAAAATCTTTCAAGTGATATTTCACTTTGGTGCAGCATTTCTAGTCTTACTTATGACTTATATCCTGATTTTTTTCCAGACCAGTCAACTGCCAATACTGGCTGTCCCCATAACCAGCATGCTGTGTATGCCAACCTAAGAGGAGAGAGTAGTTTTGCCTATATGAAATTGTCTGCAAATGTCAGTCGTAAAAATACCACTTCAGGGACAGGTAACGTCAAAGGTTGACGGCTAACAAAAATCAGGAGAGCACATTAAAAAATGGAAATGTTGTACCAAAGTGAAATATTTGCATTTAGCTCTAACAGTGCTGGTTTGGTTGGTTCGCTCCATATTCCCTTTACCTTTAAAAACAAACAAAAAAACAAACATGAAAACGATAAATACATGCAGAGACACTGACTCAATAACAACATACAATACGTGCCACCATCTGAATAATAGTAGCAACGCATCATCACTGAATTACAATCTGTGAAATGAGTTGTGCTCACTTTTAGCCTGACACCTCTCAGGCGCATCTTGATGATGTCACCACTTTCAGTCCGCCTCCATCATGGAAGCAAGCAGGTTCCTCAGGCTGAGCCCTGGGGTGACGTTACCCTTGAGTGCTGACTAAGAATTAGCTTCTCCCCATCCAGTTTCCTAAAACCTGACCATTAGTGGGGAACTCACCAAACCTGAGATCTGATTTTTCTATTAGCTTGAAGATCTAAAATGTCCCAGTTCAGAGTTTTCTTTAAAACACTATGATTCCACAGAAACAGGCAAGGCTTTTCAGGGCAAAGCAAGGCGAACAAGCTTTAATGCTAGATTGAAGCTGCAGATCAGAATTGACGGTATGACGCATGTGCAGTGATACTCCTCTGATTTGTGCAGTCTCTTGCCATCTGTTGTGGTCAAGACATCATAAATCTTCTCTACGCATGGGTGGTATCCCCAAGTCTGACTGGTCAGGATAATACTGTCTCTTCCTGCATCTTCCTGCTAGGTTTAAAGCAAGGGTTATGTAGTGATGCCGAGGACTGAAATAATTATCATTAAATAAGGCCACCTCTACGACAGTAACAACATACATACAGTACATTTGAAAAAGGACGTTGGTTCAACAAGTGTTTTTTAAAGTAAAAATGGAGTGCAATTTCTCTTGGAAGGCACAGTCTGGCATAAATTGGCACATTCCAGCCCAGCTCAGTTCATCTCAGTTCAGTTCAGTTCATCTCAGTTCAGTTCAGTTCATCTCAGTTCAGTTCAGTTCATCTCAGTTCAGTTCATCTCAGTTCAGCTCAGCTCAGCTGGGATTTGGCCTGTATGAGACCTGGTTGGTACCAGACCAGTTTGGACCAGTCATAGACCAGTTTGGTACAGTTCATTTTTGCTGCTGCCTCAGACTCTCCAGCAGGATGCGCTTGTGGGCGGGGTCTAGAACTCCTGCCTCCTCAAGGTCCTCTTCAGTGATGTCACTGGGAAGGCATGGGATTGGGTGAGACAGGAAACAAGTAAAAAAAAAATGCATAAGTGGAAGTTACAAGGTTTTCATGCAACACCTGCAACAGGTTAGGGTTAGGGTTAGCGTTTAGGACCCTTAGTTGGGGTGTGAGCTAGGTCTGTGTAAAGATAAATTCCATTCAGTCACAGCATACTGCTTCTCACAAGCTTCATTCCCACCCACTAATGTGTATGTTAGTGTATCCATGTATTTTCAAGTGTGTTCAAGGTTCAAGGTTCAAGGTTTTTTATTGTCATATGCACAACATTCACAAGAAAGCAAAAGTTGCCAATGAAATTCTTATGTCTCTCCGACACCTTACGCTGATGCTAAGGACAAATATTAACAGACATAATTTAAAAAACACAAGAGATATAATAGAAAAAGTACAAAGTTATAAAGTACAAAAAGTGTGTGTGTGTGTGTGTACCTGAGGAACTCCAGGTCATCCCAGCCATTGTGCAGGAGGCCCTCCTCATACCTCTCCAGTCCCAGTCTCTGGAGCCACTCCCCCACTGAAGACTCCCCCACAGACAGAGAGGAACTACTGCTGCCCCACAGTGCCTGCACAGGATGAAGGAACACAAGGTCAGTTGAAAACATTGCTCTCCGCTCAGTGGTTACCAGATCACTTATACCAGCAAGGCCACACTCATCACTATACACTGGGCTTGGTGGAGGGGTGCTCAGCAGGGGTGGAGGGGTTTTGTGGGAGTTTTTCCTTGTCCTCTGTTGAGGGTCCAAGGCTGGGGGACGTCGTGTACTAACCATTTATTGTTTCGCATGTTGGGCACTGTGAAGCCCTGAGAGACTGTAACGGTGATTAAGGGCTGTACAAATACATGTGATTTGATTTGATTTGACTTGACACACGCCTACACCCCTTTGCAACCCGCCACCCCCGACACACCTCTACACCCTTTTGTTCTCAATAAAAATATGAATAATAAATAACGTACTGCATGTATAGTTCTTCATTAGAGAATTGTAAGTGGCACTACAGTCAATATCGTATTTATAGCATTACAGACAGCTGGACAGAGACAGTGTTGGAGATAAATATAAAATCTGTGTTGGACCCCATTTATTTTTATGGTATTTCTGCTTCATTATCCAGTAAAGACAGACAGTATGCACTATATGTATTTGACTATATAAATCTACCCACCTCCTCAGGCAGGTCCTCTGCGATGCTCTCTGTGATAGGGTTTCGCGGGGGGAAGGTGCGGCAGGCATCCAGGCCTAAACCTAACCCCTGACCCCTGAGGGGGGGCGGTGCAGAGGGGGCGCGTGGAGGCTGCCCGGGAAACTCGCTTTCACTCAGCGTCTTCGCCATCTGGAGCACTGAACACGACTGGTCATCTAGCGCCCCAGCTCCAGCGCCACCTCCTCCTCCTCCTCCTCTCCTAAAACCCTCCCCTAGGGCAAACGGAGCACCAGGATTGGCTGCTGGAATCCTGACCTCGGCCAGGTCAGGGTAAAGTGGCCGTGGTTTCGGGAAGGGGACTTCGGCGACCATCTCCAGGGCTCCTTTGGGGAGAGGGGGAGGGGGGAAGTCAGGAGGGGGTCGATTCAGTGTGCTTCCGACCCCTGCTCCGCTACCTGCCCCCTGCACCCCTGCCGCACAACCGCCTCCATCGTCCTCCGAGGACCCTTCCTCGCTAATGGTGCGGACCGGGTGGCTCGCCGTGGGCCTGCGCGGGTGGGAGAGCCCTGACGTTGCCGAGGCGGGTTTGGTTCGCGCCCCAGCCAAGGGAGGAGGCACTTTAGCTGCCTGGGGATTGGCAGAGGAAGGAGATGGGAGAAGCTCAGACATAGCAGCTGCCTGATTGGTTGGGAACGCCCTCCAGGATGTAGTAGGCGGGGTTGTTGTAGCTGTTCTTGCTGACGGATGGATCCCCGTCTAACGAATCCTGCTTAGACCTTCACAACACACACAGAAACAGAAATGGAGGAGGATGTGAACATAAAATGGCTGTTTGATGATGAGTCCATGTTTGTATGTGCAGGTATGTGCGAGTCACCTTTGGCCCTTGACCCAAACACAGTGCATTAGACACAGAGTGAGCATGAGAGTGTCTACGTACCGTGCAGCAGTCTCCTCCTTGCCGCTCCTTTCTCCCTCCTCACTGACCTTTCCTAGCTCTCCTCCTAGCTGTTTACGAGCCAGAGATGGCCTGAATGGAGGACACAACATAACAGGATAGGAGCAAGTGGGACACAATGCAGAAAAACATAGATGTGCTTAAAATAACAAAGATAAATGAAACAAATGAAAACACAATTATTGGGGCCGATATTCGTATTTCTGCTTCATTAGACAGTCCACAGTTGGGAGGAAAGAAGGGAGAAAGATAGATTTACATTTTTTAAATATTTTTTCTTGTTACCCAGAACAGATTTTGAGGGCTAATGTGCGGGCTAACCAAGCCCTCTATCCACCACACATCATACCAATTTCCTCTGAACATTTTAGGGACCAATTTAAAGTCACCTTTGGACCAAAACTGTAAACACTGTGATACACAAACTGAAATGCCAAAATACTTTTCAAACCCGACTCGGAATAAAACGAAGGTCTTGACCCGGGAGGGTTAGCTGTGGTCTTCAGGAGGACCCAGAAGCCACATCTGGACCGAGGTGTCTGCACTATCTACATCAAGTGCTATATTAAAAGACAGTGTACTAACTTGACATATTCATGTCCCGTTCTGGGAAGCAGGGTGGATTTCCCTTTAGGTCCACCAGTCTCATCTTTGTCCACACTGATCCACTCTGAAATACAACAACACAAAACAAAGGGTCAGAGTGGAAAATGTTAAACCTCATCTACAGTGTCCTATGTTGAGTTGCACCAATTTGCACAATTCATGTCTCAATTGTCTCAAGGCTTAAAATCCTGGTTTAACCTGTCTCCTCCACCTCTACATCTTCCCTTCATCAACATCTCTCCTTCATGGCTGAACTGGATGTAATAGGTGAAGGGTTCACTGGATCAGTCTATTTCATTTCCAATACTGAGAGTACAATACACATTCCCTCTGTGTGTGTACAGTACGTATCATGTTGTCACCACTATCACCCAGCTCTCAGACAGACATACGTATACTTTGTGTCCTGCACACACATAGTATATTACCATAGAGTCTCTCCCTAGTTCCCATCCTTTCAGAGGGGACTCTGACCCTCATGGACCCCCTGATGTTTCCCGTTTCCTCCCCACGGTGGGACAGGTAGGTGTGGAACTGCTGCGCTGTGCTGCCAATCATCGACTTCAGAGCCAACACACACTCTCCTGGTGGGTCAAAAAAAATGCACACGTTTGAATGTCTGTCTGACTTGTGGAAGAACCGATATCAATTGTCAACTTGAAGAACTGTGTAGCTAAATGGCTTAGCTGTAGGCTGAAAGAGGTCCCACAACAAACACAAACGATCTCAGGTACATGCACATAAACACAGGTGGAACGTACACACCGACACACCCTCTCCATACCATAAGACTCGTATCCGTCCAGTGATTTCACTGTTAGCAGCAGATGTTGGTCCTGCAGATACTCGATCTCAGAGAGGAGGGGCTTGAGTGTTGTCAGCTGTTTATTGGACCAGCCCACACGCAGGAAGTTGACGTTGTCACTGCTCTGACTGTCGTTCTCATAACTCTTCTTAAACTCTACAGATGAGAGACGTAGAGAGAGAGAGGGCAGAGTGGTTGGGAGAGAAGAGGGAGGGAAAGAGGTGGGATGGAACAAGGGAGAAAAGGAGGGAGATTATTTTATGGCATTTCTGCTCTATTCCAAAGTGCATGGTAGAGAGGGAGAGGGTGCAGCGCAGGTCAAGAGACGGATGCTAGCTCAAAGGTATACTGACTGCCTGAGGGAGGGAGGGATGCAGGGAGGGAGAGACAAAGACAGACAGTGGTATTATTGTATGATATCCACCTGGTACAAAGCCATGTTACAGAAATTGCTTAGCTCTGTACCTCCTGATGAATGCCTGTCAGCTTGTAGAAAAACTGTGCGTGTTCATATGAGTGTTTGAATGAGTGTTTGTGTGCATGCAGGTGCATCTCACCTTCCAGACATGTGGAGTAGAATTCAATGAAGAACTTGGTTCTGCTCGCTGTCTTCACTATCGCCTCAATGCTCTCAAACTCTATATAGGCTTGCTCCGAAGACTTAGGCAGACCTACAGAGAAACGGATGGGCGGGGGAGGGGAAGGGGGATGGAAGAAGAGTGATGAGTAGGTGGCGCAGAAGCAGATATACAATGGAGACGCAGAATTAGCAATTTACTTGTAAATGTGACATTTGGCTGAATGAAAGAGAGAAAGAGATAAATAACAAAGAGTGTGCACACTGGGGACACACCAGACAACTGAACAGATTGTGAAAAGCTTGGACTTCACACACTTAAAAGACTGGCATTTTTTTGTATTGTGTCGTAGAGGCACATGCACTTGAGGAAGAGTTGCAGCTGGGGATCACATACTTGACTAAAAAAAAAAGAGAAACACAAGCTATGTGTGTTCTAACGCCGTGCAAACCCCAAATCTGGTGAAAGCATAATCTCTCAGGCGACTGCAAACGAGAACTAAAAAAACTTGGAGGTGGTGTACTGCTGCTGTATTTTGTCCCTCTCTCATGCTCAAGTCTTATTGGCTATTGCTGGTCTGTGTTTAGATGAGTATCGTTGACCAGCACACGCTACTGGAGAACATCAACTTGTGTCCCGTTTCGAGTTGTAAAAATCAAACATGTTTGAAATGATCGTTAAGGTCCCGGCAAAAGATTCAAGTCCTTAACCCTCACACAATGCAAGATCATCTGCGCATTGCAACCGCCCCAAATTTGCACAGACTCGGCCCCATCTTGAAATCAGCCATGATGGCCAAAGCGCGGCTATAATGGGCCTAAAAAGTCTGTCCCCTGCCTAAGAGAAAGAAAGAGGGTGAGAGACAAGGAGGTAGGTAGGTAGAAAAGAAAAACAGAGTGAAATAGGGAGGGAGAGTGAGTGACAGAGAGAAAATTAGAGATGTATTTTGTGATGTTTTGAACGTCCATTCTCTCCACTTGTACCTTTCTTGGAGACAAACTGAGAGGTTACGCCCACCTCGAAGGTACCAAACACTGGGGAATGGTCACTGGTCACAATGTCATCTGTGCAGCCTGACAGACAAAAAGAAAACCCACTCAAACCCCTTGTTTACAAATCATCTCACCTGCACCATGCGGGAAAAAGATTCATGGCATTTAAGAGAAATAAAACCACTATCTGCAGTTGTTACAATTTAAAATCAACCTCTATCCCACTTTGCTGAAATAAATGTCTTATAAAATGCTCCTGCTACGGGTCTCACCATAGGAGTTGCAGACAATGTGTGTTTCTGGGTAGGACTTCCACAGGATCCTGTCACACCAGGATGGAACATTCGTCCTCATCTGGGACAGACGGGGAAGAGGAAGACGGCATTGTTATCAGCACAACTCAAAAAAAAGGAGGAAATAACGGGTGGGGAATTCTGAGTCCACTACTAAGAACTTTTGATCAATGATGAAACAAAAGAACTCAAAATAACTCAGACCTTCGTGCCCCCAGCCCAAAAACACCGTAAAATCCTGGTTAAAATAAAGAATAACTGGAGCAGGTGGTAGGTCAAATGTCAATGCTAAATGTTTACAAAATAAAACAAGATGATTAGGAAGTGGGCATCTTAAGTATGCTATATCACTCAGCAAAAACCCTTGAAAGCCATATAACCAATTTACTATCAATGTTTGTGTTTGTGTTCATCAACATACCCCCGTGGCCTTCTGCTTCTGCCAGACGTACGTGTCCCTGGAGCCACGTTCGTAACGGTAGGTGGGCGGGTAAGAGATCTCTTCCTCCGCTGCAAGCAAGCACAACACATTCACTGATTAGGACAAACAGTTGCATCTTTTGACATATACTGTCAAGCCTAGAAGTCTTTTCCAACTGGTTCTCCTCTACTTAATGTCACGATCATTTATTAGGTTTTGCCTGTTAGTTGGTTTGCATGTCTGTCAGCAAGATCGCTCAGAAACTGAAGAACAGATTTCCATGAAATTTGGTGGACAGATAGGCCTTGGGCCAAGGAACAATCGATTTGATTTTGGTGGTGATCCAGACATGGGGTTTCCGCCATTAGAGGAGTAGCATTTGAGAGATAGAGATTTGATTCCAAATCCTAAGGGTATGTTTGCAGGGTCAAAAAAATCAATTCAACTTAAAATTTCCATCACAGGTATGATGTCTCGTATCAGCACGTTGGAGAATTGTTCAGCGTTGGCAGAGGTTTGTCTTCTAGTTACTGATGAAATTGATTAGAGAAATTGATTGGAGTGAGAGAAGCCAAGACAGACAATGGTCTTACTAAATTCCTTAACAAGCATATTAGCAGTGCTCAGCAGATGCTTCTGGTAAGTGCTATTCATCACTTTTGCTAAAGTTGCAACTTGTTCCCAGTGTGGTAAACATATGCATCTCTCAGCACTGTGCACAATGACAGAAAGTAGCCAGTGCTGTCAGGAGAAGGTCCCTGGTAGATATGCAGGCTTACTGACCGAAGCGTAGAAAGACCTTGTTCTTCTCCCTCTCCAGGTTGAGCTGGTCCACCTTCAGCAGTGGATCAAACTCCTTCCTGTTGATGTAGTTCAGAATCTCCTGTACACACGGAAGCACAAAAGACAGAATCACAAAATGTCATTCAAATCTACTGTGATTTATCAGTCTGTGAGTGTGTGTGTGTGTGTGTGTGTGTGTGTGTGTGTGTGTGTGTGTGTGTGTGGTTTGTTCCACCTGTATGTCCATATCCAGCCTGTAGTTGAGGTCTCCCAGCCAGAAGAGGTGTGTGAAGCGCAGTGAGATGTCGAAGGAGCTCAGTTGTTTGTCTCCTAGCGACAGCAGCCGCAGGATATCTAGGTAGTTCTGGTTCCTCCTGCAGGGGTCAAAGGTCACGGCGGAACAAAGGTAAAATAGTGGAGTGTGTGTGACTGTGAGGGCTTCTTGAGGACTGAAAAGTATGTTATGAGTTAAAGTTCCCATTTAAAGGACATTTTGGTCTGTCCACACAACAGATAGTTCTTATTTTAGGGTTAGGAGTGTTTGCGTACCTGGCAATCTTCTCATTCCCCGACGTCAAGTGGCAGTTCACAAAGCCAAAAGACGTTCCATTGAACATGAAGGACACACCCACCGCCCCTTTGTTACCTAGGAAACCATCAACACCAAACATTTAGTAAGATATCGACCAATGGCAGGCATCAGTTTGTCCAAAACCACATAATCGGTTTAATCCTATTGTGAAACACTGAATCTCACTAAAAGGTGACACACAATGCTGTTTGTTGCCTCTCTTTTAAGGTTAATCTTAAGCCAAGAGTTTACCATGTGACACCACGGCATTTTGAATCTGGTCTTTTTTTTTTTCTAACCAAGCCCCCTCTTGCCCCTTCAGCAACCAAAAACGTTACATGGTAGCATACTGTATTGCACAGAAACCAAAGAATACTTCTAGCTATTTTGCTGCTACTGTAGCTCTACTCATTTTTTTTTTCAAGGAATGCTAACACACTATTTTTCAGTTAAGTGCCGATGCAGAAACCTTTTCATCTCAATGTGAACCGTGGAGAAGCATTTAATAAGATGCAATGCCCCCTTAAACTGCCTCCTGTTCTATTCTACTTCGTGTTAGGATGCCTTTCCCATTTTATTCCCTTTAGACTTTAGACAAGGAAGTAAAAGAAGTTAAGGAGGAATAAAGGACCATTAGCGTGTACTGTAGTTACCCAGTGTGTTGGCGATGCCCGTCTTGACACTGGACACTCCAACGTGGCTGATCCGATTCTCATGCTCAGGTTTCACCAGCACAGCAATCTTTATGTTCCACAGAGTCTGCACTGCTATCTACAACCAACAACAATACAAAGAGAAGGAGGAAACCCTGTGTCAGTAGCAATGAACAGCAATGTGTCTTTCTCATCATTACTACACTCACACTATGACAAAAAGAGCAGTCTCTTTCTCTATGCTAGAATTATAATATATCATTTTGTCTGAGTTTTTTTCTCAGGTGAATTCAATAAGGGAGCACAGCTTTCACACTGATTCACCTCATCAGTCCGTTTTGTAGAAGGAGCAGGTGTTTGTACTATTTTGGACACTATTTGTAAATCACAAAAGTCACAATTCCTCACTTTAGATAACGCACCATTCAAACCCAGTGATCCATACCATGCTCAGAATTTTTTAAAACAGTGAAGGAATGTATTATTTAGCAGATGGTCCTTTGTGCTCACCGGTTTATAGTCCAGCTCTGTCTGTTCTTTCAACGAGGTACGGAGGGACTCCACCCACTCCCGGTCACACACTGAGTTTTCTTGGGTTCCAAACACATACAGGTCATGGGGGATGGTGACTGTCATCTCGTCCAGGGTCTTCCCCAGGCCGCGACACAATACCCATGAGCCCATGGACTTAGGCGCCGGCACGGAGCCTACAGACGAAGACCAAAATGGAAACTTATCACCCTTAAATATCACCCTCAAAACATCTATGTTTCTGGTTTGGGACAACACATTGGTGTTATTGATGTAACTAATAACAGTGTGTGTGTGTGTGTGTGTGTGTGTGTGTGTGTGTGTGTGTGTGTGCATGTCTCACCCATGTTCCATGTGCCTATGAAGATTGAAATCATGTCTGGCTCATCCTGGTTGGAATGTTTGTTTTTCATCAGCTGCAGCAGCTGGCAAAATGCTTCCCGCTTCTGAAACACACACACACACACACACACACACACACACACACACACACACACACACACACACACACACACACACACACACACACACACACACACACACACACACACACACACACACACACACACACACACACACACACACACACACACACACACACACAGTTAGCCCATGGTGGCTAATGGGCACTTCGTTTTTAGGTAGTACCACATAATAGATATATATTGTAAATATTGTAGGCTGGTCATGGCGCCTGCTCTTGAAAACTAGTCTGAATGAAATATTTTGAACTACTCTGGTCCGAGCTTCAGGCACATGCTGAGTTGCTTCAGAAAAAAGAAATAACAAATCAGAGAAGGAGGTTAACAGTATAGAAACTGCCAAAGAGGGAACTGAACCCCGACCCACGAAGAGAGGTTTGTGTATGGCTGTCTGCACTGCACCACACGTCTGATTCTAAATATACAAACAAAAAGGAATATCTGAGAGTATTTCCTGGTCGCTTTGAATATGGATTTGTATTCCACTGTAATATAATACATCAACAGGGTCTGAAAATAGTCTGGGTGGGTGTTTGTTTGTATGGTTGTGTGTGTGTGTGTGTGTGTGTCTCTATTAATGTATGTGCATGTTCCAGTGTTTGCTTGCATGCATGTATTGTTGTAAGAGCATTTTTGTGTGTGTATGCGGTAATATGTTTATTAATGGGGGTGTGTGTGTGTGTCTGTCCGACCTTGGCACTAGCGAAAATGAAGTCTTTTCTCTGGCTCTTATCCTTCTCTTTCTCGAACACAATGCCCAGTTTATTCTGTACCCGCTGAGACTTGATCAGCTGACGGACTAACAGAGAGAGAGACAGAGAGAGAGAGAGAGGGGGGGGGGGGGGCGGGCGAGTGAGGGAAGAGAGAGCGAAAGGGAGAGGGGAAGTGAGGCCAAGGAAACAGAGTCAAAGTGGGAGTGGAGACAGAGGGCAGGGGGGAGAGTGAGAGAGAAAATGAAATTGGAAAAAAAACAGTAGTGAATATTGAAATATATCACACAGCCACAAATTCCTTCACTATTTTTATTCACTATTAACCCAATTGTGTTTCAATAGGATATTATAGGGACACTTTACAGGCTGGGACCCAAATTACATTTAGTCTCTTGCCATGGAACATAGTTTAGGAAATTCTGGGATATTTATGTACACAGTATGTGTGTGCTACTCACTTTTGTCGTGTGTGAAGGTGTTCCAGTCCTCCTGGCTGTCCTTCATCTTCTTCATCACTACCAGTCTTCCTCCCTCCACGTCGACGGACAGAGTGTGCTTCTGGCTCTTTCCTATCTTAGTCAGCTCTGCTAGGTAGACGTCTAGCTTTACCTGTAGTGGGCACAGGGGTGAAGGGTCGCACACGCGCGCACGCACGCACGCACACGCACGCGCACGCGCACGCGCACGCACACACACACACACACACACACACACACACACACACACACACACACACACACACACACACACACACACACACACACACACACACATAAAGAGTGTGCCTAGTTGGCTAAATTGTGCATTTAAGAGAGAGAGGCTTTTGCCATGTGCAACTGTAACTAATGTTTGAACGTCACCGAATCACCACACCACCAGGGGTCTCCAAAGTAAAGACAGGATTTAAGCTTTGGAGGACAGTTCACAGATTTGGAGGACAGTTCACAGATTTACAGGACACGTGCTTAAAATAATACAGCTAAACATCTTCTGTAAAAAAAAAACAACTCAGTCTCAGTGGGCTAATCTGGCCCCATATCTCCCATCTATCACCTCATCACAACAGTATTCCACTTCCTGTTTGCACAGGAAGCTAACAGTCAAGCTAACAGAAAGTACAATCTTGTCTGACAGCTAATACTTGAACACTCTCTCCCCCCCTCTCTCCTCCCTTAGTTCACCTCAAACTCTTCATTCTTTTCATCTCCCCACTTTTTCCTCTCTTTGCCCCTTTTGCCCCTCCCTTTCCCCCAGCTCTCTTTTCATACATATTCTTTCTTTCATTCTTCCCCTTCTTTCTCTTCGATTCTCTAAGACTTGGTACCTCTGTCTCTGGATGTTTTTTCATCCTGGCTCTGTCTGTCAACCTTCTTTCTCTCGTTTTCTTTCACCCCAAGGTCCCCGGCAGCCCTTCACAAACCCCCAACTCTTTCCTCTGAATAACTGTGTAAACCACAGAAGCTGTAGTTGGCTGATAATCAGCGACTCTTTCATCACCACGGTGTGAACAGAGCTACCAAACTTCTTCTCACATGACTCAACATGGCATGAAACTCTCAGTCTCAGGGTTGTGGGTTCAATCCCCAACTATACTACCTTGTAAGTCTGCTAAATGACTGTAATGTAATGTAACAACAGCTATGTTGCGGCTGTGGGAAAGGCCCTTACACTCCTCACATGTAGGGATGAAGGGGAACCACTCCTGTGCTGGTTTCAATAGGCAGTCATGAATTGTTACTACCACTATTCCTATTGTGTGAACTAATGATTTGCCCTCAAGGCACCTTTGAAAACAAGCGGAGCCCTTACAAAATAAAACTATAGTAATTCTATAATACATATAGGCTACTGTATAAATATCACAGCATAAATTCAGAAAATAAGAACATGTTAGTGATACCACGGGAGATAAAAAATACCTTAAAGTATGATTAAGTCACTATAAACTCCATATTGTGTACTACAACACCCTATAAGTCCCTGTAGGAATATTACAGTGAGTTTTTATTGGGTGAGGCCACTGTAGGGGGACTCAAATGTTCAGACTACTTTGATAATGTCACAGGAAGTGCATTACAAAGATTCTTTTGGGTTGTGTCACACACTGACTGTGCTGAAATTCTTCCTGGAAAGAGTAGAGGACACATAACATCACAGCCTCTTACTATAATTCAGGTTCAAATCATATGAAATGAAACGTGCATGCCTCAATAGTACCATAAACAAATCGAGATCATCGTCACAGCTGGAGTCATTTCAGCATTCTCTTCATAACCTTGACCTTATCTGCGGTTTGCCTCCGCATTACAATCACCACAACGGAAATGATCATTTCCTCGGCTTCCTCCTCCTGTCAAAAACCAGGACGAGGAAGCTGAGAATATAAAATATGAGAATTTGATGATTTTGACAAAAATCTACAGTGATAATGGATGTCTCCAGAGAGTCTCGACAAATATGTGAAGGGCTCTGGGGGATCTGCTATCATTGCTACAACATCAGCACTGCCTCCTTAACTGACCTCACATCTCCCTGTAGCTGCAGAGACACAACCACTAATAAGGTGTGTGTGTGTGTGTGTGTGTGTGTGTGTGTGTGTGTGTGTGTGTGTGTGTACCTCGAAGGCCTGTACAGGGATGGTTTTGCTGTGACGCGTGGAGAGAGGAGGAGGAGAGCAAGGAGAGGACAAACTCATGTCCTGCAGAGCTTTCAGAGCCTAAGGAGAGAAAGAGAAATTAGGAAGAGAGACAGACAAGAAGGAAAGAGTGGGATGGGAGGAATAGAGAGAGAGAGAGAGAGAGAGAGAGAGAGAGAGAGAGAGAGAGAGAGAGAGAGAGAGAGAGAGAGAGAGAGAGAGAGTGGTAGGGACCAACATGGGAAGAGAGTAGAGATGAGACAAAGCAAGAAGAAAGAGAGAATGCAGAGAAAGAGATGGAAGAGAGGAATGAAAGAGGGCAGAGACAGTTTTGTTTTCAACTTCGGTGTTGGTGTCAACGAGAAAATGATTTCCCATTTCCTGGATGTGATCTGGCAGGAGTAGAGAGGGTGGAGTCACTGACAGCACATGTCAAGACATAGAGGTTGATTGGGGTTGACTGATGACCATTTCCTTCCTCACAAGTTAAACCAATGAAGTCCAGCAAAGGGTTGGGTCTATTGTTATACCCGACCTGGGCCAAATAAAGGCTAAAGATGATATCCAAATATTATTTGACTCTGTGTTGGTCTGTGTTAGGCACAATTATAAGCTTAAATCATATTTACCAAGCTCAAAGTTTGGTAAATAATGTGGATTCAAACAGTGAATAACCAATGGTTGCTTTATCCAAAAATGAAGTAGTAGTAGCTAAATTTAAAATTAAACCTCTTGCAAGTAAAAGTAACAAAACACGCCAGGCATTTAGCGAGGTGTCTTTAGCCCTGTAGTGGCTCAGGTTTTTCCCGCCATTGTCATGTCATGATGTCAGCACCCCCCCCCCCCCCTCCATGTGTTGTGTTAACCCCAGGCCACAGGCAGAGAGGGGGCTCCACAGCCTGGAGTCTTCATGGTGGACTACAGATACAGCCAGCAGGACTGAACAGATGATCATCATATGGAGGGTTATCGAAACTAACAGCTCTGTCTGTGTGTGTGTGTGTGTGTGTGTGTGTGTGTGTGTGTGTGTGTGTGTGTGACTGTGTTTGAGTGAGAGAGAAAGAGAAAGAGGAAAAAAGAGAGAGAGACAGAGAGAGCATGCGAGTGAGCAAGTTCATGCCTATACATGTCTGAATGTAAGTGTGCGTACCTTCTTCTCTATGGAGGAGAGAAGGTCTTTCAGAATTGCCAGTTTGGTCACAAGGTTCTCCAACTCCTGGTCCCCACCCTGATTCACTGACTGATGGAGAAAATGCACATACAATTAGATGGTATACAGTGACAAATGACAAATGAGACAAATGAGAACAGGTGATGTGATCAAGAACCCACAACTGCAGGAAGATAAACAAACATTCTTCCATTGGAAATGAATGGAAGTTGTGTGTAAAAAAAATCAGAAAAGTCACATCCACAGACCACAAGCCAGATTCCAGCACATGGTACGTACCTCAGCCCACTGAGCCAACAGGACAGGTTTCTACATTTCTACTTATTAGGGATGCACCAATCAGGTTTTTCGGGACAATTCTGATTGACAGATCATCAATCCCCTTTCTGACTGAAATGGTGCAGTTTGCTCAGACGCTGTACTAACAACGGTACGTCATGTAAAATTTCACAGCAAACATAAACAGCAAAATCTCACTATCACACTGTGTTTAACAGATTGTACTTATGGCTGCATGAGGTTGCTGGCCTATCCATGTGTAAATAAATCACCTTTCAGTTTCTATTTAAACATAGTAGTTACATGTTCGTGTGTGCTTGATGACTGAAGTGTTTACTCACCTATTGCCACTGCTAGCACATGATAAAGGTTTTTTCTTTTATTATTGTGGCAGCATACGCTCTGCCTTCTGTCCAATATATTAAACAGTTTCACACAGACACACACACACACACACACACACACTACTCTATGTGAGCATTACCCTTGTGATACAATACATCTTATACAAGTGTGTCTGGATGACTGCAGCATGACTGTAGAGCTTTTTCCTCATGACCTGTGTGTGTGTGTGTGTGTTTATGAGTGTGACTATGTCTTTGTTTGTGTCCATGTAATGTGTGTGTGTGTTGTATACCTAGGTGTAGGATATATATATATATATATCATATAAGTATATATATATCATATATATATACACACACACACACACACACACACACACACACACACACACACACACACACACACACACACACACACACACACACACAAACACAAACACAAACACACAAAAGGAGGCATACCTGTTGGATCATCTTGGAGACCATGAAGGCACTCTGCTGATCAAACACTTTAGACAGGATCTCCAGACCAGACAGAACCTTATCCACCTCCCTGTGGAGGACGGGGGTAGGGGATTACAAATATGTGTGTAATATCTGTGTGTTAATAATTGTCTGCATGTGTGTGTGTGTGTGTGTGTATGCGACAATATGACAATATGTGTATTGTGTGCGTGTATGTATGCGACGATATGACAATATCTGTGTGCATGTGTTAAATGTGTGCAGTGTATGCATGTACAAGTGAGCATGAAAGTATAAGCATGCGTACATGTGCCGGTGTGTGTCTCTCACCCGTTGAGGCGTTTGCAGGAGGCCACTAGGGTTTTGTTGAGGTGCGGCAGGGAGGAGGCCCCCTGTTTGACTGCCTCCAGGTCCAGAGCATAGCTGCCCTTCAGGTACTCATGTGAGATGGTGCTGAGGCCGTTAGCCGCCGGAGTGCTAAGAGACACCCGGTATACATAAGCATTACAAAACAACGCAATCTTCACTACACTACACTAAATCCAGCCTGCATGTACAAACCTTTGCAGTTCATGGTGACTTAAAAAGGTTCCAGAGGATTGTTCACTCAGATGAGGAACATGTAAGTTTATACTGTAGTTGTGCATTTATCTGTGAAACTGTGTGTCTGGGTGTGTGTGTGTGTGTGTGTGTTCCATAACAGTGCTGTAACTACTATATTTGTGCAGATACTTCCTCTAAACCAGACAGCTGACTCAACGTCTATGCCAACATGCAGTTTCACAGATACATGCACACACATGGAAGAACACACACACTTGACTTGAAGGAAGATACCGCTTCAGTGTCATCGGATGTCAATTGAGCCACAATGTTTACACACGTATTTTGTGACTTGTTTCATCTCCTTGGAACATACTGTTAAACACCATTAAAAATATTGGTGATGATTCTTGTTTGGTGGTGTATTTGTATTATTCGTGTGGATAACTGGATGACTCAGATATTCTCAGGCGCATCCTCTGAAGAAAGTCAAAAGGCATTCTGGGAAATAGGAACTCACTAACTGAAGTAGAAGTAGATGAGGCAGGTTGAGGGAAATTGGGCACCACAAAAAGGTAAATTACAACAATTAAATCAGAAAATAACTCCTGGAATCACAGACTGATGACATTTAACAGTGTAAGAGTATATGAGGGTGGAATTTTCCTTTAACAACTCAAAAAAGTACGAAACATCAGGACAGCAAATATAGCCTAATTACTTAAGTGTCTTCAAATGTGGCACAACACTCTGCAACTGTTAGACACAACGGTGTATTTCCCTGTCTATAGGCAGGGGACTATTTGAGATGAAACAAAAGGATAGTTGCATCCAATTATCTGCTACCTTGTTTGTTCAATGTACTGAACAGATATCATGTTAACAATAGATTTCAGGTAAAAAAAAAATGAGGGAACACACACACACACACACACATACACACACACACAAACAACCCCCCTTCACCCTCTGCATCCTCAGTGAGCGATGTGGTTTTCAACAGGATGTGGTTTTCCTTTCTACAGAGAGGAGGTCCCTCAGGGAGAACTGAGGATGTGTGTGTGTGTGTGTGTGTGTGTGTGTGTGTGTGTGTGCGTGTGTGTGTGTATGTGGGGTGTGAGAGCATGAAAAAGAGAGGGAGAGAGAGAGATGTCTGAGTTATTTTTATCTAACAATGTGTACTGCATGGTGATTGTGTGTGTGTGTGTGCGTGCGTGCATGTGTGCGTATGAGAGAGAGAGAGAGATAGAACGAGTGAGAGTGACTGAAAGCTGGAGTGTGTGTGTGTGTGTTCAGTATAAGAATCTGTGCTTGTTTGTGTGTGTTGAGTCATCGGTGTGTTGACCGATGACTCAATCACATTCAGTGGCAATGGAGCAATATCCTTCCTTAACCCTGACTGTGTCTCTGTGTCTGTGAGCTAAGAGTGCCGGCGTGTGAAACGTGTATGAGTAGGCAGCGGTTGTGCAGTTGGTTAGGCAGGCCCGCGAGTAGGTGAAGGGTTGCTAGTTTGATTCCCAGTACTGACAGGGCTTTTGAACCCACGCTACATGTTACTAATGTAATATATACCCAGAGAATATTAGCAAAATACTATGATACAAAACAATGCTTGCAATACGTCGTGGCACTTGTATGGCATCTGTCCTTTTGAAAATAAAGCCATACATAGACATCGTACCTGTCTGTGGGTGTGTCCGGTCCAGGAGGAGTGGAGGTGGAGGCAGAGCGAGGGGGGAGGGGTGGCTTCTCATCCTCCCCATCTGCCAAACAGAGAAAACATTAACATCTGGGGACCAATCACAAGAGAGGGAGTGTGTGTGTGTGTGTGGGGGGGGGGCGATCGTGTGGGTGTGTCTAATATAGATACCTGAATAGTCCCTGTCATCATTGACCGCGGTTTCCTCTCGGTCCACAGGGTAAAGCAGTGTGGTGACCAGACCTTGACTGGGCTGGAGGTACAATAACACCAACTCTGGTAACGTCTTAAACCGTTTAGGTTGCACCCCCTGAGACGTCTGAGAGAGGGAGAGAGAGAGGAGGAGGGGGAGGAGGGAAGAGGAAGACAAACAAATATGGAGGGACACAGAGAGAAAGACAGAGATACTGCTTATAAACAAATTCAAATTCAAAACTGGACTAACAGGAGCCTGAAAAAGTTTCAGATCCCCTCCAGTGTTACAACAGATGGCCCTGGGTGCACCCCAACAATATCATAAGCCGGTCAGACAGATGACTGTGATGTGGCGACAAGGATAGTCTGGAGTGGGTTTCATAGAGAGAGCAGGGGGGTGAAGGGAAGGGTGTTAGGGAAGAGTGTGTGTGTGAGAGAGGGAGAGGGAGAGGGGGAGAGAGAGAGAGAGAGAGAGACTGTATGTGTGGCAAGTGGCTGAGGGAACACAGCTGTTGGGCACAAAGTACAAAGAGGTGGCTGTGTGTTAGTGTGTGTGTCAGAGAGAGAGAGACAGAGAGAGAGACAGAGAGAGAAAGAGAGAGAGAGAAGTCAGTGCCAACAAAAGCATCACCGCCTGCCAGCTGCTACTGAAGCAAATACAGTTTTTGCTCACACACACACGCCTGTGCTTCACCCCAATGGTTAGATACACCAGGGCCTTATTTGTGTGTGTGTGTGTGTGTGTGTGTGTGTGTGTGTGTGTGTGTGTGTGTGTCTTCTCTATACCTGGACAGCCAGAAATCCCTCATCGTCTGGGAGGATTCTGTACGTGTGGACATGCTTCTGAAACCTAGAGATGGAGAGAGACGGACAGTCAGAGTGACAGAGACAAGAAAAAGAAAGAGTAACATAGAAAGAGATGAAGAGAAAGAGGGACAAGAGAAAGAAGGAGGGAGGAAAAAGAGACAGTGAGCTTTAGACCATTAGTTCATTCTTCTTCCAACCAGACCAGACAAATTACATTTTCAGTCTGTGTGTGTGTGTGTGGTGGGGGGGGGGGGGGGGGGGGGTGTTCAGCCACTGTGAAGAGCTTCAACCTGTTGCTGTCTGTCATAGTAGTGAGCGGGCTTTAGCCTTACAGTAGCATGACACAGTAGAACTGCCCAGGACAGAAACTCAACCTTGTGCTTACAGACAGTCGGGGATGTTAAGAGTGAAGTGATAGTACAGTAAAACAAAGACACCAGCATCGGTGAGTTAGGCTACAGGCTAGAAGAATCTGTCCCAATAAAACAGGGAAAGAATCTTTGATGTAGCCAACAACTTGGGTGTCAGGAATAAAGATCTGAATTTTGTTTTTGTGTGTCGAACCCCCTTTTTTTTTTTTTTTTCAATCAACCCTTCACAGGTCAATTTGTTGACACTGCTATTGCATGGCTGTGACTACCGTCTACAACCTCCCTACAGCAGGAAATTCTATATGGCTCAATGGTTGTCTGTGTTCAATAGATCAGACACAAAATTAATAATTTGCCAGGTTCATGTTTATTGGTGTTTGTGTGTACACACATTGGTTGTGCTTGTCTGTAAGTGTGGGTGCATGGAGTGTTGCCTGTGCAAAACACCCACGTGCCGCTGGTTTGCATGAGTGCGTGGGTGTGTGTGTGTGTGTGTGTGTGTGTGTGTGTGTGTGTGTATATACACTACTATAAACAAATGAGGACTTAAGGCTGAGATCCATGCCAGAAATTCATTCTACCCTGACCACCCGGTCTTTCCAGGTCAGTGTCCTACTGGCGATAAAACATGGACTGGATTAAAAACTGAATTACATCAAGATGCAACTGGATTATTTTTTCCAATCCCAAATGACAAGTACTGTGGCAGTTGGACTGGATTAACGGTCTAGTATATATATGCAATACACTATGAGAATTTCAGTCAGGCTGGAGCGAGTTTGTTAAGGTGTTTATTTGAGATCAGTTCATATTAAGAAATTATTAGGTTGCACATAAATATAGTCAGTGAGAGAGTCAACTAGCAAGACACTGGCTTGAATTATTAGTGGTGCTCAGAGGCTGAAATATACACTGGTAAAGTTAACCCTCTCTTGTTTTAACACCAGTGAAACGTGTCGGCCGTTTTAGGCCTGAGAGAGAGAGATAGGAGCTGAGATGAACAGTGTGTTAAATTGAGGAGGGAAAAAAAACTGAGACACCGACTTCAAGAGAGCGCTTTAGGGAGGTGCGGTTAGAAGTCATAGTAGATAGTAGTTTCAAATGTAGATGATCAGTTTTGCAGTTTTCATCACTCATAAGTTCCCATGTTACATTGGTTTACATAAAGATTAATATCAAGACTAAGTGCAGTGTGTTGCCAATCAACACAGTTTGGAAAACCGTCCCATACACCATGGCTCTAACAGTTGTTCAGACGACTAATATAAGCTCAGATAAATATTTGCTAATGCCTTTAAAAGTCCAACACTAAATACTCACAGTCTATTGGGTCCATTGCTCTTTTGCTTTACTGGTATCTATCTGGACTCTGGACCAATATACTTAGTCCACACATCGCAATCATAAAATCACAAAACCAAATTAATATATAAATATACAATATATAGTAGGTCAAGTGGCACAGAAGTGTGTGTGCGCGTGTGTCTGCCTGTGTTTTCCTCCTAGGGAACAGTTGGCAGCTGATGAGATTCTCCGCAGGTCTGTGGAGTAAATACTATTGTTTCAGTAGCAGTAAAATTAAAACAGGAATAGAGAGAGAAACAGAGAGAGAACATGCCCGAGGAGGTTTATCATGGGTTAGGCCAAGCCACACAGTGTGGGTGTATATATGTGTATGTGTGTGTGTGTGTGTGTGTGTGTGTGTGTGTGTGTGTGTGTGTGTGTGTGTGTTGTCAACAGTGGTGTATGTTGAAGGTACAGGCTGCTTCACTGACTTCCTCTGTCCTGTGTCTGTTTAGAGTGCCACCTCCTCTCCTCCAAACAAACACAAGCACCAGTTGAGGACAAAATACACACACACGCACGCACACATGCACCGACACACATCCTTTTTAGAGGCTGATATAAGAGCAACATTTAAAGACAATGTAGATGGCCAGTTTTACTTATTGAGTGAACATTATTTCTACAAGGTATGTTTTCCTCGTAACCCACTGTGTTGTCCACATTGCTTTTGTCCTAGTCATCCATCACCCTGTCAATACCGTCCGTCTCTACTGCCTCCACTGCCAAAGGGCTGCTGGTTCAGTCCTGGTATCTGAAGTGCTAATGGACAACCCCCCATCCCCCATGTAAATGTGTATCAACACGCTCCAGTGACTGGCTTCCATAATTAGCTAACATTAGCTAAAATGTTGTGATTTGAAATGCTTCATGTGCATCATGACCTTGAGCCGTCGTCGTAATGTTCTTGTGCGGAGCAAGCTACAGTTAACCCAAACCTTAGAATAAGTAGACATTCATCATCACAAGTTCTAGCTCAGTATAAACTATTTCCAAGGAACGGACCGCAAGACAGGAGCGGACAAGGAACAAGGAAACGGATAAATTGGCAGTTTGGCTACATAGTCACATTATTATTAACTAAATAAAGCGCTCTGACTACTTGGAAAATGTCTATTCAAATAGAAGAGATTATTTTTATGACTGTGTTGTCTGAGAAAAAGCTCAGCCCGCTATCTCTAACTTCACAAGGTGAGACATATGCCCACTCCTCCCTGGTGAGGAATGCTTCCACCAAAACCTCTGGGTCTCCCCACGCACACACACACGCACGCACGCACGCACGCACGCACGCACGCACGCACGCACGCACGCACGCACGCACGCACGCACGCACGCACGCACGCACACACGCACACACACACACACACACGCCATGCTGGAACCCCAACAAGTTTAGACGTGCTACACTGACACTAGGAAGTTTTTAAAACAATTAAATCTCTTCTGTGTGTTCCTCAGTTGTTGCACACATGCAGGACTGACATGCACAAGCTTAAATGCATGCAGTCTTGCCTGCACAGACGTAGCAGTTTGAGAGGAGATGAATGAGGTGGCATCCCTCTTGTTGGCATATAAATACATGTCCTTTGATAACATAAACTTTGAGTGGAAAAGTTACAGAACTTTCCTGCCCACAATCTCCTCTGTAGAACGAATACACAAACGTTAGTAAATAAGCTTGTGCAACAAGAAACCGCCAGTTTTATGTGTCAGTTCTGTGTGTGTAGTATTTACTCAGGTTGCTACAGTGAATGCCAATTCCTCAGCACACGATATATGATTAAAAGGATTGTACAAGCCACCTCAGCGGCATCTGAAAAGACCCCTAGCATACTAAATACTGAACACACAGAGGGGAAACTATTAATCCGCTGTCAATCTTCTCGTGGCACAATGGAACACTGATGTTTATGTTTATGTCCCAAAAAAGTCAACATATTCCTTTAAAATCAAATTGCATGCAGACACACACAACTCAAGAGTGTGAAGAAAGAGACTGAGGCCTCGAGACAAACTGTTACTGTTACTGTTACAACTTCTGTACAGTCACCAACACAAACACTACTTCTCCCCGGTCTATTCTAAGATGGCAGTGGACTGGAAACACTTCCTAAACACACTGTTGCCTCCAAAGCCCTGAGAAAAGGAAGAGAGTGTCTGTGGATGCAAATCATGTGGGCCAGACAAACAAAAAGCCACGTCTAGATATATCCAGATTTCTGAAAAAACATCTTGGCATTAAAGTCAACATGTTTCTTTGAGTGACACACACCTTGTTCTAGTGGGTCCGTTTGTCCCAAGTTGAAAGACTTATTTACTGGACCCAAGGTGTTAAGAGCCCCCTTAGTGCCATTGAAGTCATCTGAACTAAGACGATCTTGTGAGAAACCCAGCACAGTGTGAGCATGAGGTACCAGGACACGTGTGGTGCAGGTCTGACCCACCACTGAAACTTATTTAAATTTAGCATCCTTATGGTATATATTTTTATTATTTTTTGCTTTAACAGACAGTGTAGTGGGGAGAGAGAGAGGAGATGACATGCAACAACATCATGAGTACCTGGTACAGACCTCAGCACACCGAGCCTCCAGGGTGCCCTACTAAGCCGCAACTAAAAAGTTGTGTCAGTTGGGGGTCTGGAACCTTTTCAAGCCTCCACTGATTCAGTTTTGATTCACTTTTTTGCATTTTACCATACGAGAGTAAAACATTTTCTGTATAACATTCGTACATGTGATCTGCTTTAGTAGAACCACACTAATTATTTTTTCAACCTGAGATCTTACCGTAAGTAAGAAGTATTTATTAAGATAAATAATAACTTTCAAAATTTTGCACTTTCAGATTTTCTTTTAATGAAAAGTGCGTTACAAATAAAATTCGGAGGTGGGAAACAGTTGATGCATGGATTTGAGGACTGTTGTTGGTCACTAGATTTAATTACTAAACAGCAACCAACAAAGGAGGTCAAATGGATGTTATCACCAATTTGTATAGACCTTATTCTCTTTGATAGATCCTGCTTTTCATGAGCCAGGACCCAAAATGAGTCACAAGCCTATTTTTGGTGGGCCCCAACATGACAAGAGCAATATTATGTTTTCATGAAACTGGGCCACAGGGCAAGACAATCTTTTGTTCAGATCCCCGAGCTAAAAAAAAGGTTTAATATCCCGTAATCCAACATACAGCTTTCCTGTAGACTGCCATTGTACAAGATACTCTGCAACAAATTTGTTATTACACACTTCAGCAGATTATTGTTGTGATGGCTGATCAGAAATGGTCAAGCAGAGAACATAAAAATATATTGATTTTCTGCACGCGCACACACACACGCACACACACACACACTGAACACAGCATGGGGTAAACTATCAGATAGGGGATGTAGGTCAATTCAATGTCAGAGTACTGTGTGTCACATGGTACATGCCTGCAGATACGTCCTGCATTGCTTATCCATCTACGCAATCAGCAGTCTACACATTTGGGTAACTGTGTGTGCACGTGAGTTGTGTAGTGTAGGGGTTGGTCATTGGCAGTTTTAAAAGTCTCATATTTCTTTTTATCCGAGACATTACAAAACGTCCACTGTTCAACTTTCTAATAATTGCAGTAATTATATGTGTATTTAGGTTTGATAGTTCTACTAAAGCACTGGCCTAGTTGGGGCTATATGCAGGTATACATAGTATAAGCACCTGTTTCAATGGGAATAAGGAAGTCAAAGACAGGCAGCCAAAGTTTGTGGATAACTATGAATGGGGATTATGAGGCAAAGTAGTAGCTTCCCTTGCTTAATGTAAAAAGGTAATGGAGGGTAGGGATTTCCTAATTTGCTTTACCACCGGGGATGCAATGCCTTTTCATTCCCCTTCAAATTGAGTAGGCCCACACCAGCCTAAAAATACAATTACAGATGACACATCAGCCTCATTGACATTTTCACCACTGTATTGGCCTTAGTAGCTAGGCCTCAGAAGAAACAGCAGCATAGTTCCAGCAGGCTATATGAGTTTATATTTACCTGCAGCACTATTTAATTGAATGTCACTAGTTGAAACCGCAGGGTGATCGTAGCAATGTGCTCTATTAAAACGGCACTGCAGGCAACCACATCTAACAAGACAGACAGGGACAGCCCTATAGTGGAGTGCCATGCTGGAGTTTCAGTCTCTCTCTCTCTCACACACACACTGCCTTCGAGGAGAAAGTAAACAAACCCATTACAGAAAATTAAATATTGTATGCAGTTCCTGTGCCACAGCTAGTTCACGGTGCAGATTTGCTAGACGTTTGTGATAAACAACAGTGGCTGCTTAACCTTTCGTGGGCAAACCAGTGTCCAGCCGGCCAGAATAACAGACAGCGACTCAAACACAAAACACACACCGGACTCTTTGGAAGGATGTCTACTACTGGAAAAGCGTTTTCACCACGAACTTTCCCTCGCCACAACTTGCTAGCAATGCCAGTCGAGGCCGCACACAAACTCAAGAGTTCAGGCAAGCTGTGTTTTCTCCCTGCGGTAAAGTTACTTACAGCACACATAAGGCGTAAGCCCCGTTGACACTCTCGCTGTCCCGCACCAGGAAGCTGCCGTCTCTGCCGGCCCGGGCCAGCAGCTCCTCGGCCGCCGCTCGACTCAGGTCCCGGTGATACCACATCGGCGGTGCGGGCCCCAGCGGAGACACCCCACCACCCCCGGCCATGGCCACAGCCCTTCAAACTGCTTCCCGACTTCTCCGAAACCTCCAAGCCCTCCAGACTAGAGTTGTAACGTTACAAAAAAAATCCAGTGAGGGATCCGTTGGAAGCCAAGCGAGAACAATATTCCGAGGAAAATGACGTAAGGCGGAAAAACGGATGCGGTGCTACAGGAGCTAAAACTTGTTGAATTGTACGCTGTTTGTGGTTGTTTCCTCAGTTCCTGAAAGGGTTCTCTGCCCTCCTCTGTCGCTTCTAGTCCCACGGAAATCAGAGTATGTAAATCCACAGTGGAGAGTAGGGACAGCAGCAGAGACCAGCAGTGTCAGGCTACCCGGCAGATAATATTTTGTACTTCCGGTCTTGTGTTTCAGAATAAAACAGATTATAAGCCAATGTAGGTTGCAACGTTTTACTTTTAAGACAAAATAAACGTGCTTCCAGTCCTTTTTGGCTGTCTCTGGTTAGCCTGACGCAGCTAGAAGATAGATGAAGGGAGCTAGGGATGGAGGGATAGAGGAAGGGAGAGGTGGAGGGAGAGAGGGATAGAGGAAGAGATGAATGAAGGGATAGAGGAAGAAAGAGGTGGAGGGAGAGAGGGATAGAGAAAGAGACGGTTAGAGGGATGGAGGAATGGAGGGATAGAGGGGGTAGGATTCCACTGCCATACTTTCACTAATACCCAAGGACTTTCCTATTTGAAAATCAATCAGACTTCAGCTATTGAGGAAATCAGGCTAATTACTCAGCACAAACTCCAATCCAGGTCTGCCATTGTAAAAGGTGTAAGTGTCCACTGAGGGGCCCGGTTGACAGACTACTGGAAACACTATGCCTACTGAAACTCAGTAGACGATTATATATTGCATTATTCTATCATTGTGTCTTAATTCCTTTAGTTTTCCAGTTGCCCATAAAAGGATGAATTTAATCATATGGTATGGATACACACACACACACACACACACACACACACACACACACACACACACAAAGAGAGACAGAGACAGAGTGATGGTTAGAGTTAGGCAGGGTGGTGTGTCTTTTGTGAGTGACCTCAGAAAAGCTGGGTATTAATAGCCACAGCCATCCCCTTGCTATTTCTGTCTATGGCATCACTGTGTATGCCTATGTGTGTGTGTGTGTGTGTGTGTGTGTGTGTGTGTGTGTGTGTGTGTGTGTGTGTGTGTGTGTGTGTGTGTGTGTGTGCGCGCGTGCGCAAGACTGTAAAAGACTGTAAAAGCATGTGGCCTAACATTATGTCTGCTTGCAGAGAGCATAAAAGTGTTGCAAGATGTATAAAAGTGTGTTGCAAGATGTCACGTTATAATAAAGCTAGTGTGGCAGCAAATCAACTGTGTAGTGTTCATTGTTCTTCCTCCGGGCATTGTTATGTTGTTTGTGTTTAAATAAAAGATGTTTTGGCTGTTTGTGAATTATGGTCCCAGTATCAGTACCACTCCTCTTTTTGTAAAGGGGAGTTTAATACAATTGCTGCTTATAGATAGTACAGTGGAATGAGACAGGAAAGATTGGGATGGGCTTCAGATTTGAACCTGCACCATCAAATTATTCTGACTAACTGCCTCAGAGATGGAGCAGAACTTTACAAATTAAATTACAATTTACTTGGTGATCTACCTCAGGCCTGTCTGAGGTATCCATGATCATGTTTGATCAGTCCCTGGTAGCCTGCGGCTGTAATGTCTTGTATACACACCTGGTGACCAGCAGCCAATCACAGGACTTCCTCGAAGACCTGATGGGTAACATAAAAACTGAAAACAGACGTGGCATCAACAACCCTTCTCAAACTCATGCCCTACATAGTCTCACACACACACACACACACACACACACACACACACACACACACTCACAAAGAGATTGCGAGACATACAAACACAAGGGGGAGAGAGAAACATAAATACACCCTCACACGCTCTCGCTCTCTCTTTTTCTCTATCTCTCTCTCTCGCTCTCTCGCTCTCTCTCTCTCTCTCTCACACACACACACACACACACACACACACACACACAGGGGAATATAACCCCATAATTACTGAGCAGTGGAGCCCACTAACCGCTAGCCGGCCCAGAGGGGTCATGTGACACTGTGATCACTGGGTCCCAACATAGAGAGAAGTTGTCCTTCGATGTAGATACTGGGTCAGTTTTACGATTTCCCCACCAGTGGTTAATGTTATGAAGGGGTTTTGAAGCTGATCCCTAGTCTGCGCTAAAGGGAAATTCACCCCAGAGCCTTATGTGCTGTGTCCCTCCTGGCCACCGTAGACAACAGCAGCCCAAAGTCTTTGCTTTTCTTCTTCCACACAATCTTTTTTTGAAATGTCCATATTTTTGATGGCAAACAATCTTGTTTTGGGTGATGTTATTGAAACTATATTATATTATATTTTCATATGTTTTGCTCATATTATTGCGACCATAAGGAGCTGGGCAATCCATCACTGGTCAGTTTTTTAATGGTATTTTAGATTGTGCAGTGAAAACAAAGAGGGAAGAGTGGATAGAGAAATGTGACAGCATGGAGGGAGTTGATTTAGGATCCCACTCAGGCAAGCACACCGCGGCTGTCTGAGAGACAGATATATTTTGATGGTTGGCTGGACTAAGGGGCTGAAGAAATGTTAAGGATCATTGCAGAAAACTGAGAGGATAAGAAAAAGAACAAGGGGCTACAAAAACAGAGAGAGATGAAGCTAAAAGAGTGCGAGGACAGATTAACCATTACCCACCCCCTGTGGTCAATTGGGGCTTTAGAAATCAGATCCTTTATTATTAAGGATTCTGGAAAAGACTTGTTTTCACAGCTGTTTATTTTTGCTTAGATACAGAAATATAAAGATGATCTAGATTGGATAGTTATTGTTTTTCTTTTCAACTAATATATAGCACTTTTCGAAACACAATTATAATACACTTCACAAAGGAGTAAAAAAACAGATGAAAGCAATGAAAGCAAGGTAAGAAATATAAAAACAATGTTACACTAGCTGTTTGTTCCTGTTTTTGTTTTTTTAAAAGAAGCAACAGCATCAAGAATACTTAAGCAGGTGCTGTTACAGCTGTGACAAGGTCCTCTGTGTTGAGCAGAGGCACTGGAGTAGTGTTGGAAGAGGTTGTCAGAAAAGTCTCTGAGGATTTCCTGGCAGAAGCAGATTAAGTTAAAGATGTGGGAGCAGACTGGTGCACAGAGGCTGGGAGAAGGAGAAGGCAACAGGACATAATAAACAATGGCCTTATGGTCAGGTACACACATTTCTTTGAGTTGGGGTGAATCCAAATGACGCTATGTCAAGGATATATCTTTAACCATTGAACTAAATCAGATGGAAAACCAATGAACTGGTAACAATCACATCAGTGTTCAAATATTATCACATGTTTGCATCATGAACCTTTGAGAAATTGTGAATGAATGCACCAATTACTATTTGGGGTCTGTACGTTAGGACACACAGCTTGCCATTCATTAAGAAGCTCAATGACTCAAATGAGTTAACAAAGACGGTAGAGTTTGTAGGTAACGCCTACGCTGCCACCATGACCAGACAATCAATAACAAGTCAATAACATAGGGAGCCCCAGTGGAGCTACATCATGGTGGATTTCAAATGCTCTCATGCCTCTATATAAGAAAGTGTCTGAGGAGGGCTGACCTGAAACCAAATCTTAATGAAATTTATATGATCATGTGACCTGACCAGTGATACTAGAGTGACACTGCTATTCTGAGAACCCTTATGAACATGACACCCAATAGAAAGAGAGCGTCTGGTAGCCATCATATCATCAGCATACTCAGATACAGAGGTGTAAAATTGGCATTAGAATGGCAGACACAGAGAGAGACACAACGCAGTCATGGCTGTCTTTGGCTGTGGTGGTTTTATTCATTACATCATTACAGAGTAGGATGTGACAGCCAGGAGGAGCAGGCTGGTCAACGCAAAGCTTTGTTGCTGCTTAGCGCTGTTGAGGTAGTACTCAGCCACCTTCGTGTTGGGGTTTGGCCCGGTGAACCAGAGCTGCATGCAGCGGCCTGAGCTCTTGGAGAGGGTGGTATAAAGGTAGGACTTGGACCAGATCTCCTCACACATGGACTTGGGTGTGGGGTAAACATCAGTCCATTTCCTGCACTTGCTGCCGTCAGGGCATTTGTTACGGCCTGAGGGAGAGAGATGGATTTGGAGTGGGGGGGGGGGGGGGGGGGGGGGCATGGGGGAGACAAACAGTCAGTCAGTCAGACAGAGAGGCGGACACACTCAACTCTAACTGTCCGCTATAATCTTAATGCTCTTCAATTGCATGAGTATATTTTTGTTGAAGCCCAGCAAGCAGCTCTTGGCACACAGATGCAGACAAACACAAAAGGGACCATTGAGGTTTTTATGACCTGAGGGAGCTGAAGTAGTGGAGAGAAAGAGTCAGAACCACCTCTATTACCCAACTACATGGCTGAGGAATTTGACTTAGATGCCTGAAATACTTGTCAAAAAGTAACAACGCTCACACATACAGAGTGGTAGAGATTATCTTTATATTCTACACAAGTTCATTGGTATATTTTATGGAAAAAAAATGCCCAGTAGCAACTGACACTGAGTGCACAAATGGCAGTGTTTTGAATCATACAGTACTTCAGAATGCACTCATCTGCTACCTATGTTACAGGAAGTCTTTCTTTGACAGGACAGGACGCTCCAGCCCAAGTGGAATTCACCCTCTACGCTCTGTTTGAAAGTTAACGACCCTTTGGGCCATGGTACATGCCAATGTTTTGAGCCATGAGCCTGAGGCATGAGGTGTCAGCCCGTATGCACATGTGTGTTTACTCACCTGTGCTCCAGTCCCATCCGTAGTGCCAGTCGTTCTTGCAGGTGAAGTCATTCTTGCAGTCCTCCCACCAGCTGTGGCAGTCCTCCATACACAGAGGCACATTCAAGATGCGCTCCTTTACGCCAGGATTGGTCCACCTATACACACAATTTAATATCTTATGTGTGGTGAAATGTTAATAATCCTTATGGGGAAACTGTATCCCAGGCTGTATCCCAGCATATATGGCAGCAACACATCACAGGGCTAACACAGACAGACTAACACACTGTTTATAACAAAGTAAATAGGTGGTCATTATGGATTTCTGATATTTAAATGTATAACAGTGCATGGATGTTTTCTTAACAGCAACATGTTTGTGGATTTGGTCACTCTGACAACCTGGTTCAATACTGTCAACTCATACATTCCTGTGCTGCCATCTAGTGTTAGGAGTACATGCATGCACACACGTACACACACTCACATGAACACACACACAGAGAGAAATGTCCAAATGTACAATACACACAAATGTACAAATGTACAATACACACTTTTTGTATCCAGGGTCCCAGGTGCGGGGAGCACTCATAGAAGCAAGTGTCCTGGATGAAATGCTTCTTGCACTCTTGGCTCATCGTGCCACAGTGGTTCCAGTCGAAGTTGTACAAGTACGAGTTATCATCGTGGGCTTCTGCAGTGGTGTTGGCCGTGCAACAGGCATTGTCACGCCACGGAGAACACTGGGAAGTTATTTTGGGGGTTATTTTAATAGCGCTGTGTACACATGGGACAATTCAAGTGGCTCTTTGGGGGCTTACTAATTATTAACTACTAATGATAGAAAAAGTCACTGATTTTATGCTATTAAACTCCAAACTCACAGTGTTTTATTCAGCTTTTCGTACATTGCAAGTATCTGGACAAGTTGTGGCAACATAAGAGCAAATTCAATAATCTGTGGACCCATTTTAATCTCCCTGGATCCCGCCTCTGGATTCCAATCCAATCTTTGATCACACAACCTCCAGGGCTATTCTAGATATTAATTACCTGCAGATAAAGTTGTCCTTCGATGCCAGGCTCTTCTTTCTGGTGTTTAGCGTTCATACACATGTTGAGTTTGTCCAGAGACAGAGCGCCACTGGACAGGGCTAGCAGCAAGGCCAAGACACACCACATAGCTCTGCTGGAGGGAGGCAGTAGCCTAAGTTCAGGGTCAAGAGAAGTATAAGCACCTTGTCTCCCACTTTGGCCATTCAAGAAGGAAGATTTGTATTTTTGTGTGCCCACAACTTGAGACGCACACGTGCAAGCATATTGACAAATGCATATTCAAGACATATTTAAGACACATACATTGTGAATGTATAATGTGAACCACTGTAAAGAATCATTCCAAAACATATCCATTTCAGAAAAAAACAACAACTGTCACCTGATTGTCACAAATTGTCAATAATACAATTACATTACAATTACAATTACATCACCAAATCAAAATGTTTATGTTATATCATGTTATATATCTTTATGTTGTAAACAATATCTATAAATGAACAATTCCTCAATAGACCCTTCCTGCGCTTCTTCATTTAAAAGAAATTGGAAACTCAATTATGTATCACAGGTTCTGTATTTTCTTATAATGAAAGATTAAACCCATACCTGTGGTGGCAACAGATTCAGATAATTGTACGAGACCAAAAAGCGTTCTACAAACAACTCTGAAACGAGAACCTTGATTCCTCTGTAAAGTGAAAAATCTGTCCAGTCACCTCTGACACACGCTACTATAAATTAATATGTTCTCAAAGGCCAAAGTCTGAATGGTATGTGTGTTTGAGCTAGAGAGCAAGAGACAGCGAGTGAGTGAGCGAGCGAGCGAGAGAGAGAGAGAGAGAGAGAGAGAGAGAGAGAGAGAGAGAGAGAGAGCGTTTGGAAATATGTATGTGCAATGCACGTGCAAGACTCAAGGTTTTATTATGTCTTAACTGTGAGGGAGATTGAGGATTATCTCAAGGCCACCACCCCTGGAAACCACACACCCACACACACACACACACATCAAAGTAGTATATGGTGGTAATTTGTGTGAGACATGGCAACATGACCTGGGAATGGTGGCTTTATTAATAAAAACAGTACAACAATAAAACATTTGAATTGAATTGAAATAGGTTGCTATCTTGTTTCATGGATTTGGTATCCTATTTTAAAACATTGCAAGCTTGTTGAAATGCACCATCGTGTTTTGAGTTTTTGTGTAACCTCTCAGGAATTTTACTGTTGCTGACTCAGAGTAGAAGGGCCCTGTTGCGTATGCATTATAGCCTAGTTTCCTTTAACCTACAGAGCCAAACAGTGCTAGCCAGTGGGTAATTTAACTTCTTGCAAACCAAACCAGATCAAACATAAATGCTATTTTGCCATCAGAAATAATTAATCATCTTGATCATAATTTCCAAATGAAAATAGAAAAGCTAGTCTGGTATATATCATAAATGATTTCAGCTGTGTCTTAGACCTGTCAGCCCACTTGGCCATGTTGTGAAAAAGATTAAACCATGGTCTTTTTATTGGTGTTTTTAGCTCTTTGGCCTGTGTTACACCTGACCCATTAGCGGCTGGAAATTTGGCCGAAGAAGGAGATCGAGGCGGAGGTAAAGTGCCAAAACCCAGTGGGTGTTTAATCACCAGAGCAAAACTATTTACAAAAAAACATAGCACAAAAAAAGAATAACTGGCCGGCAGCATCCAAGCACAACCACCCACGGCCCCGTCTGGTGGGAAATGGTTGCCTTTATACTCCAGCCCACAGATAGGCTCACCCTAAATAAAATATACCACCTAAAACCCTACACACACACACGCACACACGCACACACACATATTCTACCCCTTATTCCATCTTGACACATGCAAAGAACACAGTTTCAGATTTGTGAAACCTTTATTCTATTTGTGAAAATGCAAAAAAAGGACATGTCACTGCTTTTTTTTTTATTTTTTATATCTAGACCACATTGGACCAGGTCCACATCCAGAACCACTGTACCTAGACTTGTCAAATCTGGACTAGATCATCCCAGAGAGGTTAAAGATTCTTTAAAACACAGTTTCAGATTTGTGAAACCTTTATTCCATTTGTGAAATTGCAAAAAATAGCAATGTTGATGGATATAAATTGAAACTGCTGTTGACCTTGGCACATCCAATGTATAAGTCCACGTCTCTCCATTTAATTTTGTATTGCCATGAGGATCGCGTCTTTCTCACTTCAAAACAAAAGTACAAAAGTTATTTTTACCTTTTGAAAAACAATCAAAACATCTTAATAGACTGGTCAATTGGTTAATTTATTTTTCAAATTCTTCTTTAAAAAAAAATCATGTTATTCTCTCACCTTTCCTCTAAATGGCCACTGCTTCTGCCAGTGTCAGTTTCCTCACTTTTTCCAAAGCCTTCACCGTGGCCTGTGTTAGAAGTACCATAATTCAGCCATTAGTGTGCTTGTTCTTCATTTGATCTATATATGAAGACATTTTTGTGAAAAGCTGTCTGTTAATACTTTGTCACAATTATCAACATTTGATTGAGAAATCATTTAATTCATTTTATTTAAAGCATGTTTAGCCTCTCTGGGATAATCTAGTCCAGATTTGACAAGTCTATGTATAGGGGTTTTGGATCTGGACCTGGTCCCAGCTAACTTCAGCGTCGTTAAAAGTAGCGGAGTTTAACTCTGCAGTATACAAGTAACGGAGGGGTCTTCGTTACAGCCTGCTATCTACTTGTACCTACTAATCTAGAGGCTAATAAGTGCAGTTCCTTCCTGACCGTGAATCTGATCATTAATGAACGGTCAAGTTCACAGATGTTAGGGACATTTGAATCCCTCATAGCCATTGATATTGTTATCATATATCATTAATTAATCCCTTCATCACACTTGATACAAGCACACGATTCTTTTTTGCTTCACTTGTACCTTGTGAAAACCAAAGCAGAACCTTTGTGAAGTGTGACGATGGGCCAGGGCATTCGGGGAGCATTTACAAGGAAACACCAGTGGCTTCCGGTCAGATTGTTTTGAATTTTTTTGAAAGCCGGCGAGATACTGACTGGTATGTTTCGTATTGTATTGTGTAGGAGAACGGGAAGCAATTAGATAGATTTTAGATATTTGTCTAGCTTGTCCTCGGCATTAATTTCCGCGCGCGCGCGTCATTTCAGAAACATTTTTTAAAAATCGTAACGAAAATCGCAACGCTTTACTGTGCTGTATTCAGATTTTGTTTGCATTATTTAATAGTTCCTAAACACTCCTTATGCCACAAATAATTCTAGTATTTCTTTTTTTACTTCCTTAAACTCGAGTAAATGATGTTTGTTATACGTCCAACGGAATGTAATTTACAGTTCGCGTCTTTGCCCCTGTGTGTCAGTCAGGCGGATAGAGATGTCCACTCTGTTCCCATCGCTGTTTCCTCGAATAACGGAGTCGCTGTGGTTCAACTTGGACCGACCCTGTGTCGACGAGACCGAGCTGCACCAGCAGGAACAGCAGCACCAAACCTGGGTGAGGAACCTCGGTCTTTACCGCAGATGCACGTGCAACCATGTAGGGTGTTCAGGGCCAAATTGAGCCATTAATCAAAGAGTGTTGAAAATGCATTATTATGAAAGTGCATTTTCTCCTGAAAAAAATTAGGCCACTCCCATGTTGATATATTTTCTAGAAGCGACACAATCAAAGATTTAGTGATCGAAGATCCAAGAAACACTTGACGCTAATCTTGGGATAATCCTATACAATAGCTAATTAAGAAAGTGGTCATTAATTAGGAAATCTTGAGGATTATAACCAAACAAATTCTTATATACTGTATCAGCCCTTATTCGGGTATTGTCATTCTCAAATACACTCAATTTCATTCACAAAATAGTGCTAAATCACTCACTTATAAATGCTATATTGATGGGTAACTAGCGTAACAACTTTTTGAAACTCATTTCCTATCACCATCATTCAACTCATCATGTTCAAAGTTAGCTTAAAAAATGCAGAAGACATATTTTCATAAAAACCATAGCACACTTACCGATCTTCCATTTTGATGGGGATTTTCTTTAAAAAGTTGCACAGTTTTGTTTACATCAGATTTTTTCCATCATGCAACATACCAGAAGGAAGCTGGGGATGTCATTGATCTGAACATCCCTATGTAACAACGATTCTGATTGGTCCAGAGATAGGAACCAACTAATAAGAGCCCTTGTTGCACACAGCTGCAGGCAAAAGCTGCTGGGAGCTGAAAAAGCCATCCTTCAAAATGGAGGAGATCAAGTTTTGAGGCAAACTGTCCACTTAACTCTGCCAATACTCGGAGAGTTTTAAAGGTACATTCTCCAAACTTGCAGATTATGTAGGCATACATGTTGGGATTCTAAAAATGTAACAATCATAAAAATCCATAAACAATTGACAATTTCGTGGCTGTTGGCACCACATGAAGTCAGAGCTAGCAGCTACTTTTCCCTGCTGCCCGCGAGAGGCCCTGAACACCCTAACACACCACATTCATGCAAACACAGACTGTCTCACACACACATTTGTGCGCATACGTGTCTGTACAAAGACTCGCATGCTTGCAAATGCACAGAACATACACATTTACGTAAATTACGTGAATTAGCAAAAACACAAAACAAAACAGCATTTTTACCAGAGACTAACACCTCCATGTCTCTAACACCTCCATGTGTATTGTGTCTCTCTACTTTAGTTACAGAGCATTGCTGAGAAGGACAACAACTTGATGCCCATTGGGAAACCCATTTTTGAGGTATTTATTTTTCCTTTAACAAATTAGGGATGTGTATCCCCACTGAGCTAATCTGAACAAATCTCAACAGATGCAGATGAAAACTGGCTACTTCTGGTCCCTGTGCCATACATAAAACTGACAGCTTGTTGCAGTCCATAATGTACTGTAAAATACATTTTATTTTAAATAGCCAAGAAAAGGTGCAAATGTGAAAAATAACTCAATCCTATCCTTTAAGCCTTCTTGTATTTACCTATGTACAGACCTAGAAGTTTTTGTGTTTCATATCCCTGTGTTTGTGTGTGTGTCCTCCATCTGTTTGTCTTCTGCACTTACTGCCTGTAGCCAACATTTGATGAGGAGGAAGAGGAAGATGATGAAGATGAGGAGGACAGCGAGGAAGACTCTGAAGATGAAGAAGACATGCAGGACATGGATGAGATGAATGACTACAACGAGTCGCCTGACGACGGCGAGATCAATGAGGTCAGAGTTCAGGGGTCATGCCCAACACAATGAGATTTAGACCTGACTTGTTGCGCTGAACTAATATTCTTGTTATTGGAGCAGGGCTTTCCCAGTAATTATGTGTTCTTAGCTCTTATCTGGCTGCTGAGTTAAATAGTATTTAAAGTAGTGGAAGTGGTTTGCTGAATGCTATTTAAATCAATGTAAGTGATTTAGCTGAAAGGAATTTAATTGACAAACTGAAATTGTGAAAGTGTAATTGTTAGGAATTCATTTTCCAACTATCATGGAGATACATTTTAGAACTGAAGGCACAGTTACTAAATAATCAAAGTATATGTGAATGCTTCTTAATCACACTGTATTGTGTTGGTTTCTTTTTAGTTTATCATCACTTTTCTCTCCCTAAACAGATAAATAATCCTGTTTAGTCTTTAATCTGGCTCTGTTTCTGTCTGTCAGGTGGACATGGAGGGAGCAGACCAGGACCAAGACCAGTGGATGATTTAATAGACTTCTCTAGTCTTTACCAAGCTGTCAGAGACTGGGTTTACATTGCCCTCTCAAAACATGACTACTACCCCTTAGGTCTGTGGCACAGATATATTTTCATATTTATGTAAACAGGAAATATATAAAATTATATTGAATCAAAGCTTATATTGTCATAGGCTTAAGGGGGTAAATGGGGTAAACCCAGCATAAGTGTCTCATTACAAGCTGCTGCCTCAAACTCTTTGGACTCCGATGGGGCCGTTTCACAGAGGTTGAGTGTCAAATACAAGCCTGGATGTGTGTTTGTGTGCAGGCCTGTGCACGTGTGAGAGTTCCCTCAGTTGTGTTTTTATAGTGCCAACATGTGAACCTGTGGGAAAACTGCTAAGTGTTTTATACTTAACTGATCAGTTTAAAGGGCCTGGAGTCGTCTCTAATTTGAACTTTGACCTCCTCCTATCTCCGGACTTGTGCCTCATCTCAGAATCTCCAAATAGCTGACTTGGCACAAACAATACCTCAGTCAGCAAGTGTTCCTCTGGATGTGCTATAATGTTCAGCAAGGGATCTTCCATGTTGCTTGTGCTGTTCTCTGTTACAACAAATATCCATTGAGTTTTGATAACATTGCCTGTATATTAGCATTATTTATATGAGGACAATGCATCAGCTCTCTGAGTCAAATGCATTTTAACAAAGCTTTTTTTAACCTTGTTGAAACAAGAATGCACATTGTGTCCTTTCAGATTCTGTGGTCAGTTTACTTTCACACTGTTCAGAGCCATCTGTCTAAAAAAATAGATACTTTTGACAATTCATTAAAACCAGGTCAATTTTATTAAAACTGGACAAAAGCTTTTATTTCCCTACATTTTCCTTATTTAATCATGAAGAACAGTCAATTTAATGTGGTGGTGATGTGTTGACAGTGATGTGTTGACATTTTAGGCTGTCTAAATGTTGGATGAGATAAATGAAGCACATCTCCAGTGGTTAAAATACTCCAGACTATGTGTCAGTATATGTTTATCAACACTTGGAGATGCTACTGTTGTCAGTCAATTAACTATTACAGGGTAATCTGAAATTGTTGTAGCTAAAAAATTACCTTTTGGGAGGCTATGACCATAATTCACTCAATGCCCATTTAATGTTGCTTTTGCATGGTGTTCAGCATTTGTGTGAACAAAATTTAACCCAGGTCTGTTTTTCATGACCCCTCGTCCTCTGTACATTTATCAATACAAAAGTACATAAAACATTACAAACTAAAATGAAATACAACCGTGGCGTTTTATTTTGCATAAAATATTTCATGAAGTTGCTGTTCATGATGATTTCTATATGGTGAATCATCTTTATAGTAAGCACGTATATAGAGACTGGCATTGGGCTCCTTGCTCTACTGATGAGGGAAATAGTTACAAGATTCAATCAGTAAAAACACTTTGTTTTTCCTGTTTAGTTTTTGTTTAAGCCAGCAGGGGCCGCTAGTGATCAGAGTAAATATCCAGATAGAACAGCAGAGGTTGTAGTGTCTCTGAAACACCGATTAAATACTGAGATAGTCTGGTCATTGGTGGAGGATTGGAATTTGTGGGCGTTGTTGACATGACAAAGGCATTACATGGAATGCATCTAAACTGACTGAGCCACCAGGATGTCCCTGATTGGCTCAAATTTAATTTAATCATTTGCAGTTCACTTTTCCATATTTTACCCCTGCCAATAATTAAAAGTGTATTTTTCTTAGCGTGTGTGATATCTGACTGCTTGGTCTACTTGACTCCCTGGTACACCAGCTCAGCCACCCCGTCCCTGATGCCCTTGATGTACTCCAGTGTGGCCCGGTGGATCCTCCACTCATATAGGCCGCACCTGCGGATGTGTCTGAGGAAGTTGGGAGCCCCGGGGAATAGCACGTTGTCGGCCACAATCATAGATCCCTTCCCCAGCAGACCTGAGCCCTCCAGCATCTATAACACACAGCCACAGTAGTGTAAGATTTAGAGTACACTCACTTGCTGTTATCAATTACCAATTACCCAGCTAATGCTGAAATGGTTCACAGGGTACTGCAGCGCAATTTAAAAAAAATTATATTTTGGCATTTAACTTGACAGTCAGTAGAGAGGGACAGGAAAGATCAGGTGAGAGAAGAGGGATGACATGCGACATAGGTCCCGGGCCAGATTTGAACCCAGGATGTTACGGTTATGTGGTATGCGACCACTGAGCCACCAGGTGCAGCGCAATTTGAAGTACTTTTACATTACTTTTAATATTTATTTAATATAGTATTTTAATATAAGAATGTAAGTAATTCATTATTAAGTATTTAATACAGAACTTTTCCCCCCATAACATTTACTCCATTAGAATTAAAATCACTTTCTTGCCATGTATGGTTGCATACAAGGAATTTGTTAGATCTAGCTTACCCCATGCCGCTACTAGTGCAGTTGCACTGAAGAAAAAAGGTTTTACACACAAAATGTGTTTAGTTCATAACACACCATTTGACTTCAAGCAGCCATCTTTTAAATGAAGCAATGAGTGAGTGTAAATGGACCACCGACCACTGGCTTGATCTTACATATGCTGTGAGCTCCTTATGCATCATGTATGCATCAAACATTGCAAGCTTGCTCTATGCATAACTTATGGTTTGTTGCAAACAGTCACCTGCAGATCAGGAAGGTAGCACTTCTTCCAGTGGTCCATGAAGACAAAGTCCAACCTCTCCAGACCATAGTCAGACCTCAGCCGAGGAATCACCTCATCAGATGGATTCACGATTAACTCCACCTGAAGGACACATTGACTTATAAGCCTAACACTTGGCCCATACATAGTTTGAAAAGGCCAAGCTTTTCATAGGCATGTCCAATACAATGTCATTTTTACACTCCATATTTAATATTTGAATGAAAAAAATTGAATTGCAACAATGTGAATGTGTGTGATCCTTAATAGAGTAAACACATGCCATTTAGTGCTTTTATCAGAAGCTCTCTACAGCAGCGTGCTTCTTGAGTGCATACATTTGTAGTATGGTATCCCTGGCACTGTTGTTGCTGTGCTGAATTTGTGTATAGGCCCTCTCACCGTGTCATCGTCAAACCCTGCCAGGCGTATGATCTTCTCAGCGATGGCAGCATTCCTCTGGTCCATCTCAAGGCTGTAGAGCCTGGCGCCCAGAGGCAGAGCCCGGGCGATTCGCACAGTGCTGTACCCGCAGTGGGCACCCAGCTCCAGCACAGTCAGAGGGCTCTGCTCCGACAGCAGCCGGTCCAGGATCTTCCCTGCGCACACACACACACACACACATACATATATATATATATATATATCCAGGATAGACACACACTAGGTAATTTGGTCAGAGCCGGTGACAAAAAGGTATAAAAAATAGATAGGATATAGATATAAAATAGGATTGTATTTTCTGTTTCAGGGTGCTTTCCCTTTAACTTGGCTCAGGTGCTCTTGTGTTGCTTGTCTTGTTCACCTTAGAACAACTTTAAGATCTAAATGCCGTTTCAATCTTCAAACAGCTGCAGAGTTTCTGTGCTTTTTTCAAAGGTGTCTGTACAACAGATTGCAATTCCTATTTTCTGGATTCTGATTAATTCCATTTTATATGTTAATCCCCATTTTGTTATTCACCTTTCTTGTGGACAATGTTGCTGATAAACTAAGTGATATAAGGCGGTATAATGTGAGTTATCTGTTCACCTTTCTTAGGCCCAATGTTGCTGATGAACTCCACCTTGCTGCACCAGGCATCAAAGGCATCCAGGATGCTTTCCGGGTCTCCAGGAGTGGCGTTGGTTAGAACATACTGGAAGGCCCGTTCCTCCCGAGTCAGCCCGGTGATGCAGTCCCTCCACACCCTCACCAGAACCGCCCGGTAGAACAACACAAAGTAGTAACGGTACCGGATGATCAATGTCAACACGAGGGGGAGGAAGGCCAGAGCGATGGCAGAAGACACCATCCTTGCCTTGCAAGTGCAAAGAAAAACAGACACCCAAACACATGTTCAAATGCAACAAGAGGAAGGTGGAGAGGTTCATTAACTTGTGGAAAGTTTTTATCTTTCGGTGTTAACGTGGTGGATACCATTTTCTATACCATTTCTGCTATATTGAGAATGCCAAAATAAATAATGCCACAGGATCTCCATTGAAAGAGTTAGCACTGCTATAAGATCACTGGTCATTTCACATAACCACATTAAACTTTACTATGATTTAAGAGGCAAACTCATCACATGCTTCATGAATATGAGCAAGAGTAACTCTCTGCATCTGTGGTACCAAGAGTCACTACTCCATGTGTTAAATGATCAAAGCCATGAAAATATAATTGCAAAACAGAAAAATCACTCACAATAATTATATATCACAAGCTTTTGTAATAATTTTGAATACATAACAAAAAAGTGAAGCACATCATGGAATTGCTGATATTCTATAAAACTGTTTAAAAAATAGTAACATTTGAATTGATAGAATAATCTGTATTTTAGAAATATAACTGAACTGAACTTACTGAATTTCAGGTCAAAATATTATTCCAATATTTATTTATATATCATATTTTCCCAAAATGATATATAACATTTTGGAAGAAAAGCCTCCATACCTTTTGTCAATGTGTGATCCACACATAAACATGCTTTCACTTACTAGTTCTATGGTGGATGAGATAGTCAAAGATCTCAGGTTCTCTAGATCTTTCTACTGCCTCAGATAACTGTAGACTCCACAAGCTGCCTGCTGCATATAAAACTAATGCATTAAAAACACAAACCTTGCATCTGGAAAGTCTCTCTTACTCTTTCTTCACAAACACACAAACTTACCTGCTTTCTAGAAGGTTTGGTGAGAGTAGAATAGCAGTGAGGACGATAGCAAAGACCAAGGTGGCACTACAGTTGAGACAAGTGAAGGAAGGCAGATGTGTGTGTGTGTGTGTGTATGTGTGTGTGTGTGGTAGAGGAGGTAAGAGACCTGGGCATGTAAATAATTTATCCATCAGGTGTATATATGTCCTCAAATTATTTACAATCAGCAGACATTGGTCGGAATATAATATGATGTCAACAGCTGTTAAATATCAGCCTTTGTCATTTTGGATCTGATGCACAAGGAGCTTTATGTCTAGATTAGTTAGGATAGGACCTATATTGGGGGTAGGAGCAGGGTGAGACAGACATTTGATATATCAGGTTAACATCGACAGGTGTGTGTCTGTTTGTGTGTGGAGTCCAGTTTCTCTCGTCACCCACTGTCACGGTAGAAAGGTCCAGAAAAACACAAATACAAAGAGTAAAGTATCAACAGCTTGTTTACTAAGTAATATCCAACAGAGGTCAATGCAATATAATACATACTCTTCTCAAGAATATACAAAACAAACAATCCAACCGTATATTGAAATGTGTGCAGTCAAGTCCTATTAGGCACTTTTTAGACATATTGCAAAAATGTCCATCTTAAAATGTAATTTAATCCTGTGCTCAGTCTTTAAATAACTAGTGAAAGATTTAAAACAAGTTGCATTGGAATTAAGTGGATTCCAATGAATCGTCTCACCTCATTGGCCGAAGAATAAGCTATATTATACATAATTATATATAATGGTATAGTTGCAAAAAGTAATTGGTGATAATTTGGGTGAAAATATTTTTCCATATGGATATATTTTATTTTATCCTAGAGTTTTATATATCAAATAACAACTCTTGTAACCAGTGAGATCAAAACACATCATTACCAAAACTTAATTAAAAGGGAAGCAGAGAAGACTGGGTGGATATTTTTGTCTGTTCTATAAAGTTAGTCAAAGCCTTCTTATTCCCTTCCATCATCAAGCTCTCAAATGGACAAGGTGTAAAAAGACATGGTCTAAGTTTGGTGTCATTAGCCATCTATTATCATCCAATTGTCAACATTCCTCTTTAACAATGAAGCACATTAGAACAGTTTGGCAGCACTGAATTACAAAGATCCAGGAAGCTGCTGATTTATTCAGCAAGTCCTTGCAAAATACATGAATCTAGACCCAGTTAGTGTGATAAAGGCCTTAGCAGGACACGGCTATTGATGAAAAGAGTTTGGACAGGTTGAACTGCAGGAGCTATGTTCCTGTCCCTTCTCTAAAAAGAGCTGCTGGCTGCCGTTATGCAACACTGCCCCCATAGCACTGCCATAGTGAGGTGTCCTGTAGGCATAGAATAACAAGCTACTTAGCACCACAGAATTCAAACTTGCATATGATCACAAGTTACTTAGCAACTGCAATGACTATCTATGGCTCTAAACAGGGTTGTTTGAGGAGAGTCCTGATGAACTTCTTCAGCTCTTTGTCCTCTCTGGTCCACTTCACCAGCCGAGTCAGCACCAGCCTTCCCTCCTCTGCCTGAGCCAGGCCCAGGTACCATCCACCTAGAGCCCTGTTCCCCTCCTTCCCCTCCTTCCCTTCTCCTTTCTCTCTCTCCCCCTTCCCTCCTCCTGTCGAACGTCCCCCCTCCGTCTCATCAGAGTCCAGACCGGGGCAAGTGCAGGCGGCTCCTTCCTGCAGCCACAGAGCGTTGTGCGCCATTGCCCCGCCAACCCCCTCGGCCCTCTCGGCGCCCCCACCAGCCCACCTCAGGATGCGGCTCCGGCCCAGAGGGACCAACTGACGATCCCCTCCTACTGTTGAGACACTTCCCAGACGTAGCTTAAAGGCTAGGACAGAGAAAGAGAACACCTATTAATCATGTGTCGTTTTTGACACATTATACATGTATGTGCAAGGACAAAATAGCCAGCTGTACGAGTAGACAATCAGTTCTGTGGTCTGTGTGGTGAGAAACAAGTTTTCACACTGTCATGCTTTCATGTGTAATCCAATTCTGACAAAACCAACAGCAATGGATAAGGGTGCAATTCTACTCACAAAAGAAAAGACACTGATGCATTTTGTATAGCCAGCCATCTTTGGCTATTCTCACCATATGGACTCTGGCAGAAGTTGTCCTGGATGTCAGTCTCCCCCTCAGCAGCCAGACTGCAGGCATCACAGATAACGCTCCCTGGGGATGAAATGGAGACAAGGTTAGATGACTTGTGTGTCTGTGTGCGCGGAAGGGCTATTGGTGGAGGTGGTAGGGCAGTGTGTACAAGATAATGCTTAAATCTTCTGAGACTTCCATTAACATTTCAATTTTAAACCCTAGGTAGCCTATTTTTTAGCCTAGAATCGAATTACTTTTCTTCTTTTTTTACGCAACGCGCCACTGGGTGCGTTGCGTAAAAAAAAGTAATTCGATTGACAGAAACCGCTCACTGACCTTTTGACGCTTCCTCGTGCCTGGTCTCCTCTCTCGTGCTGGCCTCCAGCTCTCCGGTTGCCGGGATACAGAGCTCGGTTCCGCGCGGGAACCGGGTGCAGTTGAACATCTCGGGCCACGGGAACCCGAACGCGCTCATCACGGGCACGCAGCCGTCCCTCACGGCCTCACACAGGCCCCTGCAAGGGCTCACCGGTCCGCTCAACTCTGGCAGGCACACCGGCGCAAATAGCGAGCACAGGAACTTCTTGGTGTCCCGGTGGCAGAGCTTGGAGACCAGAGGCAGCCAGGTCGCCGACTGCTGCTGGGCCTCCCTCAGCGAGTCGTGGCCGAGCAAGTTGGGGATCCGCATCTGCCTGTACCCGATCCCGTGGCACAGGGACAAAGTGCTCGGGATGGTTTTACACACCGAGCGGACAGAGGAGCTGAAACCGAGGGGCGGCGAGCCGAACTGAGCAGGAGATAAGTCAGAAGCATAAGAGACTACACTCAGGCTCATCAAAGTTAACGTTATAACATAAATAGACATGGCTGGTTTGTTGTTGTTGGCACGGGGGACGATATCAGACTCGCCACGCAGCTACACTCCGCCTCGCCGTCTAGACTTAACCTGCCTGTAGGTGTAAACGAAGAGGTGGGGGAGAAGTGGGGGTAAATGAGAGGGCAGGCACATCCCAGTCATCCCATCCTGCCGGACTGGTTCCTGTAGTGTGGTGACGCCTCCACACTTCGCGGTGTAGGTGGGGGTTAACGGCGTCTCCCCTGTGATTAACACCAATGAGCTATTGTTTGTTAAAGTCGGCATTCCCGTTGTAAACTATATATTTTAGGGACAAAAGCAGAAGGAGACGACGCTTTAAATCAAATTGTTCTCTGGGCACAGCTGTTGTGAGCCTATCGCAGTACAATAAGACTGGTTTTAGTCATGTTTTTGTGTAAGACTAAAAATAGGGTGAATCGTGATGGCCAAAGTGACTCCAGACCGCCTCCCTCTCGGTTTCTATCGTGTGGTGCTGTAGTGTGGAGGTGGTGTGTGTGGCATTCAATCTGTCATCAGACTCAGCCTGGGGTTGAGACCCTTTCATCCTCTGCCAGAGAGCAGATGTGTGCAAGAACAAACCTTATTAATCGAAATTTAGATCGCTCTGATCTCTTGGTTATAGGATTTAGAAAGAGAGTGCTTGATTTCATCTAACAATGTTTCAGTTTCACAAAATATGCTATTTCATGTTTGTTTGTTGCTTAATACTTTCACCACAATAAATTGCTCACCATCAATGCTCCTTCGGAAATAAGACTAGATTAAAAGTTCTTCATCCTGGAGGGATAGCTCAGGGTGCTTACCCTTTTCTATCCATGCAGAAGTTCTGGAAGGGGGAAAGCAGGCAGGCAGATGGATCCAAGGAGCTGGAGGACGGAGGGCACATGTGGACCAAGGCACCTGTGTTCTCTAAACCTTTTGGAAAAACTCTTGCACTGATTGCAATAATATATTTTAAAACAGCTTTATTGATTACTTAAAACACATAATAAATGCAAATATATAAATACAAAGAAAATAAGTATATAATTATATAAAAGTATACATGTGTTTAGATGTGAGGTTGTAGTAGTGTGTGTGTGTGTGAGAGCTGTTCAAAAATAACGCTCAGTTCCCTCTTTCATAAAAAAAAATCCACTGTCACGTGTTGAGGGTCACAGCGGCTTCTCAAAAACCGGAAGTGGTCGCTGTGTTGTTGCGCCAGAGCTGCCGTCATGTGATACCTCGTCCGAGGAGGTGCTGTTGACAGTAGCTTGCTAGTAGCAAGAAACCAACCAGGAAAGAAGTTGGACGGCTGTTGTGAAGGACGGAGACGGGTCGTTTCTCTTGGTAGACAGTTTACTGCAGAGGGAAGGTGGGGTTGTGTCGGCCGGCAGAGCGCCCACTGCCCCTCGGACGCCATGGGTTGCTGTTACAGCAGCGAAAACGAGACAACAGAACAGGTAGCTATCCAGCTAGCGAGCTAAGGTTGAATGCTATCATGCGAAACACAAGAATCCACAAGGAAATAAAGTAACGTTACCTGAGTTCATTTTATTTCCCGTGGATGTTTTTCTTTTTTAAAGTTTATTGTGTCAAACTGGATCAACGTTACCAAGAGGAGGCGTGGTTTGGAAATGAAAGTGATTTTGAAACCCAACGTTAAGCAGCTGCAACTTGGTTGTTAACTTAAGGCCTGGCCCAGGGCAGGCAATACAGCTAGTAAGTAGTATAAAAAACCTAGCTCTCCCGGTATTACTGTACAAGTGCGGATGTTAATCAACATGTTTAAAAGGAGAAGTCAGATTTTTACGTCGGCTATATTGTGGTCACCTTGAAGTCAGTCTCACCTTTTGCACACGATCAGCAGAGCCATGGTAATGTATTGGAACTTGCTCCTAGACCCAAACTCGTGATCAATCAGGTTGCAAAGAATATTGGTCAAGTTGCTACCACTGCACTGCCGTAAAACAGGCCCTCTATCTCACACCAAGATTCATATGCAGGACCATAGACATACAGGACTACTTCTCCCTGATGCGTGTTACGTCATAAGTGCTGCAAAGTCCCATTGCAGCAAAAATAGCTACTTTTGGTTTCTGGAAACAAATCAGTTCTTCCCTCATGGAGAGTATTACCAGAGAGCTCAAGCTCAGGTGATGGTTGGCTATTACTTGTATTGGCCGTTATTGTGAAATTTAATAAAACCAACTACAATTATGTATTTTCAAATAAAAAGCTTTACACCATTTTGAAGAAGTTGACTAAAGTACATCTATCTATCTATCTATCTATCTAACCTGAAAATGGTGATGCCGTGTTGATGTAGTGACAGGTTTTGATTTGGTAATCAAAAAAGATAAATGTTAGCATGTGTTTTCCTTTCCCTTAGACACTGTGGTTATCTTTATTTGACTGTTCAATCGACACATACCTGGCCACCTAAGAATTTTAATGAAGGTGTTATTAATGTAATGTCTTTTTTTAGGATTTTTGGACACACGCAAAGTTTTGTTGGGCACACAACTCCCATTCTTTTCCGAAGGGGATTTCTGTTTTCTTGTTTTTATGTTTACTGTTTGTGCTGTCATAATAATGTCCCTGGCTGGAAAGATTTATTATTTAATTTCCACCATACATGTACTTTCTGATGGACTGTGATATTTCCCATGTCCCAGGATCCTGATGAACGTAAGCCGCTGATCCCTCCCCCCAACCCTGACAGCAAACCACCAAATGGCACAGAATGGACCACTGCCAACGTCCCCTCGGCGCGCACAGACGAACAGGCCCTCCTCACATCCATCCTCACCAAGACGGCACAGTATGACACACCTTCTGTCCACACACACACACACACACACACACACACACACACACACACACACACACACACACACACACACACACACACACACACACACACACACACACAAACATGCAGATTAGCCAGACTTGGGGCTTTGAGTAGTTATTTGTTGATAATAAAGCAGTAATTCACATGTATTTATTCACATTCCACACTCGGGCTGTGATGTGTTCCCTTAACAAATCCATTGTTTTCCCTTTGTCTTTCTGCAGGAACATCATTGATGTCTCGGCTGCCGACTCGGTCATGATGGAGCAGCATGAATACATGGACAAAGCTCGGCAATACAGGTAGGTGGTTCATCTTGACGTTAATGTTTCACTTCTTTAAAGATTTCAGGTTTTTGGGACATCACACTCCTTTCCATTTCATCAAGTTTCTTGCACTTCTTCTGTTGTTAATCATTTTTATTGTTGTTGTCCAAGTCATATCTTGTGTCTGTGCATGGGCATGACTATGGTTATATTTGTCTTGTCTGCTCAAAGATTGGCTTTAAATTGAGAGATTAATCAGTCTGCGTTGTACTCTCGTTGTACTCTCAGCTGGCTATTTGATTAAAAGATGCTGAATTCAGTTCTGTGCTTTATGTATGTTATGTGGCGTTATTAGTTGTTAGGTTGCTATATTGTCTAGTAGAAGCTCACTAACTCAAAGCTTGTGAGAAAAAGCTTTGAGTTAGTGTTCAGATGGGCCCTGATGGCTGAAACAATACATATATGCATCTGCATATATTGCAAAAAGTCCTGTAAAGTGTAATTTGCCATCAGAAATCATTTAGTTTAGCAAGAACTTCAAATGATTGTGCACAACAGAATATATTTTTGCATTGCTGCATATTTAAATTCAATGTGCCCTTTTGTTAGACATGTCTGCTTTGATAAATGTACTTCTCCTGAGGTTAATCTTTGCATGTTTTAGGACTAAACAAGCTTTTTTGTTTGTGTTTCAGTACAAAGCTGGCTGTATTGAGCAACAGTCTGCCCCAGAAGAAAGCCCATCTTCTCCCCTCCCTCACCAGCCAGCCCCACCAAGTGCTTGCTAGCGACCTGGTGCCATACTCAGATGTTCAACAGGTAATCATGCAGCAGCAGATATTGTAATATATATATATATATATATGAGTGACCAGCTCTAGTATATTTTCCTTCATACTTGTGTCTTTTCCTTGTTAGTTTCATTTTACAATGGAAAGATACTCTTTTGAAAACAGTATGGAACATGGGGAGCTGTGTGGTATTTCATGGTGTGCAAGTGTGACTTGAAATGGCTCTTTATGCTGACTAATGTGGGTTTTTCTGTACAAAATAGGCAAAAACGGATGGACACTCACCGTTAACACATACTATTACACATACCATTTCCTTTTGTTTAGTGAATTATGTATTTGTGCATTAACTCTTACTGTCTTCTTCCATTTTGCAGGTGTCCAAGATAGCAGCCTATGCTTACAGTGCAATCTCTCAGATCAAGGTGGATGCGAAAGAAGAACTGGTGGTTCAGTTTGCCATTCCCTGATTCTGCTCCTCTGGCCTGCATATTACTCCTCCCATCCCTCTCTCTCTGTCACTCCTGCCTCCTCACCTCCACAGCTCACCCTGTATCCAAGTATCTTGGTCCCTGTGCTTCTTAGCTATGCCTCTAGCAGCTACAAAGACAGAGACGAGTGCACTTCATATTGCACCCTATGGCCATCCTATACTGTACTTCATTCTGGGTGAATAGCAAATACTCATTGGCTAATGGGCAATGGAAGATAGTCTAGATGGGCCAATAGGGTGTGATCTGAGATTTGCAACAACCAGGCCTCCTCTCTACCTAAAGACTGAATCACATCATTTATCAGAACCACCTCTGAAAAATCATCACTCATCCTCCTTCATGACCTGCCTGTCTAGGATTTTTAAGATGTCCAGTGAAGATAAATGGTTGTCAGGACTGTCTCAGTTGTTTATTTTTTTAAGGTGTGTATGTTTTGTTTGGAGTGACGGTGTATGCTAATGAATATTCGGGCTGCTGCTGGTGTTTGCTCTGGCTTCAAACGTGAAGCTTCCCTGGCCCGTTCTGTAGTTAGACAACCAGGCAAGCAGGGCCCAGCTCTACGCCACAGCCATAGAAGAATGTATATTCACCAGGGATGGAGTTTAAGGATTTTGGGCACCAGGCTGGTGGGACTATTAGTCTATTAATTCATCCAGTCTCTATTAAGAAGGATTTGAGGAATACAAGAACTGGAAATAGGAGGAGTAGTCTGTGTCATCATGGAAACATCACATGAGCTTGGAAGTGGGAGTGCAATGGCACAGTCATGTTTTACCCAGATAGCATGATAAGAATTCACCACATTGTTGAAGATTTTCACTGCGTGTGTCCAAACCCTGTTCTGACTTCCTGTGATGACACTGTCCACTCCTCAGTCCTCCTAGCACAGCCAAAATATGAAATTATGGTAGTCAAAAATATTGTAGTTAAATTGTCACTGTAATTTGGAAGGATGTAATACTAAATAACCCTGTTATTGTGTTTGATGTACGCAGACCAGACTGGCCTTCAAACATGCCAGAGGGGTCTGGCATACTGCACTAAGAAACACATCTAATGACAACCCAGACAAATCATTAAACTGAAATCAGTCAAAGTAATTTGAATCCCAACAAATGTGTCAGTGAATTTGGTTCACATTGAAAACTAACATTGAAACCGGTTGGGTTGGTTGTCAGTCATTTGTTATTCCTCTTGAGGCAAAATCACAGGTGATCTGTATATGGTGTCAGGGTTGGTATCCTTTGCTGGGTGAGGACAGGAGCAGGGGTGCTGGGTGAGACAACTAATGTCACTGGGGGTGGGCATACATGGGAGCTTTCTTAAGGCACATTTGCCTGAGTTTACAGAGAGTAACACACTTCCTCTTTGCAGTTTTCTAGCACTAAAATAATTAAGCCGGTAAACCCTTTGGTTCATATCCCAAACTTCACATATTAAATAGCAATGGATGCATGTGGAACAGGATGGGGTTAGGGTGCGTAGATGCAGGGGGCAGTAAATGTGCATTGACGCCTTCTTTGTACAAAATTTTCTGATTCAGTAAAAAAACTGGAGATGGATTGTATGAAGCTTCCCTTTTGTAGAGAGTTTACTGGTCAGGATTGGCTATGGTCTTGTGAGGATTGCAAAAGTTTTTATGAAACACAAGAACACTTTTAACTCCCGAGTTAGCTTTTTAAACAAAGCATCTATCTGCAGATTGTAATATGATTACTCATATTAATCAGAGACTAACCATTGTAGCAGTATGGGAGAGCGATAACAGTCCCACCACAGATGAAATGATCCATGACCTTTGTTCTGATTATTTATTGTGTTTTAAATGTATTTTGCTCTTTGGATGAGCGCACATTGTGTGCATGGGCAGGGAGCAGGGTGAGCCTCTCTTGGGTCTGTAAAGGGATGATCTGCAAGGCTGTGATTATTTTTCAACAAGACATTTAATTTGAGCTTTTTGCAGTGTGCTCTTGGCATTTTTTGTCATTTTTGTTTGTTACTCAAAATGCATAATACTACCTGAATTATGTTTGTAATTTCTTAGGCTAGTACCAAAAAGTTTTAAGATATTCTGTTGTTTTTGTTCAATTAATTCATTAAAGACTTTCAACATAAACCATGATGTCTTGGTCTTGATGCACAAACTTGATGACAGACACTTCATTGGTTGCTTCATTGGGTTGTTTTCCAGCTGTGAATGCGGAGCGCATAATATACTAGTGAAACTATGAGTCCAATACGCCATCCTGGACACGGAGGTCACTGGAGGTCCTTCCTGGCAGTTTTGCCACGGTTGCTGCGGTGATGCCAGATATTTGCCAGGACTCGTTCCTGACGTGTCACAGCACTGAAATCCATCCTCTTCAACTGAGGCAGGGCAGAAATCACACGACTCCTAAACACACACATACACAGCAATTTATTTTGTAATCCAGGTGGATTTTTTGAGTGCTTCGCGACCATAATCCATGTTAGAGTAGATGATCTCTTTCAGTCTAGATTAAGTAGTACTGTAGTTTCCTAGTACTTCACATAAGATTATACTATGAATGAGTTAAAAATGAAATCAAAAAGCTGTATTGAAGCATGAGGGATCAGTTTTTTGGATCAGAGTTTTAACAACCAATAACAAGTGTGATCATTCTCTCTTGGAAACTCTCTCGCTCTCTTTCTCCTGGCAGCATTTCTCTCTCTCTTTCCCTTCACCCTCCTCTCTCTCTTTCTCTCTCTCTTTGCATGTGTGTGTGTAAATGGTGTTGCTATGCAGACTAGAACAGGATATGTAATATGAGTTTAGTATCTGCTCCATTTAAGCACCTGTTAAAATGCTGTTCACCTACATGCCAATCTAGCATCCATTTTAACATCCACATACACACACGTACGGATGCATGCATGCAGGCACCCACCCCCACCCTCCCCCCACGCCCCCACACACACATCAATGTAATTGCAGATTGTAAACGTCCACCAGTGTGAACACAGTGACCACTATATCAGGTCCTGTAGTTAGCAAAGTCACTACTGGGTGCTTAGAAATATGCTTCTTCTGCTCAATAATGGCAGGTCTTATTATAATGCAGAAATAATGCCCCAGAAATAAAAACATATTACAACAACTTATAGTTAAAGAGTGGAGGAATTTGCGAGTATATCTGTGTGGAAATTTATTGAAGTTAAAGAGAGAAAACAGAAAGAAAGAAAAAAGAAAGAAAGAGTCTCTACCTGTAGCCTCCCACGTTCTCTATGAGATTTCCATGTAGGGTGATGGTGTGTAGATGAGGGACCACTGCCAGCCTCTCCACCTCTGACAGATTAGAGATGCTGTTGCCATGAAGATACAATACACGCAGTTCCCGCAGCTCGCACAACACCTGGGATGCAAACACACACACACACACACACACACACAAGTTTCATCAACTTAAATGTAAGACTTTAAGACTTTTAATGCCAGTTAGAATGAAATATAAGACCAATTTCCCATTTGAAAACGTGAAAATGAAACTGTAGACCTGTACAGAACAATTGTAGTTTTCAGGACCTGCAAGGCACCCTGTGTACAACCATTACAGTATCTTGTTAACAATATTTTTCTCTACTAGTTAGATTTGAGGGAGAAATGCAAAGAAAAGAAATGCTATCACAATAAAAGTATACATCAACATATAAATCCTGTTACAGTTGGTCACATGCCTGCAGTGAGCAGGCAAACATGCAAGCAACCGAGCCACAGAGCGAGAAAGCTCACTGGGTCTATGTGCGAGATGCCGTTGAAGGAGAGGTCCAGCCAAGCGAGCTGTGATGGCTCAGCCAGGAAGTGGGCGACAGTGTTATGGAGGCTGCTCAGGTCAGTGATGATGTTGTTATTGAGACGCAGGGAGCGACTCAGGTACTTGTTTTCAGAATTTCTCTTCAAAGGCCGCAGACCCCCGCTGGACTCCTCTTTCAGTGCATCTGAAACGGAGAATAAAATAACTCAGTACCTTTACTCAAGTATTGGATTAGGTTGTGCTTTAGCTGAGCATTTCCATTTTGGGTAACTTTGTAGTCTTGCAGCACTACATTTCAAAGCAGATATCACACTTTTTACTTCACTCACCTGGTAGTTATGAAGAAAAATATTTTGTTTATATTTTGAAAATTGATCAGTTCATTGAAAAGAATGCATTGCAGTGGAACAAGCAAAAATGGACCACTGGCCACTTCTGTTTAATCCCTAGAGTCTATTCAACTGAAGACGAGTGTTCCCCAGCAAAGAAATATGAGGAATTATCTGGCTTGTGATACTTGAGTACATTTAGTACCAAATACTTCAATATTTTTGCTCAAGTACAATTTTGATTAATAGACTCTTACCTTTACCAGAGTAGTATTGTATTGCATTGCATTGATACGTCTACTTTTACTTTTACCAGGGATAAATATGAACAGACAGTTTCTTTCACATTTTATTCCCATTCCCCAAATGGGACACAAAATGTGCAGTGCAACGTGACAACATATGAGGCAGTTCATGTCTGGTAGTATCCACACATGACAAAAACAGATGCATAGTGGGGACACTGGCTGAAAACGAACCCCTGATTAACAAACCCATGATGCTTTCATGGAGGACACATCAGTGTGTCTATTTGGGAACACATTTTTAACACAACATTTGTTATAACAATACATACTGACTTAATATTTTGTTATTAACTTATGTCACTCATGTTAAAGAGTAATAGAAATATGGGTCCTAAACTAGAGTGTTGAAAAGTGTTGAAAATGACAAATCCTTCCTAAGGATGTAGTAATCATATGATAAATCCCTATAGGAGAATTAGAGGAATATTATAGCGATACCATTGGAGATAAAAAAAAATAAATACCATAATAAGATCACTCACTGTAAACTCACTATTGAGAACACTATAAGACCCTGTGGGGATATTACAGGGATTTCTGTTGGGGTATACCTGCCATAGAGCTGATGCATCTGAATGATAAATCCACTGGAGCGCCGTACATGTTCCAGCCTCCAGCTGGGTGGCTCACCTGTGTGAGAAACACAACACAAAACTCAAAACCAGCATTTTACATCTGAATCAATTAGATGTTAGATGTTAATCATGGATGTGTTTTTACCCCTAAAATACCCTATTTTAATACAGATAGACAGAATTTATAAAAATGTATGTCAGCCTGAAAAGGATGATAACCTCTATTCTGAAAATAAAAAGGTGGGTAAACTAAGTGTCTCAAGTGGGTTTACCCTCCACTACATCCCTGGACAGATCATTAATTTTATCTTGTCATGTATTTTTTAAATATTACACTTGAACTTTATAGTCCACTATGCCATGCACATTCATAGTCCCACAGGCCCACATTAACAGTACTCCCTTTGGCAGACAATATTGCCCATCTCCGTCGCTTCTAAAAGTTGCTCATGCATTACGATCCCAGCATGTAGTTAGCTCACTAACATCAGGTCCAAGAAAGTTCTGATAGCGGTAGCTACTAGTATTAATTCCTTAGCAAGCGTCATAACATTTTGAAAAACGTTTATCGATTTGACTTTTATCCAGACCATGCACATACCCTGAAAATGTGGCAAGTTCTAGACAACAACTCGTTTCCAAGGAAACGAACAACTATATTATGGGAATTGTAGTTAGAATTGCCAAACTCTGCATTCTCCTCTATGAAATTGTGCTTTCGTACAGGCTACTATTTGTGTATGTAAAATGTGGATATTTAGGGATTAGAGAGTGTACAGATACGTAAATAAAAACAGTCAACAATTATTTGTTAGTAAATGGGAAACTATAATCAGAAGGTAATGTTCACGTCTACAGGAAACGTGTCCGCTATAGCGAAAGCGCTGCACATGCGCACATCTACAAATAATGACAAACAATTGCCAACATATACTTTAAACAATACACAACAAGGATTCACGAATTGTATTAATTATATACCTATCCATATATTTTCAATCTGAACTTAATTTTAACAAGTTGTCTGGAAAAGCGTCATTGTTACGTTCATTGTGCAAGTGCACTAGGAAAAACTGCAAGACAAATTTGTTTTCAACTTAAATATTTATTATTCACAATAGGCTGTTAGTACCTTACAAAACCACAAACCATTGCTTTAGGACAACGAAATAAAATAAGTGTAAGGCAAAAGGGAAATACATAGTCGGTATTTAAACAACGATGAAAGTGAGTGTGGGATTTTTCTCTCGCGTCTTTACTCACTCTCTGTTCACTGCCTTCCGCGTTCCGAGCATTAAACCAATCAGCGTCCTGCTATTTCACATGCGCCGTTGAGTGAAAGGGGATTGGCTGGTTCAATCTTCAACGACCCATTTGAATTTTGTCTGCTTTTGCACGCAGCTCAGATGTTCATATTTATTTCCAGTGCTAGCTCGATATCTCAATAACGCGAGTTAGTTTAGGCAGGACCTCGTCCCAAATAAACAGCTTAAAGCTGTAAAAAAGGGGTTCCAAGGGGCTAAGATACTTGGCTGTTAAGGTAGGTCAACGCTTGAATACGTGATTTAGTTTGGTTTACTTTAGTTAGACATATAAATTAATGTTACGCCTTGAGTTAGTTGGATATTCTGCAATTAGCAGTAAAGTTAGCTGATATAACAAGCTTTCTCAAGGAATCTTAAGTGGTGCCATAAGTTTAACTTTTACTCTGTTGACGGCATTAGCTAGCGTTAATTTAAAACGGCTAACCTGGCTCATTTGTTACAGTTGTGAGGAGTACAGTCACGTAACGTTACTGTTTTTTACGCTTCCAGGTTGCAAACGCTTTGTGAGCAAGCAACAGCCAAAATGGCCATTAATCTGGGCGTTAAGTCTCTTCTCGCCTGGGTAAGTTGATCACACACATCGGTAACCTATTTAATCTTCTTTTCAAGATGTTGCTTTTTAACTAACTTGTCATTAACGGTACTTCGTGAAAACATCTTTTGACAGTTCAACAGCCTGAAATTGACCGACCGAGAGCTAAATATCAACGATTTTCAAGATGGGGTGTTTTTCTTGAAAGGCGTTCATAAATTGTGAGTAGGAGCGATGTGTTGCAATCTTTGGTCTGTGTAAACAAAATGACGTTAAAAGACTGTTTTTGAAATACGTTTTAAACGTGGCTCCACCTATTTTCCTGTTAGTGTAGAGATGGCCATGCCTTGGATCACACATTCATGTCATTCTTGTTTTCCCCCTGTGTTATCTCAGGAAAAAAGAACCAGATCTCTGCTTGAATCAGTCGACTGAGGATCGGTTTAAGCTCATCTCTGATTTCTTGGAAAGTGAGTGTTTTTTTCTTGTTTCCTTTTTCGAACCATTGTCATTTATCCTAATGAATTGAGTCTTTTGGTAAAGTTTGGAGGTTTATTAAGGAGATGGGAATTCTCCAAAGGTGTTGTACAGTATCAGGCATGGGTTTTAAACTCTATTTCAAGCTATGTGACTACAAATAAAATGAGGTGAAACTACAGTAAATGTTGAAGCACAGTGGCACCTCATGGAGCAGTGAGCACACAGCAGATCATCTTTTTGCAGTGTTTCCTATGGCAATGCCAGTTTGCTGTCAAGACTGGTATTCCTGCATTCTTCTGATATTTGCTGATAGCAGCATTTGTTTTTGTCTTCTAAGGTATTGAAATGTTAATTATGGTTAAAGTTCTATAATTTTGCATTTAAAACTATTACAGAGTGTACTCTTGCCCATACTTATTGTAGCTAATATTATGGCAAAGGATTCTTCTATGGCTTGAAGTTGTCCTGTCACAGTACTTTTCAAATTGATGTTTCACCAAGAAAAAAAAGCTTTATTTCGGGGGTTTTTTTAAAATTAACTTTGGTTATATATATGTAGAAGAGTGACCAGGGTTTTAGAGTAATTCAAATCAACACAAAGTGAACTAAACACCATGGTGTAGTGTTTGTGGGGAATCAAGTACACACAAGTTAAGGACAAAATTGCATTAAGGTGAATTATTGGTGAAATGTCCAGAAGCCACTTTTCAAGTTTTCCACTGGACCTTATTATTGGTTTAAAGCTATAAACTGTTTTAGGTCTCTTTTGCACTGTTAATGCTCCCCGTGTGTTGGTCTGGAATTTGTTGGACTTCACCAACAATTTTTTATTTTGTTTTTCACTTTGTGGTTACCTCCATCTCTGTTGTTGGTTTTTAGGACACTGCAGATTCAGTTCAGACAGAGGAGCTTCATTGTCCTGGGACAACATAAGAAATGGTGTCAACCTAACAATAGAAGTATCAAAGGTGCATGCCCAGTGCATGTTCTCATGCACACATTCTTTTGATTGTTTTCTTTCTGCAAATATACACAATTATGTGGACTAAGCATCTACATATTTTTAATGTAACAGTATTCTGACTCATCCCTTGTGGTATTACAGGTCCTTCTGTTGCTTGTGTACCATGACATAATGAATGACCGATGTACTCTAAACATGCTGGAATATGAGGTGGAGGTAAGGAGAGATCTCTTCTGGCTTCTGTAGATGTATTCCTGCTGTTCTCCCATTTGTTTTGTTTTGCCAATCTGATCTCATCCCCTCTCTTGTCTGTTAGCGGGAGATTGCAACCCTAACTGACCGCTTTGTGCTGGAGAGCGAGAACTGTGTTTTCCTGAGCAGTGGGCTTGAGGCCTATTTGGGGAGGAAATGTAAGGCGCAAACATATTTCACCTTTCATTCATTGGTTGAGACATCTAGTTAAGAGTTGTGAGCCATCAATATCACACACTCACATTTCTGATTTCTCAATTCAACTGCAATGTAAAATAGATGTGAGCATTCTGGTTAGGGTTTAACATGCAAGCTGTAAAATAATCACTGTCCAAACTCTTCTTTCTCTATCAACTTCAGATTTGTCTGTCCCAGGTTGCCAGAAGTGAGGGATCAACAACTGCCTCCACCTCCAGTTTGTCACCTATCTCCTCCCTTTCAAATGAAAGCCCAGTCTTCCACCGCTCTCAGAAAGTCATGTTTGTGGACCTGCAAACTGTGGCTTCTTCCTCAGTCAGGTATAACTCTGGACTTGCATTTATTTGGCACCATGCTTGTCTTATTCAACAAATGTTTTGACGATTTGACAAAATTATGGAAGACTAGCATTGTAATCCAAAGTTTACAGAAAGTTTCCTGAAATCCAATCCAAACTTTCACTTCCCTGTAGCACAGAATGACGATAGCATATGTGCGGGGGTTTTATGGAGTTGTTGATCAATACAAATGACTCCGCGATCACTTTGCCAGGTGCTGAGATTTCTTTCTGGCCTGAGAGAAAACTGTAGTTTCTGATATTTGATGCTCATATTTGGCTATATTTCTTCATTCCTGTAGCAAGTCTCCACTGCAAGATGTGATGAACACGCCTCAGTTTCAGATGAGGAAGATGCAAAGGATGATGATCCAGGAGAGGGACTACAGGGATGGGCTGGAGCGAGAGCTGGCTAGCAAGATGGCCCTCATTGTAAAGAGAGGTATAGCATCTAAGAGCACAGAGTTTGTTTGGTTAAAGAAAATCTAAAGTAATTGATGAGGTTCACACAAGAATTTACTTATTACTTACTTATTTTATGCTTTCATGTAATGCATAATATTTCAGAAATGTCATATTTTCTTAAACTGTCAAATAAACTCCACACTGCAGTTCAGACATGTGGTCTGCCTTTGATTTTAATAACACTATTTGGCTTAATAACACTGTTTTGTTCCTCTTCTCCCCCGAATAAACTTTCTCGATCCCCACCTGTGTTCTCCACAGAATCCAATATCAGCCAGTTACAGTACCGTCTGGATAAGCTGAAGGAAGATCAGGGTCAACAGGAGGAGGTTGCCAGGGAACAACTGCATGAGCTAGACACCAAGAACAACACGTAAGTGACTGAACTCAAACTCAAAATTTAGACAATGTCAACGTTTTCTTGAGTGCTGGTTGTACAACAAGATACTAAATTTCTCCTTTGGGTCTTAGACCGACAGTGTGTAAGGACTTCTGGGTTTGTTTATATATAACTGGTCTGACCCACAGTCTGAGAAATGCTGCTTAGCTAACTGTCTCTCTTAGGTTGCAGATGCGTCTTCATGAGCTGTTAAAGCAAAATCAAGACCTGAGGAGTAACTCCTCACTTATGGAGCGTAAAGTGGATGAGCTGACAGAAGAAAATGGAGTGCTCTCTGTCCAGGTAATGACACACATGCCCACAAAGTTCTTCTCCTCTTAAATGTGATCTTGCTATTAATGAATATCTCTGTCATCTCACTTAAAGGGGAGTAACTGTTATTCTTATCACCTTGAAATGATCTGCATGAACCAATTTTGTCTGAAAAAAGAGCACAAATCAACCAAGAGAACTAATTTGTAGGGCCACACCAATGTACAGCTTGGAACTTCTCCATGAGCAATAATTGGGAAAGTGACTTTTCAATGTTTATCTAAACTCCATACAAATTAACTTTATAGTATACATATCAGTTGCAAACTATATTGTCTATGAAGAATGATTGAGTATTACATTATTGCCCCTTGCATCTCTTTATTTCATTATTTCACATAATTGTGATCATGTTGCGGTTGACTTATTCTGCTATATACACCTGCTGTTAAGTTGCTTAGAATAGTAATGGCAGCTAAAAGCCTAACTTTTTTAAATATAACTTTTTTTGTAATTTGTGTCAGGTGAGAGAAGTGTGTTCACAACTGTTCATCTCTGAGGCTGAGGTTGGGAGGCTGACAGAAACCCAGGCTTCTGCTCAAGAGGAGTGGAGCAGCAAAACCCTCTACCTACAGTCTGAACTCAGCCAATCTACAGCCCAGAAGGTCAGGGCAAACCATTGCAACTGAAGTTGTGACATCAAGGCATCAGGAACAATTTAAACCTTAGTTGATTGAGTTTTTACCTGCTTGAACTAAATTTGTATCTATCCTAAAAATGTATCCTATGGACATGATTTTGACCTAAACAGAGAGAAAAAAAATTATGGAAAAGTTCTGACGAGAATGCATGAAAAGAAAAAATTGCAAAATTCATTTTTTCCCCTGTTACATGTGCATGAAAAAAAATACAGAGGAAACATTGTTTGGTTCATATCTGCTTTATTATTTAATATCTAATTTCTTTCCTTGTTCCTCAGGAGTTCCTGACTGAACAAACTCAAATCCTCCAGGGCAAAATCTCATGTTTGGAGGATGAACTAAGCAGAGTCAATAAGGAAGAGAAAGGAGAGAATATGGGGCCCATTATGGAGGTAAATGTGTGCAGTTCAAAATCTTCATAATAGTGAGTCAAGATCATGGAAAAATATATTTTTAAAAGTTCACATATACTACACACACAACTTTTTAAGGTAGATTTATCTTTAAATCTCATGTTAACCACTGAACAAACCTTTTTTCTACAAACTGTCTATGTAGAGAGCGGTATTGGAGAATGAAATTAAGGGTTTGAAGAATGAGCTGGAGACTACTGTCAGCTCCCTGAAGAAGGCTAATGAGGAGATTGAGGCTAAAGAAGTCCAGCTGGCCGATTATTACCAAGAAATCAGTCACCAGAAAGAGGTCCTGAAGCAACAAGTGTCTGAAAGAGAGGAACAGATTCAAGCCAAGCAAGAAATTCTGGACAAGTTGCAGAGGGAGAGCTCTGAGCAGAGAGAAGTTCTTCAACAGGAGATCCAGGATCTCAAACTCCAAGTTAACAGCATTAGCACCTCTTTGAAGAAGGCTGAAGAGGATGCTCAAATTAAAGATGAACAACATCAGCAGGAGAGAACTCGACAGTGGGAGACACTCCAGCAGCAGAAGGCAGCCTCTGAGGAGCAGGTGAGGAGACTGAAGGATGAGATCCAGTCTAAACAGGTGCAGATTGATGAGTTGAAGGAACGCAGCTCTGAGCAGTCAGCACTGCTACATCAGGAGATACAAGATTTAAAGAACCAAGTGGAGAGTCTTTACTCCTCATTGAGGAAGGCTGAGGAGGAGGTGCAGACCAAGGAAGATCTTTTGGCCAAGCAACAGCAAGAAAGCTCCAAAATCCAAGAGGCTCTACAGGAGAGGATAACTTTGTTTAAGGAGGAAGTGCATGGACTACGGGATGAGGTCAAGAGCCTCCAGGAACAGCTGGAGAGCATGAGTGCCTCAATCAAGGTTGCAGAGGAGGCGATCAAGGCCCAGGAGCAACAATTGGCCAAGACTCAACAGGAGAAAACTGAACAGAGGGACATGCTACAAAAGCATATTGCTGCCTCTGAAGAAGAGATAAAAAAGCTAAAGGAAAGTCAGAGACAGAAGGAAAACCTTCTCCTCCAGGCTGAAGAGAAGACAAAGAATCTCCAGACAGAGGTATCTATTGTCAACTCTCTCTCAGCTGATAAAGACCAACAACTCAACAGACTCAGAGAAGAATTTGCTGTTCAAACAGACATTGTTAGAAAAGCCAAAGAGGAAATTGAAACCAAAGAAGAAATGCTGGCCAAGTTACTGGAGGAGAGGCTTCATCAGGAGGAGATTCTTCAGCATGAGATTCAGGCCTTAAAGGTCCATGTAGAAAGCCTGAGCTGCTCTCTCAAAAAGGCTGAACAGGAAATCCATGTTAAGAAAGATGTGCTGGCTAAGACCCAACAAGAAAATAATCAACAAAAGGAGGCGCTCCAAGAGCAGATGGTAACCTCCCAAGAGGAGGTGAAAAGATTAAATGAGGATCTCCAGGTTAAAAAGGAACAGCTGGTCATGCTGAAAAATGAGAGCTCGACAAATTCTGAATTGCTACAACAGGAGGTCAAAAGTCTGAAAAACCAAGTACAAAGAATGGGTGACTCTCTGAAAAAGGCTGAGGAGCAGGTCCAGACTCAGGTGGCTATGCTTACAACGCAGGAGCAGGGGAGTGCTCATCAGAAAGAACTTCTAGAGCAACAACTGTCTGCTTCTCAGGAGGAGGTGAGAAGGATGAAGGAGGAGATGCAAGCTAAAGAGGAACAGATAAACCTGTTGAAGAATGAAAGCTCGGCGCAATCAGAACTGCTATGTCAGGAGATGCAAGGTTTGAAGAAACAGGTAGGGTGTCTTAGTTCCTCACTGAAGAAGGCTGAAGAGGATATGCAATCCAAGGAAGAGCTTTTGGTCAAACAGCAGCAGGAGAGCAATAAACAAAGGGAGGTACTCCAGGAGCAGATGGTAGCCTCTCAAGAGCAGATGAAAAGAATAAATGAGGAGATTCAAGCTAAAGAAGAACAGCTGATCCTGCTAAAGAATGAGAGCTCTACACATTCTGAATTGCTACAGCAGGAGATCCAAGGTCTGAAAACCCAAATAGAAAGTATGGGTGACTCTCTCAAAAAGGCAGAAGACCAGGTTCAAGCTAAAGGAGATCGGTTGGCCAAGCAACAGCAGGAGAGCACTTTCCAGATTGAGGCACTTCAGGAGCGCAATGCAGTCTCTGAGGAGAAGGTCAACCAGCTGGAGCAGGAGATCCAAGCTAAAGAGGGGCAGCTGGACCTGCTAAAGATTCAGAACTCTGAGCAGGCAGAATTGCTGCAGAGTGAGATCCAAAGTATGAAGGTCCAAGTAGAAGACTTGAGTGAGTCTCTCAAAACAACCACAGAGCAGGTTCAGGCCAAGGAAGACTTGCTAGCTAAGCAGGAACTGGAGAACTCTCAGGAGAAAGATCAACTTCAAAATGTGATTACAGCCTCTGAGGAAGAGATAAGGAAGTTAAGGGAACAGATCCAGGCTAAAGAGGAACAGTTGGTCATACTGAAAAATGAGAGCTCGGCACATTCTGAGATGGTGCAGCAAGAGATCCATGATTTGAAAAGTCTGGTAGACAGTATGGGTGAGTCTCTCAAAAAGGCAGAGCATCAGGTTCAAGCCAAGGTAGATATTTTGGCCAAACAACAGCAGGAGAGCACTCAGCAGATTGAAGCACTTCAAGAGTGCAATGCAGTCTCTGAGGAGAAGGTCAACCAGCTGGAGCAGGAGATCCAAGCTAAAGAGGGGCAGCTGGACCTGCTAAAGATGCAGAACTCTGAGCAGGCAGAATTGCTGCAGAGTGAGATCCAAAGTATGAAGGTCCAAGTAGAAGACTTGAGTGAGTCTCTCAAAACAACCACAGAGCAGGTTCAGGCCAAGGAAGACTTGCTAGCTAAGCAGGAACTGGAGAACTCTCAGGAGAAAGATCAACTTCAAAATGTGATTACAGCCTCTGAGGAAGAGATAAGGAAGTTAAGGGAACAGATCCAGGCTAAAGAGGAACAGTTGGTCATACTGAAAAATGAGAGCTCGGCACATTCTGAGATGGTGCAGCAAGAGATCCATGATTTGAAAAGTCTGGTAGACAGTATGGGTGAGTCTCTCAAAAAGGCAGAGCATCAGGTTCAAGCCAAGGTAGATATTTTGGCCAAACAACAGCAGGAGAGCACTCAGCAGATTGAAGCACTTCAAGAGTGCAATGCAGTCTCTGTGGAGAAGGTCAACCAGCTGGAGCAGGAGATCCAAGCTAAAGAGGGGCAGCTGGACCTGCTAAAGATGCAGACCTCTGAGCAGGCAGAATTGCTGCAGAGTGAGATCCAAAGCATTAAGGTTGAAGTAGAAGACTTGAGTGAGTCTCTCAAAACAGCCACAGAGCAGGTTCAGGCCAAGGAAGACTCGCTAGCTAAGCAAGAACTGGAGAACTCTCAGGAGAAAGATCAACTTCAAAATGTGATTGCAGCCTCTGAGGAAGAGATGAGGAAGTTAAGGGAACAGATCCAGGCTAAAGAGGAACAGTTGGTCATACTGAAAAATGAGACCTCTGCACATTCTGAGATGGTGAGGCAGGAGATCCATGGTTTGAAAAGTCTGGTAGACAGTATGGGTGAGTCTCTCAAAAGGGCAGAGGATCAGGTTCAAGCCAAGGAAGATCTGTTGGCCAAGAACCATCAAGAGAGTATTCAGCAGAGAGAGGTGCTCCAGGAGCAGATGGTAGCCTCTCAAGATGAGGTGAGGAGATTACAGGCGGAGCTCCAGACCAAAGAGGAGGAGGTTCAGGTGAAAGAGCAGCTGTTGGATAGGACTCAACAGGAGAGAGCCCAACAGAAGGAGATTCTGCAGAAACAGATTTACTCATTTGAGGGAGAGATTCAAAAGCTAAAGGAATCTCAGAGTGAGAAAGAAAACCTCCTCCTCAAGGCTGAAGAGAAACTTGAGAGTCTCCAGACAGAGTTGTCCTCTGTCAACTGCCTTTTGGCCGATAAAGACCAAAAACTCAACAGCCTCAGAGAAGAAGTTTCTGTCAAAGCTGACTTGGTTGGAAAAGCAAAAGAGGAAGTTCAAACCAAGGAGGAACTACTGGTTAAGGCACAGGAGGAGACCTCCAAACAGAGAGATGCTCTTCAATATGAGATCCAGGATCTGAAAAGTCAGATGGAAAACATGTCTGTCTCTATGAAGAAGGCTGAGGAGGAGGTTCTGGCTAAAGAGCAGCTGTTACTTAAAACCCAGCAGGAGTGTGCACAACAGATAGACCACCTCCAGCAGCAGTTAGTCTCAGTTAATACAGATCTCAGCCAACACAGAGAGATGCAGGCTGCAGCCCTCACACAGAAGGAAGCTCTACATGAGTTGCAGATTTCTACTCACAGGGAAAAGGAGGCTCTTGTTCAGGAGAAAGAGGCTCTAATTACCAGGGTATTCCAGGCAGAACAGAATCAGAAAGCTGTGGAGAAACAACTTGAAGTCCAGGGCTTTGAGATGGAGAAGCTTGTCCAAGCCAAACAGACCATGGAGAGAGAGAACAAAGCCTCCCATAGGCTGGAGTCTGCGCTGCAGCAAGAGCTGGCATCACTGAAAACGGAGAAAGAGAGACTGTTTGAGGAGAGAGAACAAGCTGAACAAAGGGAGAAGCTGAGCAGAGGCCTGCAGGAACAGCTCTGTGCTAAGGCAGAGGCTGCAGAGCACTACAAGGTCCAGGTTAGTGTGACCACACAGCTCCCACTAAACACAAGACTCTAATTTTCTCTCTTATGCACACTGCTAATTTCATTGATGAATGCCAAAAATTATGAACTTCTTTTCTGGAAACTTGCCGTCCATTGACCAATATGTTAATGTTCATTTGCCGTGGTAACTGCCTTTTTATATGTTGTACTCCAATGTAGTTCATAGACCCTTGTTTGCCTTACCTGTTTGCTGTCTGTTGACAAGTGAGGACTAACAGATTCATTGTCATAATGCCCCAGATGGAGAAAGCAGTGAGTCATTACAATGGCAAGAAGCAGCTTCTCCAGGAAAGCCAGGAGCAGGTGACTGAGCTGCAACGCTCCTTAGAGGTTAAGGAACATGAAGTAAAGGCTGTCACCACCGAAATCAATCTGCTACAGCTAGATTTGGAGAAGGCCCAAAGCAATGAGAAGAGCCTTTTGAACAGGGTGGCCAGTTTGGAAGCACAGGTTGGTAATGTGTTTTGAAGCATGAGAAACACACTCACTGAACATAACTATGCTCACACAAAATTAATTGAAATACTGCCTCTACTGCTCTCAAATTGCTTCTTTTTTTTTTAAACCGATATAAAAATTTGTAGTTGATATTGCCTTTATAGCACCTTATTTGTCTTTATTATAAAATCGAACTCATAAATGCAACATTCATTCAGTCATTTGGTACTTTTGGCACCTCATTTGGTACTGTATATGTATGCTGTAGTATAAACCTTTGTGCAACATTAGGCAAGCACTAGGTCCAGAGATGTCAGTCTTATTCTCTCCTGCTCTCTATCCCTATATCTCGATCTCAGCTGGCCTTTGCTGCCCGTAACCTGCGGGAACAGAACAAGATCCATGCTACTGGAGGGAGGGTAACAGAGTCATGTTACTTTGAGGTTCCCAATACACGGACAAGGGCTCAGACACAAGCACAGATGGAGAGGCATAACAGCTCTGACAGCCTGGAACAGAGCTCTCTGGAAGACTCGCTCAACACTACAAGGTAATGCACCTCCCATAGAAGTAGCATGAAATTTTAAAGTTCTGTAGTAGCCATTTTAAGCATAATTGTGAAAATGTTTTTTGAAGGACTACTCATTTCACTTCTGTGACACTGCCACTCTGTTTATATCTTATTTTTGTACACCCTTTTCTTTTATGTTGTGCATTCTCATTACGACTGGGTGATGTGTTACAGACCAACTATTTTCTGCTTTGTACACTGCTCTGATTTCCTCCCTTATTTTGACTATTGATGTCATTACCATTTGTTTTTCTTCTTCTTACTTGGAGGTGCATTTTGCCCTAGCATATCATACTCTACCTTTTGATGGTTGTTTTCATTTGTTTTTTATGCATTGAATGGCCCCGACTCAACAGAAAGCCCAACTGCAGTAGAAACCAGATTTTACCTTGTAGAACTTTCTCAGTTGAAAAACAACGAGGAAGGAAGAAAATGCTTAGGTCATGGAAAGGTGGAATTTTACTCCATTGCCATGGTGGGAACCCTGTATAACTCCCTCTACTGCTCACTTGTGCAGGAGACCATCAGCACCTGAGGAGTCAAGCACTCCGCTGGTTCGTAGCTCAGAGCGCTTGATGGCTAAACGTCGGATTCAGGCAGAGTCACTGGAGACCCTCTACTTCACACCCATGAACAGCAGACAGATCAAGAGGTCTGTCACACCAACATAACTGTTTCGGATTTTTCAATAGAATAAGGGGTTTTCTGCGTACCACCCTAATCATCAGTCATATGTGTATGAGTGGTGGGAGTCATAGTGTCCCCCCTCTCTGATCAGGTCATCAGTGTGTGTAAAAATGTTCTGAATTGGCCAGCCAAACTATCCAGACCCAGTACACACTTCATATTTTTTGTAGTTGTAGACTTGTAGTTGTGCCATTTCACTTATAATATATTTCTTGTTCTTGGTAACGATTGAGTGATATGGCTTTGTGTCAGAGGCTAAATATTACCTCTGACCCAAAGTCTATCAATCCAGTCTGGAAAAAGTATGGAATTTTTAAATGGAAAATATGTAGGAATATTCAGGTTGTTGCAGCAAAATGTGTGACTATGATGTTTACTACTTGCTCCACCAGTGCCTCAAATACCACTATATCTACAGTATTGACTAGACAATATATTTTTATTTTGTTTTGGATACACAACCTACATTTCTGCCCCCTCCCACAAACATAAAATGTCCTGCTTTTTTGTGTTGCCATGGTCACATCCCTGTTTTTATTGCTCCAACTCCAGGACCAGTACAGAAGGCAACCTGGAGCACAGCCTTGAGCTGGATTCAGCCAGGAGAAATCCAACATCATCTGTCAAACGACGGAGGACCACGCAGGTTATCAACATCACCATGACCAAGGTGGAGACAACTCACATGCATACATGTGTAAACCTGTGGATACACACAAAAAAATGCACAGTTGAACACACATGGCTAAATAGACAGACATGTATAAGCAAAACCACGAACATGGCTAAAGACAATTACCCACAGGCGACTCTCATTTTTAAATAGTGCTCAGAATGATTTAAGTATGGAAATTATTTGTGCATGTTTGCAAATTCAGTCCTGGTGGAGATGACTACATTAAGATGACTCGTAATGTAGAACTACAATACCAAAATAATGTAATCTCTTTGCTCTTTACTTAATGCCGAATTTGTTTGTTTAACAAGTGATGTTGTCCTTCAGTTTTCACCTAAATGGAGAGATTACACAAGGGGGGTTATCATGCCCCCTGAAATCCTAATACAATAAAATATCCTAAAGTGATTGTTAAACTCTCACCTGTAGAAGACCCCAGGCCGTGATGAGGGTGGCAGTGATGAGACTTTCCATAGCCTCGTCTCAACACGCTCCCAGCCAAACCTCTCCAACACACACACTTCACGGTCCGTCTTCACCGAGCTGTTTGACGCACCCGCCGAAACGGCCGGCGCTTCCAGTGACCACCTGCTCAGTCTTCCAGGGTACAGACGGAGCACCGTCCACAGCACAGTTCATCCACGGGGTGAGTAGCACAAACAATTTTTTTTAATTCAAAAGGCAGGGTGAAAAAGTAAAAATGAAGTGACACATCATACCATGCCAGGCTGTGGCCATTGGGCAAGGTAAGTGGGATTAATCTAATAAAAGTAGTAATAATAGTATTTAGCCTCTGGTCCACACAAACGAGCACTCACACACACTTGGACCCCGGAGACTTAAGTCTAGAGAGTGGGTTACCAGTTGAGAAAAGGCAAGTGTCACGACCCCACGACACAACATGTCTTGTAGCTGGCTGCGTTGCATTCTGGTCTATTGAGACTGCTGTCGGTAGAGAAATTGGTGTCTCTTCCTCTTCTACGGTGGATTTCTCTCTGTAGGATTGTTGAATGTCCATGCAAAATCATTAGTCTAGAAAGAATCAGCAAGTGTAAATTTGAAAGCAGTAGATAAATGACTTGTAAGATGTTTTTTGCACTATATTGTCTATTCTATTCTGTTTTCTATTGTTGTGAGCTGCCATAACACGTGAATTTCCCCACGGCGGGATCAATAAAGTTTATCTTATCTTATCTTATCTTAAAATGAATAGGAAAATACATTAGTAAATGGAATTAAAAAAAAAAAAAATTTAGATGCTTGTTTAAACCGCAATAAATAAATTGCTTTTCTAACAAATCGATAGTAAATAATCACGTAGCTTTATCATTATTATTGCAGCACACTACAGGCTCCATACATGAATATTAGGGTTTCATTTTATTTATTTATTTATTTATGTATGTATTTGTTTGTTTTTGTTCTGTGTATTTCCAGCCACAAGTACGTTCTGTGTGGGTGCAGAGAATGAGCCTGACAATGCAGGTGATGATTGGTTGAGGATTGCTGAAATCCAGGCCAGGAATAAGGCCTGTCTTCCCCATCTAAAGAGCAGCTACCCTGTGGAGTCTGGGGTTAGTAGACTGAACACTATATACATCCGATCACAAAATTGTATTCTACAATTCATGTATGCGTATTGAGCAGTATCTATTTAATAAAAGGATGTAAAACTAGTGAAAATCAATCAACACACCTTTGCAGATATGGAGACAGATACAACACATACATTGTTGTATGTGAGCACTGGATGTATTTATATGTATTACATATATAGTGGAAGTATATAATATGTTAAAAGCCACATGTTTCAACAGTCACCTGCTTACGTTAACTACCAAGCTAAGTAGCCTAGCATTACTGTAGCCTAGCATTACTGTAGAGTCCATAGAAGGTGATGATCAGCTAGGGAGCCAGATAGCTGTCAATTAATTAGGTTAATGTGCAGTTGCCTTCCTGTTGTTTTCAGTCAATAGTATAGACTACATAGTTAAATACTCTGGTTTCAGCTAGGTGAGTGAAATAAGAACATTTTGTAAAGCAAAAGGATTTGTACCTCTCAGTCGCTCATTCTGTGCCCTTCATTCCTCACCCCTCCAGTCTCTGTAAACCTGTCTGTATCTCTTCCTCCAGCCTGGCCTCTGCCCTGCCTTTTCTTTCACGGACGAAGACCTCCGTATGGGCGACCCATCTGAGACAATCCGCCGGGGGTCCATGATGCCTGGCCAGCTGCAGGACTCCCTTGCTTCCCACCGCCTCTCCTTCATGATGGGTCAGACGGGTGTCAGTAGCACAGCCAGTACTCATTCTCACCGTCACTCCTTGATGCCCGGCCAGCTTTCATCAAAAACTGCCAGCTACTCTCAGCTGCAAAGCCCGAAACGCACAAAGCGGCCTTCATCTACACTGCCCCTGCCTCAAACGTCTCCTGAGGTTGGTTTGCTTTAGTACTGCAAGGAGACACAGGAATATTTGTTACATCTTGGACTCCTTAGTGTTGGTTGCTTTTAATGTTGGTGATCCAGGAAGCTGAGACATTTAGCTGACACTTTTATCCAGAGTAACTTCACAATGACTGCCTCAACAAGCTTTTAAGTGTAAATGTAAGTGAGTTTAAGTCGAAAGTCCTAACATTTCCTTCCTGCAACTCATTCTGTATTTGTCTTTTTTTTATCATTCTGACAGAAAAAGGTCAGGGCCAGCTGTTTCCCCCGTCCTCTCACTCCCAAAAACAAGAACATCCACAGTGGACCTTCTAGCTCTCAATTTCGCACTGCCCTCAGTCCAGTGAGTCTGACACGCACACATACACCTTCATTCACACGTACAATATACAGGCTGGTTGAAAGCACAGTATTCAGTGATTGTGATTTTCTTCTTCCTTACTGAGTGTTGCCTGATGAGTTCACCTTGTATCTTTCTGTCAGGCTGAGCGGAGGCAGTCCACGGTGTTCACCATTGAAAATACGCCTAAGAAAAACAACTACCTGCAGAAAGGGCTGAACAAACTACGCAGCTCCACCCGGAAATCTCCAGGCAAAAATTCAAGGAAGTCGCCCGCTCAGATGGCTCCCCGTACTGGAGTGGGACGAGCCGGGAAGATTGGCAGTGTCAAGTCACCCCAGGTGGCAGCTAGAGGACAGAGGAAGTCTCCACGAGCCACTGGCAGCACTGCCAAGTCACCAGGCCTGACAGCCAGCGCTCGCAAGGTGAATACACTTTGATCCTTGAATTATTCAGTCAAACACACTCACTAATGACTTAAACTTTAATAATGGATTTATGTATATGTAGAAATGCTGCCATGGTACATGCTAAGCGTTACATACACAAAGTAGTGCTGATAAGGTGAAGACATGTACACAGGAGATGGTTATGTTCAGCAGGTTTCTTTCGTAAGTGACTTAACCTGCTCAAAAAGTCATAAAACAAAACTACATGGTCATGAAAGATAAATTGCTTTAAATATGTATTCATGAGTACAGTTTGTTGCTGAACACTGTTATTGAACACTGTTTTCAGAGGCCTGGCATGTTGGCTGTAAAGGAACTACCTGAAAGTCCTTAAAAGGTCTATATTGGTCAATATCTTGGAATTTAAACTTTGGTTTATGGGTTTTCTGTCCACACCTGTTACATCCTGGTGATCGGTGCTCACATATTATAGAAAAAACATTCACATTGTTTGTTTTACTCAACAACCTATGGGAACCTATGGGGTTTGCATTTCCTTTTTATTGTTTTTAAAGCATCAAACATGTCACTAATTTCAATGTTGAACTAAGAAGTATTAGTCATATTTACTTTGTGTAAGGAGTTATGTCTGCATGTGCTGGTGGTTTAATCAGAAACTTTTTTTTTTTTTACTCTGCAGATGATGAGCTTCAGGATGAAGGTCTGAGTTCTGGTTGCCAAATTTGTGTCCTGATTGTCCTCAGTCCAGCTTGATTTTCATCAAGATTTGAAATAAATTCTGCATTCCTGTGGATTTATTTTTACACTACAGGTTTTTGTTGAATACTATGATGTCCTCAAAGAGAACATGGCACTTTTCAAGTCTTATTTTACCCCTGTTGATTTATAGCTTTGGCTTTGGCTCTTCTAGCATTTCATTCTTGGTGTCAATCATGGGGTTCATTTTCATTGATTAAATGTATTGAGAAGGTTGTAATTATTTTTGTTGTCCTTCAGGACTTTTTTAAAGCCATGTTTTAATCTACTATTTTCTTCTATGTATTATATTTACGTGTTTTGTCTTTGAAATAAAGATTTACATGACACTGGTGTTGTTATTTCTGGGATGAATAAGTTAAAAAGCTTGCTGGCTTATAGTTGTTGGACTGTGGGCCCTTAGTCTGGGTAGGTACATGAGTGCAGGAGGTACCCCGTCTGATATGTTTAACCCTGTAGTAACTCCGGACAAAAACATTAGGTAAACAAGGTAAATAGGAAGGCTTGGTTTTCAGTTTGGCTCTAAGGTTGACTATTCATTTTACAGCACTTTGCAACTTGTATTTACATTGCGTTAGGTGGCCTATAAACTCTTGTCGAGGGCTTTGGCTGGACCTATGTAAAACAACAAAAAACATGCAATTTTATGAAGGTTCAGTAAATTCAGTTTATTATGGTTCAGCGCAACAGGACATTTAATATTGTCTTTGGTTTCCTATTACGGTGCAATCTATTGCATGTCGTAAGTCGATTGATCCGAGTCGGTGTTCCCAACTTCCAGTCAAATGCGCTCCAGTGCATCTGCTCGGAAAAACATGGACGCCCGCAGCAAACTCATGTTTGTATGCCAAGTCTCTGAATATCACAAGCATCTAAAGGAGACCTACATTAACTACTACAGCGCCATTAGCGAAGAGAACGTCACATATTAGTTAACTAATAATGTTAACGTTAGTAGGCTAGTACCACAAGCTAGTAACGACTTCTACCTCGTAACGTTCACGGTGTACGCCGCTATATTGCTGTGACGTCAGGTGTGTTACATCGGCGAACTCGGACCAGTTGAATCTTGCCCGAGTTCCCGACTGGGAATTCCGACTTGAATGAGTTCTATTGCACTTTTCCGTGTCGAAGGTCGTTTTCTTTCCAAGTTCCGAGTCCAAGGGTTGCACCGTAATCGGAAACTCGGACAAGATGCTAAACTGGAGTTTGCCGATCATTTTGCAACCACTTCGATCGATTACACAATCAGTGACGTTGTCAAAATATCGGCCTACAGCGCCTCCCTGTGCTCAGACGGACATTAATGTTGGATGCTTTTTCTTACCTAAACCGAAAGTCAGCCATGACACACGGAAACGGATCCGAAGAAGTTCAAATGGAGTAGCTAAGCTATATTTTGACGTTTTGACGTACAGTTTGACGTTTGCTTTGACAAAGAGTTCTCCGGTGTGTTCATATATGTGTGATTAATTCACTATTATGATACGGATATGAATAACACACTACTATGATCCCAGAAAAGAGCTGCCGATGTTTCGGAGTAGCGAGGCGATATAACTTCACTTGGGTGGTCTTACCAAATAAGGACTCAAATTAGCGTTTTCTTCTACTGATTAATCATGTCCTCTGGTAAATTCAGATACATGGACCCGGATACACGGTACGTGCTAGTTAACAGATTGGCTCAACTGCCATAACATCCCTCTCATTTCACGTTTTTCTGTCGGATTGTGTATATTTGAGATATCATCTGTATGGCATGTATTTTATATCAGTTATGGTATATTATCTCTTATTTATTAATACATGTGTTGCATATCTTTCCCCCCCCCCCCTTCTCTCTCTCTCTCTCCCCCTCTCCCCGTCCCTCCAGGGTTTGTGAGGATGAGAGACAGAGGTGGGAGCGACCACCGTCCAGTTATGGCTCAATGAGGAGCGACGATGAGGAAGATGAGGAAGAGATTGGCGAAGGCCACCCCTTTGCCAGTTGTCCCAGCACTACCTGAAATACCTTCTAATGACGTCACTGGGTAGGTTAAACTCCTTTCCTTGTTTCTGAGTTGTTGTTTTTTTTCCTTTCCTGAACACCATTCAAAGGCCACTACTAAGGAAATTACATCAGTGGTTGGAGAGTTGCTAGTATGACCGATGACTGATGATGTACTCTTGAGCAAGGCACTTCACCTGCAGGTTGATACAGTGGAGTAGAGGAGCTGCCTCAATGCAAGACTGTGGTTGTACTGATTAACCCCCAGCGCTCTCTGAGTGTGTGTGAGTGTGTGTGTGTGTCCTTGTGTGTGTGTGTGTGTGTGAGATTACATTTCCCCAGAAGTAAAAGCTGTCAGGTGTCAAGAGTCAGGTGTAACATTTAAAAAAGCAAAGCCAATTGTTTTTAATCGCATCACATAGGTTACAGCTTTCTATCTCCAATAAAAATGGATTACATCTCAATCATTTGCACAATGTAATAATATTCTACCTATATTGTTTTGGTAAAAATGGATTCTGCACTGTTAACTTTGTGGATTATCATGTACCATTATTGACTAAATCATAGTGGACGTACGGATGTTTTCAAATATGTTTTAAACTGTGTATATATGTGATTTTCCAAACTCTTACCAGGATGGTGTTTTCTCTCGTTCTTTTTGGCTAGGTTGCAGCTGATTCGCTCTGAGTATCCAGAGACCCTCTTCACTCAGACCACACAGCAGACCAAACCACTAGGAGCCTGTGTCATAGACGGCAGGTATAGGAAACAGACACGCACAGTTATATATCTGGGGTCCGCTCCAGAAAGCGGGTTTAGTGAAAACTCTGAGTTTGTTAACCCTGAGATGAGGGAAACTCTGGGCTTTCCGTTCCAGAAAGAGAGGTAACTCAAACTCTGATTCAGTTACCATGGTAACTGACTGCTCGCTGGCAGGTTTTCTTGTCTCCTCCCTCTGCTGAACCTGAAGCAGCTGTCGGACATGGCGTGTCCTTTCCTCGGTAACCCGATCGATATTGAAGCGGAAGTAATTCGCATAGTCTTACATCGGGAGAGGATTTTGAGACCCCGATTAGATGTTCTATGTCCAGGATGGAAGAGCTGTCTGAGATATAATATGCCGTTTACACTTCACGGATTACGCTACCACCACCCCGAGCAGTCAAACTAACTATCACCTTTGTAAGTCGATTTGGATAAAACCATCTGCTAAATGACTGTATTGTAATGTTTTTATATTTCATTTTCAGCTGCTGCCAAGTGCGCTTTGTGCCCGTGGGATTGCACCTAAATGAAAATATTTTTTTTCCAATACTATTCCACCATGAGTACATGAGTAGACTACTGCATTCAAACGTACGCAGTGGGGTGAAGTACGGCGGTCTTTGCCTGCCGGTTGCCATGCTGAATCGTAGTATCGGGCCTCCATTGATGATGGCTTTTTATTGTCGTCGTGCATGCGCTTAACTCAAGGTGAACATACTCAAAGTTGATTGAACTAACTCAGATCAGCCGTTCTGGAACCAAAAACTCACAGTTTCCTATCTCGGAATGAATCAACTCAGAGTGCAGGGTTAGACTCAGAGTTTGTTGAACCTGCTTCTTGGAACGGACCCCGAGGTGCGAGGCAAAATAATAATGGCTACATTTACTGAACTAGCCTGGTTTTGGGCCGATGCATGTAAATGTCATAACTGGACCCTGGATAAGCTTGTACTTGTACTAAACATCTTTCTTCTTTCACTTTTCTCCCACCAGTCCAGATACAGAACTTTATCTGTCATCTATCAGGCCTTTTCACACCTTATTGTTCAACCTGTGGGGGGAATATTCTGCTAATTGGTTTATTAATGACAACAGGAAGGTTTAAGTAAACAGAGTATGAAAAGTACATGTAAACAGCTTAACCTGAATAAGACCTTAACCGGAGTAGGGCCAATAGCCAGGTTTGTCATCTCCCTCGTTGCAATTTGACACCTCTCACTAAGTATACACTGCAAATGTATCCATGTTAGTGGAGTGATCAAGAAAAGTTTCAAGAAAAGTCCTGGAAATGGGAAATCTCACCCCATTGGCAGATGTATTTGCTTGTTTGGAAGTAGACAAGACTAGATGGGACATTTGATGGGACATTTTTGCAGTGCAGTCACTTACCCTAGCTCCTGGGTCCTCTTGTCCCTCAGGTCCCTTAGTGGACTGGATGATTTGGAGGAAGCGGAGGGAGAAGATGACGACATTATGCCAGCGGACTCCCCAGAGCCTCCTCCACCTGTGGAACCAGAGGAGCTGATGCAGACAGAGGATGAGGGCTACCAGCCAGGCAGGCCACACCCAGAGCAGCACATTCCCTATGTGTTCAAGGTCGGTGCATCCCAGTTGGTCTGCCAAGCAACATGACACATTTCTCCAACTGCCAGTGGGCTCAATGGCTGACGTGGTGTATTTTTGTTCACCTGCTGTCTGTTTATGCACTAAAACTGGTCATTTTAATGCAAACCAGTAATAGCATATTTGTTTAGTAATGCATTTTTCCATTTGGTAAATAATGCCTCATCATTCCTCAAATCATTACTTGTTCAAAAGGTTAAAGGATAATTCTGGCCACAGTGAATGTGAAGCCCGTTTTCTAGCTTGGCTTCCCTCGTTTCTTAAAGAGCCTATGGGTTTTACATGAGAAATAGTTATCATGTGACTTGTTTCCCTACTACAATTTACAAATATAAATTGAGGAAATACAGCTCTAAAAGGAACATCATGGCTCATCTCTCCTGCCAGGACACAGAATATTTTGCCAAATAAATGGATGGCATTTATAGTTTTAATGAATTCAATAAAGACATTGTGCCTCATTCACGAATCGTGCGTATGATCAGATTTGATTGTATAACGTTAGTATGAACGTTTCTATGAACATAGTCGGATTCATCATTTTGTTTGTATATGAATTTGTTCGTTTGGTACGATCAAATCCTACGTGTGCTTGGAAACATGCGAAAAGGCTCTTAGAACGGCTTATTCTTTATGAAAAATCAATTGCAGTAGTGCCAAACCTCAACAACAACAAGATGTTTCAGTGGCCTTATAGAAGAAAAAGACCTAATAGGTCGAAATGGCGTATTTGCCGAACTGTCCTCATTCATAACAACACAAGATTATCCAACTTGTAATGGGTTGATCACATGGACTGGATGCCTTACCAATACAATAACATAGTCCTTCTTTTCCCTGGTTTACTTGCACACGACCCTTCAGTCTGCAGCCTTTTACAGTGTTGAACAGCGTTTACCTGTGCAAGTCGGCTTCAACAGGCACGCGCATCCAATTTATGAACGATTGGCATTCATCAAATATAAACCTTTTTGACGAACAAATCGAGGTTTCCCGCACGTTTCATGAATCCCACGTTCGTGTTTTAGGACGCACACACGTACGACAAAGTTTATCACGTTCTACATGCTCTCTCCCTTAATTATTTTCTTCCACGCTCTTTCTATCCCCCCTATCCTTCACAACATCTCTCTCTCTCTACACCTTGCTCACACATTCTCTCCCTGCCTTCCATACTTTTTTCTCTCGATCTGTAGAACATGCAGAGTTCTATGTCAGAGTTGTCGGACGGAGGATCTGGTCAAATTTAAGACGTGCCTTTGTGAGTCGAACAAGGACTTCAACATGATAAAGCTGTTGGAAGGTGACATTCTGGACCTGGTGGACAAGATGATAGAGGTCCTTGGTAAGAAAACACAGCAGCGGTAGCTGTCGTAGTTACACTAGCTGTCGTGGCGCCCAAAGGCTAGAAACATGAGTTTGTGACTGTCAGGTTGCAGGTTTGAACCAGGGTTATTATAGTTTGGAATGTTTCATTAGTTTTTATTTTTATCGTTTTTCCAGTTTTTATTTCAATTGCAATTTAGTTTAGTTATTTTTTAGTTTTTATGTTTTACAAATGTTTAGTTATAGTTTAGTTTTTATTTAGTTATATTTTTTAAGGTATAACGATACTACTCCAACGATAAGTTCAGGTATGTGTTTGCAGAATGTATATAAATTCATTTTTCAATACATCCTCAACTAACTTAAAGTTGGGACCACTTGGTTTCATACTGCACAAATGAAATGCTCTAGCAGGCTCAACACCAATCTGAATTCAGACCATTTAGCTCAAAATAATCCCAAACGGGATACGGGCATTTTCTTCCAAGTCTTCGACATGAGTTGAGCAAACAATGCCACTGACAACTGGCATTTCCTCAGAGAGCAAGAGGTGTGATGTGAACAAATAGTGAACTTGACTGTTAACAAGGTTGAAGTTAGTCGTAACTTGACAGTAGTTGTTATTGTAGCACTAGTCACAGCAGTGTCAGTAATAGTAGCAGTAAGTGCATTGCCATGCAGATTCATTTCATGTGGATTAGGCCCTGTGAAATACATCAGGAGTGACATTGATTGGTTGATTGGTTGGTTATTTTTGTCATGCAGGCCTGGATTTTGCTGTAAAGAGTACCATCTGTTGTTTGGAAAGCATCAACAAACAACCAGAAGCAGCTGAACTGGAGGAGAAATGCAAAAGAGGTGAGCCGAGTGCTTGTTATTACTTGTTATTACTTGTTAACAGTTTACGAGAGGCAAGCCATGCTCGTCCTCCAATGAACAAAAAATCCACTCTGCTGCATTTGCTCCCTATGAACCCATCTCTTGATATACTGGATTTGATTCCAGAATCAAACTACAGGCGCCATATGAATCAAAGATTATTAGGAAATCACCTCAGTGCAAAATAACAGATCTCAATGCACATCATTTAAACAATAATATTATTGTGAGTGTTCCATTATATCTCACATCCACCATTGTGATTGCCACAAAAGGTATTTCACTCATCAAACAAAAGCCAAAGCCAGTGATCAGGGTTAACTGTGACATCTTTATTTTCTGGTGCGAATGTGTGCCGCATCATGAGAATACTATAAATAGGTGGTAGGGTGGCCTGGTGACTGTCTGTCCTGCCGAAGTGTCCTTGAGCAGGACAACGAATCCCTACTGGTGTTATGTAGCTGTCTCTGCGCTCTAACCTGCCTGTGGAGGGGGAAAAGGCCATTTCCCTAGGGGATCAGTTAAGTATGTTATGATTAATAGGGGTATGGTGGTTTTCTCACTTTGCTCTGTTTCTTCCCCACACCAGTGATGATCCGCTATTACCTGACGCAGCACATAATCAGAAATCACACAGTCATCTATGAGGGGGTCCCCCGGGCAGGGAAGCAGGAACTCCTTGACAACATCTACGTTGAGCCCCAGATCTCCACCTGCGGTTATGGAGGAATTGACCCCTCCCACGAGCTACGACGGCACCCACCTTCACCTATCCATGTCCCCATTGCCGACAGCTTTGTTGGGGTGAACCACATGTTTCGCCTGCGGAAAGATGGCGGCCAGCTGGTGAGGACAGTGCTGACCACTGGGATTCCAGGAAGCGGCTTGTCTGTCATCTCTGGGAAGTTTTCCCTGGATTGGGCACAAGGGCACTTCAACAAGGTGGGATAGAATGAAAATGAATCCCACCCCTAATGTATCACATTTGTGATTTATGTACGGGTTTCCAAACACTTATATAGATACACTTTATACACAAGATTGATTTTGTCTGGATATTTTGTGTGTACTTGACTGTGTTCCCATCTATTTTTCCCAGGATCTGCAGTTTGTGTTCCAGCTGCCATTCCAAAGCCTCTTTTCTCTCCGCAACCTGCACCTTCCTGCTTCAAAGGAGATGTCTTTTATGGAGGTGATAAAATATCAGTATCACGAGTGCAGCGACATCAAATACCTGGAGGAACCTGACTGTAAATTTCTCTTCCTGATGGATTCATTTGATTGTTACCAAGTCGCACTGGACTGGGAGGTATCTGTCAATGTACACATACACTTACAGTACACACATACGCAAGCAAAAAAATAATGGTAATGGTAATGGCATGGACACACAATTTTGGGTGAGCAATGAAGTGTTCCAAACGTGTTTTAAGAAATTGCGATGGGTTGCTAAGCTAACAAATGGTAACCAGCAACAGATCTGAAAAAATAATAATCCTTTTTTCCCCCATGTTCCTCTCTCCAGAAGTCTCCAGTGATCAATGACATTAACACCGCAGCACATCTGGACGTGCTGATTGTAAATCTCATCCGAGGCACGCTGCTTCCTGCCGCTCGTGTCTGGGTCCTGGGGAGACGGGGAGCTGTCTCACACATACCAGCACAATTCATAGACGCAGTCACAGAGATACAGGGCTTCAGGTGTGTGTGTGTGTGTGTGTGTGTGTGTGTGTGTCTTGTATGAGTGCATGCGTGTTTTGGTCTTTTCTGTGCCTGTGTGTGTATGTGTTTTAGTGTTGCATGAGACTCTGGTATTGAAAACGTACAGCGGTACCTTATTTAAGAAACTGCATCATGCTAGAGTGTTTCCAGAAACAGTACTCAATTTTGTAGTGTGTTACGTAATTATTTTCCATACATTTTTAACAGCAAATCAAAGATATGCTCAGTCTTTACAGCCATGCTGCTGCTAGCAAGTGAGAACGGGCAGGGAAACACTTATCCTGCCTCTTTTAATGGCTTTTTGATGCATTAATGCCATAATTTATTTCAGTTTAGTTCAGTTCAATCCAATTTATTCATTTTATTTTGTCCCTCCCCTCCAGTGATGAGATGAAAGATAACTACCTGACCAGGCGCTTTGTGGATAAAGAGCTAGCAGCAAACATCGTGGCACTTTACAAGCGCTGCTCGTCACTCGTAATACTTTGTCGCCAACCCTTTCTCTGCTGGATGGTGGCCACAGCGTTCCAGCACGGGTACCGTTACCAGGGCTATGGGGTGGACCCCCCCAAGCTGACACCCTTCTACATCCACATCTTGGTCATCCAGACGAACCGCAAGCTGCAACACTACTATGGACAAACAGAAAATAACCTGGTAGAGTCCATCGGCGTCTGTTGTTAACTAATCCAGTGGTTCTTAACTTGTATAGTGCAGTGTTCATTTTGAACACCTGAACTTCAAATGACTGGACTAACATGGTTAACGTCAGCCACCAGCCAAATGTTTGTAAATGGTTGTTTTTTTCAGTATTTTTATTTGTAAAGAAGAGACAAAAATACAGATTACGCAGGTAAAAAAATGTCAAGGAGCTTATAAAAACAAACACCAAAAAATCCAGAGCTGAGATTGATTATTAATTGATAATTAATTAATTAATTAAGTAATTAAAGGAGAATTCCGGTATTTTTAAACCTGGGCTCTATTTGTACAAATTCGGCATTTATACCACAAAATGGGCACAAAAAGTTTTGGAATTGCTCCAGTAGATCGCCTCAGTCGGCAGTCGTGAAACAGGCTGCTATGGCTGTAACGTAATCTGTTGGGGCAAGTGCGCCTGATCAAAGTACGTCCACTAAAAGTGCTTGTTTTTGCCACTGACTGATTGTTATTGGAAGTGTCTGACAACATTACGGAAAGGATCGCTACAGAGATAGACCTCTTTTAAACCAGAAACCTTAACCTCTTCATGCAACAACTCACCTCATCTTTCAGATTTCAGAGCGAGACTTCTCCTTGAGCGAGACTTCTGTTTCTGGTTTAAAAAGAATCTCTGTAGCGAGTCTATATGTCATGTCAATGTTAGATATATTTTGATTCTAGATATTTATATAAAAATATTGCGGTTTTATATGAAGAATCAAGAATATGTACCCTAGAAATTTTAAGACTGTGGTATATATATATTAACTGGCAACATATCTATCATATCGTATATGTTAACATAACCTATACCTTTTAAAATATCTATTAATGTATATGTTTAACAGTTTTAAAAATGTCCTGATATTTATTACCTGTGTGTTCAAAATACAAATAATTGCACCTTTTACAAAATAGTATTTTTAAGAAACGTTAATCGTTTGCAGACAGTTTTACCTTTATGCCAGCATTTTGTCCGGGTAGGTGTACAAATTTTCAAGTGGAAACCTTTTCACATGCTGTTGATCTCCACGCCCTTTTTCCCTTCCTCTCAGAAATGGTCTCATGATGACAGGGACATGCTGCTAAAGATGGGGAAGATGGCCCTGAAGATGCTGGAGAAGAACACCAGTGTGTTCTCTGAGGAGGACATTAAGGAACATGGTCTGAAGTTGAAGGAGGTGACGGTGTTCTCCGGCTTGTGCACCGAGCTCCCCAAAGCAAAGGAGAAGAAGAAGTTCTGCTTCATACACCTCACATTTCAGGTAGACAGCTATCAGATAATGTCAAAGCATGCCACAGTTCAGAACCTGTTCCTCAACATGCTGCTGAATGTTTTTTTATTTATTTATTTATGCCGTATATCATTTTAACTTGATTTGATTTTTATCATCATTTTACATGGCAATAAAATTTAAATATAATCTCAAAGTAAGTAAAATCCCAGCAGTTTAGAAACTTGCAAGTTACATAAATTGCAGAAATGTTGATTGGTGAAATCCATTGTATACATGCAGTCAGTATTACCATGTTGTTCTGTTATTGATGATAGTTGTATTCTTTCTGAACATAAACATGTTGAGGGTTGTGATTTGATGTTGCTAAATGTCTGCTTTATTAGTTACGTGGCGTGTGACATATCTCAGGGAAAATCTAAAACAGCAACACTTTGCCTCCTTCCTCAAGGAGTTCATGGCTGCCATGTACGTCTTCATGATCTTCCGTGAGGAGGGGAAGAACGTTATAGATCATCACTCCACGTTGCTGCACATCCCCAAGCGCTTCCTGTCCAAGGATCAGACCAAGTTAGCGGTGGGTCTGGTCAACAGTGCTGTGGAGCGAACCTTCAGCTCCACGCTGGGCCACTATGACATGTTCCTGCGCTTCCTATGCGGCATGTTTTGCCGGGAGAACCACGAGGATCTGCTGAGGGGGATGACCCCACACCACCCCCCGCCGGTGGGTGGATTGCAGGAGGTGGAGAAGCTGCTGGAGCAGTGGATAGAGAAGGCCCCAGCAAACCGGATTACAAACTTGAAGGAGTGCCTTAGAGAACTGACCCAGAAGGAAGGATGAGTTGGGAGGGGGCGAGGACTAGAATCCAGTGGGTTGAAGGGGTAGTTCCCCGTGAATCATGGTAGTCTCCGTTGGTCCAATTAAGATGGTTGCCATAGAATTTTAGATAGTGTTTTTATGGAAATGAGAGCTGATGTGTGGACAGAGCATGAGAATAAGAAAGTTGGAATTATAGAATTAAGATGGATAAAGAGTACCTGCTGCTCTGTTGTGGTTTTCTTCGCTGGTACAGCTTGGACAACTGCTGTAGAATTTTGATAATGTCTCATTGATTCAGACTCAAAATATTGGAAACACTCAACATAACTTGGCTTGGCTGTATCTGAGTTCCGTACATTAAGACAATGGCATTTTCGATGACAACTACTACTATTACTATTACTACTAATTTAATATGAAAACATAAAACAAATTCATTTGATTGAAATGACTATGACTTTGACTGCTTTTTTACTGAAATGTCTCATTTAATTTTCCTCTTAGCCCTATTCCCTTCATGTTGTCTTCTTTTCTTTTCTTTTTCTGCACTTTGAATCTATTCAAAGTCAATAAATAATAATACAAATAATAATACTGGTGGTGGTAGTAGTAATAGTAGTGCTATTAAAATATGTCAAATGAGATTCTCACAACACGGATCAGTAATGACTTGGCAAAGTCAATCAATTAGATGGCCATGTTGTAACTTTTTGCAGTGCTTTTATTTTCTTAATATGCGCTTTTTCAGCCCCCTGCACCCTCTTCTCTTCATAACAATCTGATAAAGCTAGATGTCATTTTGTTGACCAATTACACTATTAGAATGCAGAAGAATAAATGAAATATTTTACCAGATGGATATAGGCTTTTTATTTGATCAATGATAATTAAAACACACAGATTCGTACTTATATAGATTTCCATGGGGAAATGTGCTGTGCTGTGCTGCAGTTAAGAGTTATGAAAAATATGCAATGGGAGTGTCAATAATATATCAAAGAATCAATATACATCTATATTAAAGGAATGTGAAAAGTAAAAAAATGCTGTAACAGCATTTGAAGTAGACGTGTAGTCTGGAGGGCCTCATGCATAGGGTCTGTCACAACAAAATAAATTCTACTAACATGACAATGACGGCAACCCCAGACTAGCTTTGGCAGATGAAAGGCAACTTCTCATGACAACAGGCATCCAGCCACTTGAGTTCAGTTGAACTGTCACTTGAACTGATGATCTTTCCACATTGGTGGTTGAACAGGTCAACGGGGAAGCTGCTGTGCCACTGGTTCATAGTCACTGGTGGCCCTCCGTTCCACACCCAGGGGACGTTGCAGCCAAAGATGGCCCGTTCCAGGCCGATCCACACCCCAGAGAAATCCTTGTCCCTCAGGAGTTGATCCACATACCGCATGTTCTGATCGGTGATGTGCACCAGGTTGGAATTCTGTCTGAGACAGTGCTCCCGGGCGTCCACCCAGCTTTTGGCTTCCCGGATGAACCTCAGACCTTCATGGCCACGACACAAAACACAAAAAGAGACGAGATAAATGAGTGTGCGTTACTGCACACATATACACTGTATACACATGCATCCTCTCTCTCTCTCTCTTTCTCTCTTTCTTTCTCTCTCTCTCTCTCTCTCTCTCTCTCTCTCTCTCTCTCTCTCTCTCTCTCTCATAGCCTGTATACTCACCATGGCTGTCAGGAGTGTTTAGATCATCAACTGTCCAGGGAGTGTTTCAGCGTTTGAGAAGAACAAGAATTTCACACACAATTTAGATGAGGATAATTCACAGTATGGAAGATGTCGTTTTGAGTAGATAGGGCTTTGGCTGTATTTGCACAGAAAATTTGATATTGAACACATATTTTCTAATCATTTAATGTTTTTTCTTCTTCGTTTAATTGGCCCCTGAAGGGTTAAAACTCAGACATTAACTAGACTGGTCATATTACTAAATAGAGCTCACCTGTGTAACACAGGAACTCTTTCTTGCTGGAGCAGCTGTCTTCTTCCCACCTCCCATCATAATCTTCCGTCATCTTGATACAGTCCTCATCAGAATCCGCATTTAGCCAGTCTTTGTTCTTAGGAGCTGGTTCTCCACTGGTCCAACTCCATGACTTTTCAGCACGCTTCAGTCCAATCCAGCTCGTGTTTTCTGCTACTTCATTAAAGGCCTGCTGTTCGTGCAGGGTGGTGATACTGGCTATCTCCAATCCCATCTTAGTGCAGTGGTTTTCAGCTTCCTCTCTTGTCTTTGCGTCCTTTGTCAGTGTATATTTCTTTTCTGTTGTTCCATCCCCTGTGAGTAACTTAAGTCAGAATAAGTACTGTGAGTCATTGTGAAATAAAAACAATAACAACAATGTTTAATCTCTTGCTAAATAGCAGTAGGGAAATGTGAAGGCCTTTACCATTTTGACAGACAAATGGCATGTAAGCAGCGCACTGCACCGGACGCCACTGAGAATTTACAGAAATGACACAGTCATAACTCTTCACACCATCATAACTTCCTTCCCAGTTAAAGTACATGTAGTCTTCTTCATTAGACCACTTCCATGTTTTATTTTGTCTTCGGAGCCCGATCCATGCATCAGCCTTGAGAACCATCTTGATTGTTTCAGAATCTGCCTCGGTGTGTATAATGGCCAGACTTGTGTCGTTGTTCTCACAGTGTGCTTTTGCATCTGTCCAGTTTTTCTTCAGTGGGACACGGACATATTTCTTGGCTGAATGCGTTACTGTTTGAAATAAAGTGAAATTTGCCGGTAAAGTAAGTAATTCGTATATCATGTGAGGAACCATACTTGGTTGAGAGGCAATATATATCATTATACGTTTTCATTTATTACCACAGATAGTATACACCGTGGACATTTTAGGCAATTCCCAGGTGAAATTTAATTTGATAAAGATCGTTTTAATTATTGTAGAACAAGTATCTAGCTCTGGATCTCTTGATTTATTACACAAATGTACAACCCATGCCCCTTCTCACAAAGTCTTCTCTTTCTATGCTATAATTTAAAATAAGAATTTGTTCTCCATTAACTTGTGAAATAATGGCAAAATGAAGGTAAATAAATAAGTTAAGGTTAAATTAAGGTAAAAAAACAAACAAACAATATGTACATAGGAAATAGGACTTGCCTTTACCAATGCAGTTCCTGAGAATGTACCCTGAGATAAAATCTTGATCATACTTTATCCTAGTGGATGACTTGAGGAAACATATTTTATTCCTGTGGTAGAAAAACAGAAGGTTGATGAAGAAGCTCCCAATAGAGCTACATTGTGATTATTTTGTAATATAAGATATGTGACACAAACATGCTGGCTTGTAAAAGTCAACACTATATACACCATATAGAAGTCTAACATGTAGAAGGCACTTGGGGAGCGCAAACCTCTGCCAGCACTGAACTATTCTCCAACTTGGTGTTACACACAAAGACAGAATTCCTATCACTTAAATTATAAGTTAATATTGATCTCTGTTAATTTGACAGTTAAGGCAAAAAAAACAATATTCATCTAATGGTGGAAATCCCATGTTTGTTCATTACTGTTTGAGATATCCTGCTGACAGACAGACAGACAAACAAACTAATGGACAACATAGCATGGGACTGTAATAATGGTGCCATTTTCATTGGCAAACAACATACATGGGGGGGGGGGGGAGTTCATTCATTTACCTTTCATCAAATGAGAAATATTGGCATTTGGAGTTTTTGGTACAGTGTTGCTGACATTGAATTGGATTATCAGCTTTTTTGCTCTGTTTATTGCTCCCAATAAAAGAAACATCATTGAGCAGCTCCCTTTTACAGCCTGTTGAATGGAAACATTAAATATCAGAATCCACAAAAAATGGTCAATGTGTTTCAAAAGCATTTCAAACACTTCATTCATTTGTTCGATTCATTAATTCTCCCACTAAATCCTTTTCTCATGGCAAATATACACGTTCGGGTGCAATTTACTTAAAATGAACTCGCTGCTTATTGGATCACAAGCACGGCAAAAAATACAATGTGTCCTAAATGTCCGTTTGCTCAGAGACATTAAAAATACACCATTTACTATTGAAAAAGAAAAAGAGGAACTTCATCAATTTAGTTGAGTTAAATTGAGTTGAAGGTCTATGATGAAAAGCCTTTTGCCTTTTGATTCCTGCATGTTCAGACCCCATAAACTCATTTCCCTGATTTTTCCCCTCATTGCTCATTTTAATTTCATTATCAAGATAACAGCCAGGTTGTCAAAGACATTCAAGTGCTCACCATTCACTACCTTCAGATGATATGAAACACTATAGTCCTGAGAAGACTCATTGCTCATGCAAGTGTAGGTCCTGCTGTCTTCTGGTTTAAGGTTGTAAATGGTCAGATATGCGTTTGTATGCCTCACAGTCAGATTATATTTTCTCAGATCTTTAGGTGGGTGAGTGATGTTAACTCCTCGGGCTGATGCAATGTTGTTGTAGCACGCAGAATTGTTCCCCTGCTTTCCACATGAGCCATACCAGCGTGTGTCATATATTTCCCGACCTATTTTCAGCTGTCTGCAGGTAAGAGTGACATTGGTTCCTTCTGGCACCCAGATCTTAATCCCCAAAGCCAAGGGGAGCTGGACCGCTGCAAAGTTGGGAGATCACATAAGGAAATGTTCTAGCTGTCTGAGTCAAACTTTCCTGATAGAATTACTGTCGTTTTTCTAATTCTTAATTTTATCAGCAAGTAAACCAAAAACAACGGCAGGACACAAGGGTTAAGAATCAGATATTCTATTCTGTTGTAATGTAATGACCACTTTAGTTTAGTTTAGTTAATAGTGATTAAAATACAGTGAACAAATACAAATGTGTGTAGCTGAGATAAAAACCCCAATTCTTTATAGAAATATTTCATCTAAAAAAAAAGAAGACAAAATCAGAAAATGGGCAGAGCCATTGACATAAAATTGACCACACAGACAGGAACATACCTAGCAGCAGTAATAGAGGGATCAACTGTGCCATGGCCTCTAAACATATAGAAAATAAATGAGAAAGTCAATGAAAGAGTAGATCGACTGTATGCACAGCACCACCGACATGCAGATTGTTGAGTTTAAAATCTTTAATCTGGAAAATCTCAAAAGTCACTGATCTGTGTCACTTACCTCCAATTACTCATTAAAAATGGACACAGATTAAGAAATGTGATTAGACAATGTAACTATCCAAAATATATACCTGTATTGGATGTGTACTGGTGCTTTGGTAGTCAAATGCTCATATAATTAAAGTTGCTGATAAGTACTGAAGGCTTCTCTCTTCTCTGTTTATTTCTGGTCACATACAGAAATACAAACATCCACAAACACTGTCCACATTTGGTAGTTGTTATTTTTAATCATTTCAATCAGGACAAATTAAATTAAATTAAATTAAAGTGATAGTGATAGCATCTCCAAGAATTATTGCCATGAAGTATACATTTAACATAAAACATAAAGGTAACATAATTCTGTCGCCTGAAAAGTGATCTTCAATCAATACCAGACCACATGTGGTTCCCAAGGTGGGGGACCACTCACCTTTGATTGAGGATGAACAAATATCATTGTGGATAGTCAGTATGTGTACGTATCTAAACAAAACTAAACAGCACAGAGAAGTTAGTCCTGTCACACGTCGGCTGGAATACTAGATGGGTGGTATTTGCTACAACAGAGTGTAAGCAGTACAATACTATATCGGTGCAGTATGTTAGTATGACAGAAATAAGCAATTTACTACCATAGCACTTACTCTTCAGCCTAATAATCCTACTTTATTCATGTAGAAATTAAAGGATTAAATGAAAGTGTCATGAGCTCATTGATCTTTCATTTTACACATAAAATGTAAAATATAGGCAGGCCTATGTAACAGAAAAACAAGGATACTTTTAAGACCATTTTTATCACCAATTAATAGCAGGTATTAATGCCATTTGAATTGATCATAAACCTACCCAATCGATAAAGGCTCACTTTCCCCCTCCAGGATGTGATGTACAGGTGACCAGAGAAATATGAACAGGTGTCTTTACACAGAATATTAATTTATAGAGTTTAACGTTTTTCTCTTCCCCTTTTCTGACCCAAGAGCCACACCCAGTCCCAGCCCTTCCATCTTAAAAGGGGAAAACCACTGTGTTTATCCTATGCCCAAAGACTGTTTAGAGTTGTGGATAACATAGTGGCCTTTGTATTCTTTTATTTTCATTGTTGTAAAGCACTTTGAGAACTTTGTGTCTGAAAAGCGCTATTATTAAAAATTATTATTCTAAAAACCCAAATATCATGCAAAAATACTGTTGGTCATAATTCTTCTCAAAATTGTGCATGTGTATCAGAGACCAGTTTTCCAGTGTGTCATAGTGAAGTTTATAGTCTTGTGGCTTGACTAGCGGTACTAAGTTACATTTTATTTTCAGAAATGTTAGTGGTAAACTATATAAATAGTTAAAAAGAAAAGAGAAATATGGTCACAAAAACTGGACACCATAAACAACGGAGGGATACAGATCCAGTAGTTCACGGGGGAAGCAAGTGGCGAGTGGACAGTGATCCACTGTCAGAACCACTAAAGGCTCAAAGTCACCAGAATTCTACTGGTGGCAGCTTTAAGATAAAGGTAAATACAATGTGTTGCCTGTCAGTTCAAAGACATGTCCATGTCAGTTAGTGCCATGCAAACTGACACCGCATCTACAATGCGAGCTCTCTCCAGGTCCCAAAAACATGCAAAGCCTGTGATGTTACACAATGCAAATGCTTGTATTGAGGACAGGCATACATGCAATAATGTTCAGTATAACTTGGTTATTCAATATTTGAGCAGTACGACTATCTAGTGTAAACACCTAGCATGTTGTTTGATGTTGAGAGTGGCTGATATTTCTGTGTGTCTGTTTGATGCAAAGGACAATCAGGTGGTATTTTATTTATTTATTTATTTTTTTATTGATGTGTAAGAAAAGTTCAACAAGTTCAACAACAAGTAATACAGTGTAACTATTGTCACTGATGTTTAATGTGGTAGACTGGTTAGTCTTTATGTTTCTGTTTTTGTACAGAACAGAAAGAATTTACATTTATGAGTCATATGCAGTGGTGTAGTCGAGGCTTTGTATAGGCAAAGTGTATGAGTATGTCCACACTAATTACAGTTGCCTTATTGAGATGTTGGATTCACAGTTGCCTGTAGGCTGCCCATATAAAGTATAAAGTACACACTCTGAAACACTTGACTCATGTACCACTGTTCTTGGTGAATGTTTGTTGGACGCTTCAGATGCGCCACCACCACCTTTAAAGGGATAATATGTAACACCTTCACTGTCCCATAGCACAAAAAGAACATGAAATATCTTTGGGGGATTGATGGGATTGTTGATCAATACCAAGGAATCAATGATTACTTTGTGAGGTACTGAGATGTCTAGTGTTCAAAACTCACTCTCTGGCCCATCCTCTGTTTTGAAACCTCCCCAACCAGTGGAATTTCAAGAAAGCCCCAAGAAAGCCCCAGTCCAGCCCCAGTTACAGCTTCCATCATGCAAGGGGATATAAGGGGTGAGATGGTTTGGGACTGAGCCGGAGACTTGTGAAGGTATATTGACATTGAATGACAATTGTGTCGACATTTACTTTTAAGATTCAAGATTCAAGAAGTTTATTTGTCACATACATACACGGGGTGTGCAGTGAAATGAAAAAGTGGCAGTGCTTTTACTATAACACATTAATCCACCATTTCCCGTTGTTTTTATTCTTGTTATGTATTATTACTAGCCAAATGTGGTCAATTTTCTTTGCACTTTCAACACTGTAGGTCATTTTATTTTTATTTTTTTCTTTTGTGCGGTATTTTGTATGCTCGCGTGATTCGATATGAAAGTATGTACTCCTGTATGTGTATCTCTGTGTAATGATCAAAATCGAAGAAAATGCCCTTTGAATTTGACGTGATGAAATCAACAGTTTAAATCCAACACAGTGACACCAAATCACGCTGTTGTACATGCTGTATGTATTGATGTATCTATGTACGAATGCCAGTGTGAGTGCATGCGCGTCTCAGCAGACCGCGAAAGTTCCCGAACGCCTCTCCGGGCATTTCCGGGTGGAAGGCGAGCCGCTGCAGCAACCGAAAATCCCACATGGCCCAAGACGTAGAGCCGGTAACCAGTTGCACTCAAAATAGTATTAGCCTAATATAATACCGATTCAATTTAGTTACAAATCTATACATTTTATGATTTTCCAAAGTCCGTCCGTTTTCAACAGGGCAGCATGTCTTTGTTGTGCTACAACAAGGGCTGTGGACAACGGTTCGACCCGGACAACAACCCCGATGGTAACTAATGTTAAATCTACCACAGATTCTCTTGCTATTTTGATAATAACTGGAATTTGAAGGTTATAATCGGTAAATTAGGCACCACGAGCTAACTAATTTACATTCCGAGGATGTTCAGCTGTCATCTGCTTAGTCCCTTGGTGTCAGGTTGCTTTGGGGGTACCCAAACTTTTTCATGTTAAGGACCCCCAAATGGATGGGCTGTGTGATGTGCCGTCTAAGAAGATTGATGTTGTTTGATATGACTTTGTATAGAATTATATAACTGACTGTGCTGTAATTGGGGAGATAATAGCTGAGAGAGTGAAACCCTTGATCAGAATAGTCATTCTTTCCCATTTTCCCATTTATACTAACCAGTCCAGTGACTGAAATAATAGTCAACTTAAACTCATTTTGGGCCCCTGGAACCTCCTCAAGGACCCCTGGTGGTCTCTGGACCACAGTTTGGGACCCCACTGGGTTAATGGTTTAAAATTAGCTGGCTAATGTTATGTCAAACAAATCAAACAATATATACAATGGAAGAAAGAAATAATTAAGTGTGTGTGTGGGGGGGGGTGAGCTTTGTCAAGTGCTGGGAGGTTTTGGTCTTGACAGACCGCAGCCTCCTGCCAGAGGGGAGAAGTTTGATGTATACTCCTCTGTGACATTGATCCTCGGCAAGAGGCTTGTTGTTGTTGTTGTTGTTGTTGTTGCAAATTAAGTAGCGAGCTCTGTCATGTTTGTTTCTTCACACCCAGATGCCTGCACCTTCCACCCTGGGGTGCCCGTGTTTCATGATGCTCTCAAGGTGGGTTCAACCTTTTGAGATAAATAGCCGATATTATCTGTAGTCAGGTGAGTTGTAATGATGCACAGGTACTGACACTGGTAACATGTTAGTGGTCAAGGAACAACAACTTGATTTCTAACGTTTTTAACACATTTCTCCGATGGAAAAATTATATCTTTAACTTTCTTTGGTCAGCAACTCCAACCTAATGGTCTTAGTCTATATTGTTCAGTTAAAGCGGTGGATCAGCTCAGTACGAGGTATCGGCTGGTACTTTGAGTGGTATCTGTGTGTCTTCCACTACAGGGCTGGTCCTGCTGCAAGCGGCGCACAACAGACTTCTCAGACTTCTTGAGTATTGAAGTGAGTACAGCCTTGTTAGCCATGACCACTGTTTGATATTCACAAAGCACAGCACAAGGGTGAATATCAGTTCTCAGTTAGAGAGGCTATTCTCTGTTGCAACCCCACTTTGTGTTTTAGGCTGATAATACCGGTATTTTTACATGAACAATTTGCTTAGTGCCGCTTTAAACTAAATATCTGACCAACTGTAGGGGAGGAGGGTGGGACTGACAATACACTTCCTGCTACAGTGTAACTTTAAATATAAATTTTGTGTGTGTGGTTTTGTATGTCTGTGTGTGTCTATGCTCTTGTACTATTTGTGTGGGTGTTGAAGGGCTGCAGCAGGGCTCCCCATAACAGTGAGAAGCCAGCAGAGGCGGTGCGTCCCGAGGTGAAGACTTCTGGGGAGAGGAAGGCCATTGGAGAGGAGCTGAAACCTCGAGGAGACCCGTACATTATTCAAGCTCCCAAACCACTGGAGCAGATCCAAAGACCGAGGTGAGCGCTCCCCATGTCTTCTCTCATTGTTGTTCTGTCTCCCTCCTCCTCCTCTTCCTCTTCCTCTCTCGTTCTGATAATCAGAAACGGTATTTTTGTGTGTGTGTTGTAGCGGTGAGGAGCCCCCAGTCAGACTGCAGCAGAAGATGTCGTCATCATTGAGACAGGCTTTGGAAAAACTCCAGCTAAATGACAATAGACGCACTGACAACACAGGTGCGCACATAAACTTTGATTTAGGCGTTATTGGGCCGCACACATACACAAGGCTTTAAATACGTGTGGTGGTAATATGTCATATTTAGGATTTAAGTGTAAATTGTGGCTCTACTTCTGCACAGAGGAAGACGGTGATGAGGTGAAGTGTGGTACTTCCTGTAAGAATGGAGGCTGCGCTAAGGTAGGATGTTGCTCTTATTCACCATGCTTGACAGTTCGTTCTTATTTTATACTGTATACTACTTTTTCTGATGGTCGGTTTGTTGGATGAGTGGCTGACTATGACTCTCTGGCTTCTACAGTCTTACTCTGGACCAGAGAGTGACGGGGAGGTCTGCAAGCACCACCCTGGAGTTCCCGTGTTCCATGAGGGGTGAGCACGCACGCACGCACGCACGCACGCACGCACGCACGCACGCACGCACGCACGCACGCACGCACGCACGCACGCACGCACGCACGCACGCACGCACGCACGCACGCACGCACGCACGCACGCACGCACGCACACCATATACTTACCTTGTTTTCATTGAAAACGTTTGTGTTAAGATATGGTTTATAATTGTAGTTGTGTGTGTGTGTGTGTGTGTGTTTCTTTGTCTGCAGTATAAAGTACTGGAGCTGCTGCCAGAAGAAGACCTCAGACTTCAACTCCTTTCTGTCCCAGCAGGGCTGCACTACAGGAAGTCACCTCTGGAGGAAACACAACCAGGTCAGACAGGAAGTACCCCAACAAGAGACTGAGCGAGTTCAGTCAACTTATTTATATTTTCCTTGTTCCTGTGTTTATTTGTCCATACAACAGTACTTCTTGTCTTCAGTATTATCGTCTATCTTCCTTTCTCTCATTTGTTTTTGCATCTTGTCGCCAAGAAAGATGTTTCTTTAAAATGTAATTTTTTGAGTTGGCTGCATTTGACTTAATGTATTGTTATGTTTGATTTTCAATATTCTTCTGATCTTCTCTGCCCCCCCCCCAGGGGATGAAGGTGATGCCGTGTAGGTTTGACTGGCACCAGACAGGCAGTCAGGTTATCATCTCCGTCTACGCCAAGAACTCCATACCGGAGCTCAGCTACGTGGAGGCCAACAGCACTACGGTAAAAACACATGACAACACACTCACTCACTCACTCAGTCTTTCTCTCTTACTCTCATTAACACACACACACACACACACACACACACACACACACACACACACACACACACACACACACACACACACACACACACACACACACACACACACATACATAACTGTGTCCCTGACTGTTTCAGGTTAACATCCGTGTGGTGTTTGAGGGAGATAAAGAGTTTGAACAGAAGATCAGCTTATGGGGGGTAAGTGAAGATCTTTCTTTATAGCCAAAATAAAACAAAAGCAATGGACATAAAACAATTAAAATGTGTGTTAAAGGGAAAGAATGCAGATTTAAGTTTTCGGCGATTTCTGTTGAATGTCTGAGCTCCGTTGTTACAAAGTTGTAGACCAACAGCATACACTTTACTGATGAAACATCGCAGACAGCAATCAAACTATGGGCCAACATTCAGTTACGTTTGCACATGCATCACCAAGCCAACAGTGGAATAAACATGCAACCCCTGCATCGCAGTGCAGTATGTTGCAAAGGAATGATGCAGCGGTAACTGATTTTCTCATGTGAAATGAATGAATTTCCAGAGGAAAGCAACTCATTCGATGCACTAAGTGTAGTAGAGAGTTATGTTATAAATATGTTCATGTATAGTAGTATAGTGTTAGGTGTTCAAGACACTCAAAAAGGGAAGATAGGACAGGAGCAACACATTTTGCAAGTAGGGGAGAGGGGCATGTGATTTAGCCAAGTTTAGGATGTCAGAGTGAAAATTGTACTTCCTTGTTAAATCATGGCGTTATATCTATCTTATATCCCCCAGAGACCCGTCTTTGCAGCACTGCTGTCTTTCTTCTATTACTTTCAATGGAAACAGAAGAACAGAGTGTGTTTTTAGTGCTCAGTGTGGTTACAAATATCACATGCTGTTCAAACTAAAGCATTAGATCTGATCTTGATCCTGCTTAATGGTGACACCCCTCTTGGAACCACACGTTTTGATTTGTCACAAATATGTTCTGCAACAAGAGTGAACCTCAGGTGTGTTTTCAACAGTCTCATAACGGCAAGAGACACGACTGTTGCTTCCCCAGGTATCTGCCTATTCACCGCTAGCTAAAAGCAGAGGTGTTTGGTGGCCTCACAGCCTAACGCAGGTTTCTTTGCCCTGTCAGACAGTGGAGGTGAACAGCAGTGTGGTGAACCTGATGGCTGCCAAGATGGAGGTCTCTATGAGGAAGGCTGAGCCGATCACATGGGCCCGCCTCGACCTGCCCTCCCTGCCACCGGGACAAGAACAAGGGGAAGCCAAACAGACTTAGCCACCTCACCTCTTTCTTACCTCCTATCTCCCCACTTGGCCCCTTTTATCTGAGTCATTCAGATTTCCATCTGTAATTCCCCTCCAGTGTCGCTATGTACTATAAAGAAGAATACAGGAGACAATATCATCGAGGCAATTCAGAACTGGGGGTACAGTCCTGCTCAGTGAAATTCCTGTAGTCCATGTACTGACGCCGTATTACGCTGTGAATGGTTTGTACCCCCAATTCTTACTATCCGTTAAAATAACGTCTCCTCTGACATCGTCTTTTTAGCCTGTCCTGCCCCAGTCCGTTCATCAGTGTCATTTGGATCTGCTATGAGCTGCCCAAAGAACTCATGAAAGTTGATGGATGTTGTGGTTAGACCTTTTAATGTCAGACATTGCTGAAGAAAAAGCAATGTGTGACATTAAAAGACATTGCTATCTGATGATGTGGTGATCTAGAGTCAAAAGAAGAGATGCAGGATGGACTTGAGTTGCAGTAAAAGACTCAAGCAGATGATCAGTGTTGAGGCGTATTCCTCACAAAATAATTGGATTTTCGTTCTTTTCTTAAAATGGCTGAAATAATATAAGTACAAATGATGTGATGAATACATTACACATTTTAACGGATTACTGAATAAATGTTTTTTTGCTAACAAGCATGCTGCATTGTTCTCAGGTCACAAAGAGACAAATGCTGGGATGCAATGCTAAGGTTTGGCATAATACTTTTTTTTTTCATAGCAGCTTCAAAGCCATCAGAATCTACCTCAACAAATAAAGAAATGGTAAATATTAGTGCTGTTTGTAGTTAAAGGCAGTTATTTTATATGCATTTTCACATTAGACTAAAAAGGGGGCGGGATCTGGGATCCCTTATTTGGCCTGAAAAATGATGTCACGCTTGAGACGACTATGTTGTAAAACAGCCTCATGGAGAAAGTACCAAAGACCCTGGGAGCACTTGACATTTCAGGGTAACTTTTTAGATCTGATCATAAGATCTGATGTAAAGTTAATTGCTGTGTTCCCACACTTGAACATGTTATGTGTATCTGGTGGCTGGACAGTGGGTCCAAACGTTTTCACCATTTATCAAAAACGAATACATTTTTTTACTCAGTTGGTACAATTCAAGAATACATTATTTAGAACTGATACAAATCAAAATGTTTAAATCTTTGAGAAATGCTCGTATGAAATTGAAATATATCTGAATATCTTGCACACCATTTACTAAGGTTTTCTCAAATTGTGTCCCTGTATTTCATTCAAACATTAACATTGGTCCTAATACACAGTGTGAATTGTTTTGATCTTTTAACTAATACCAGATATTGAGTAAATTGATATGGTCCATTATGCGTTATTGTTGCTACTGATAGTGCTTTAACTTTGAAAAATATTTAAAATTATGAATTGAATTATTCTTTTATAAATTATGTACAAAATGATTGTGAAAAAGTTATGTAATCTCTTTTTGAGAATTTGAGAATTTTGAGATTAGTTGACTAAACATTTGTATTAGTTTTTGATAAATGATGAAACAAAAGAGTTCTTGGTAGTGGACTCCCTTTTGGACACCACTGTATATATTTGTTTCTTCATCTTTACGCTGCTCATATGTTCATTAAATTATAGTGTCCGGATTGTCCACAATAAATGGTGTGCAACTCAACAGCAGGAAGGTGGCACTATTACTTATATACTCTCAGTGTATATTTCCAGTCACATTGTGAATGTGACATCAGTCCACATTAGACCCAACAGAAATTCAAGTCATGTATTTTATTTGTATAAAATCCACCAAACCCTTGAAATCAACCAGGAGCCTATTGACTTTAACAACACTCACTCTGGGTACACAACTGTTGCTTTGAAGCAATAAAAGCTTCTCAGACGAGATCATAACAGTTTCCTCTTTAGAGGTCAAACATATCGCTGTGGTCTGGTGAAAACTTGGTCTCCAAAATGTCAACTTTTCAGAAACTTCATCAGACGTTGACGATATTCACTCATACAAAAGGAGATTTATTTATTCTTAAAACCAAAGCCTCCTTTCTGTCAATTTGCCTTTACAAGACCTTGCCATACACCCTGTTATTTTTGTTGCCTTGCCCAATGATATTCACATCTTAAAGGTAGACCATAATGCCATCAACCGGGCTACAGATTATCAGATCAGATTATCAATTTGGAAATCATAGGGGGCTAGGAAGGAACCAAACATGTAAGAGAAAAAACAGATCATAACTGTCAAATTTCCCATCTTCATTGCTTCACATTGTTGCCTGTTTTATGACCTTAACAATTCCTGTTGTTTTATGGTGTGAAGCTTTCTCATTCAAATTGGATTGTATTTCCTGGTGTGCACAAAATACTATGTTTGCCTTCAAGGAAATAAAGTAATTAAAGTAAAAATCTCAACATGGATGTAAGTTAAACATGTTTCCTCTGACCTGTACAAGAGCAAGATATCAGTTTTATCTCCTCAGGTTTTCAGGGATCCACATACACATGTCTTACGGTCCAGCTTCAACCCCTCTATTTCTTGCTTTTTTTGTGTTGATCACATGATTGTTGTTCAGATACTTGCCAGCTCCCTGGGAGCATCAGAAAATAGGGATTATCCATCATCACTCTGTGTGAGTGTGTGTGTGTCAGGCAGGCGGTGTTAGAGTCATGGCGGCAGAGTGGACTGTGAATGCTGCAATACTAATCTGACGTTTAACGTCCTCCCAGGCCTTCTCTGGGTTAGCTGCATTCTCAATGTCGAACAGTGCATCGTAGATGCCAGGGAAAGACTCCCCAGCATATTTATTATGGCTGCTGGGAGCAAAAATCACATGCCTGAAAGAGAGAGATGAGACAGAGAGAATGTTATGCTGCGGTAAAAGAAAGGCCAGTGTAGGTATTAACAGAATAATAAGTCTGCTTGCGTGACACTTTTCAAAACACAGTCACAGTGCTTTACAAAGGGGTAAATAAAAAGTAACACGAATTGTAGCAAAAAGCAAGAAACAAAACATAAAAAGGGATGCTGGTTTGCTTGCTGGTTTGTGTGAGCTGTGACAAGTAGGTCAGCTGATGAAACAGCTGTTAAAAACTGGAAATGAGAGCTGGAATGGACATATACAGTGGAAAAACACACGGAATGAAAGAAAATTGGGGAAAATGGGAGTCTATTTGTGTATCCTGTATCTCGTGTGTGTGTGTGTGTGTGTGTGTGTGTGTGTGTGTGTGTGTGTGTGACTGACCTGTAGAAGGGCCTGCCAGGTAAGCCCAGGGGGTCGATAAAGGCTCTCTCCAGGTACATGAGCTGGTCATTCACCACACGCACTTGCAGAGGGCTGACATACACACACACACACACACACACACACACACACACACATGCCCGCACACTTAAATGTGCAATCAAAGGCCAAACAAACATTTAAATACACTAGAACATGTACACCAACATGGCAATATTTGAATAGACACTTAAAATATACAAAACTTTAAACACACACTTACTCTGTTGTGTCGAGGGTCTCGAGGCGTTCATGGAAGTCCCTGGCTGCAACAGTGAAGTTCTCCACCGCAGAAAACAGGGAATCTGGAGATATAAGTTTTAAGTTTAAAGTTCTAAATATTGAGAAATTTGGGGTATGCTTACTTTTTACATTTAACTCATGCAATGTAACAGTAGGTAGCGGTCTGGCTTGGCCAAACAACCAACCATTTCAACTTCACTATTTACAGGATATTATACTTAAGATTTGAGTTTAAATATCAGATAAAATACAATTTGCCAGATATTTTCATTATTCCTGTAAAAATTGACAATTCAAACATGCCAAACTCACCAAATGTCACTTCATACATCCTCATCTCCTCAGGATGCATCCGTGCCAGCTGGGCAATGCTCTGGGCATACTTCCTCAGAGAGACTGCATATTGGTTGGCATCGAGGGGGAGGAGTTGGGAACTGGCCAATAGGAAGATGAGCCCGCCCCTCACCTGCGCCACCGCCTGAAGCTTTCGGAAGGAGGGGTCGTAGAACTTCTCCACGATCTCGTAAGTCTCATACACACTGTGATAGACTGGGTAACTGCTGTATCGCTCTGTTTTCTAGAGATGTAGATGCACACACATACACACACACACACACACACACACACACACACACACACACACACACACGCACACGCACACACACACACACTTGAGTAAACAGGACAGCTCATGAGCATACACACATGCAAACGTTTACATACATGCATAAACAAATGTAACAGATTTCAGTCTCAGATTTACGAGATTGCCGAAAACACATGCATGAAAAAAACCAACCGTAATCATGCACGCACATATACACACACATGCAAACACACACACACACACACACACTGACATAAATATCCTGGAATTCACAGGGAGCAGAATTAATTCCCACTGAGTGTACAGTTTGTGTACCTAGCTCCATGTAAACCAAAATGTTCTCAGAGCAAAACGCACACACACACACACACACACACACACACATACACACAGGATGTCTCACCTTGTTCTTGGTGTATCTGGCCCTGCCGGCAGCGATGCCCAGACGGATGAAATAGGCCTCAAAATCACTTCCTGAGCCCAGCTTACTGATTCTATAGTACAGCAGACGGGGGAGGACAGATTCATTAGGTGATTCATTGATTGTTTGACTGCTCGATTGCTTATTTTCCATTAATTTCCTATAGAGCTGACTGACAAGGAAAACCAGCCAATTTGATTTGTGTGCTTCCTTGTTTCCCTACTGATGGGATTTCATTCTATGAACAATAGTTCTGACTGGAAAGTTTTCTCTCAACTTTTATTTGAAAGACTACAGGAATAAACATCTCAGAAATGATGCTCGGAGAACAGTTGCATCCATCGTTAAGTTAAGTCTGTTTATTTTCTATGAATGCTTCCTAATTATCTCTGTTAACTTGTTAAAATGACAATGTTACTAACTTGACCAACTGAGGGCGAGGAGGGTGGGACTAACAATGCACTTCCTGGCAAGGCAAAGCTTTAAGGTTTGAATTAAAACAGCTTGTTGCTCTTCGTGAAATGACTTCTGATTGCAGCACTGCTCTCATGGATGATGCTTTTTCGTATTGCTGCTGAGGAAACTTGTTTGTTTTGCTGTCTTTGTCCTTGTTCAACATATACACCCTGGCTCCGGACCAAACTGTGGGGAGGTTTGCGGTTCACCTGGGAGCATCACGGTCATTTGTCCAGTTGTCTCTTTTATGCCAACTCTCGTACAGAGAAACTCCCTCCTCTCCTTCCTCTGGACTGGCTATCTACAGAGAGAAAGATAGATGGAGAGAAAAACAGGAAGGGAGAGAAATAAGAGAGGGAAAGAGAAAAAAAAAAGTGATAAAGGGAGACAGAGGGGGGGAACGAGACAGGTAGGGAGAGACAGGAAGAGAGAACAAGACAAAGGAGAGTAAGAAACATGTACATGTATCACAGAGAGGGAGAGACAGACCGACAGAACCGGCTCACCTATCATCTAGATATTTAGTCTCTCTTTTCACAATTTAAGACGCACTGTGGGTCTGTGTATGTGTGTGTGTGTGTGTGTGTGTGTGTGTGTGTGTGTGTTTGTGTGTGTGTGTGTGTGTGTGTGCTCACCTGTTTGGTGAGGTCATACACCATGGTGTTCAGAGATGGAGTGCAGTCTACCCTCAGTGTGTACATGCCTGTAATTCACATACACATATAACTAATTCAGACTCAACTTTCTTGAGTTAATTAATTTAACAAAACACAAGTACACACACACACACACACACACCCCGACGTGCCCTCACCCTCTATGGCTGAGTCCGCATTGATGTAAGCCACAGCTCTGTCCTGTAGCAGCTTGGCATTGTCCTGTTGAGTCAGTAAGTAAGTAAGTAAGTACAATCTGATTTATATTGACACCTGTCTCAAAGTGCTACACAGTGCACACAACGTCCACATCATAAAACTGTTTAAAAACAACAAGAAAGTGTGTGCTGTGTGCGTGTACATGTGTGTGTGTGTGTATAGGTGTGTGTAGGTGTGTATGTGGTACCTCTGCCCATTCTGTAGATCCAAGCAGTCCAAACTCCTCGGCATCCCAGCTGGCAATTACTATGGTCCTTCTAGGTCTCCAGCCTACACACACACACACACACACACACACACACACACGCACACAGCTGACTATTTGCTGTGTTCACTCATTCCCTCACTCACACACACACACACACACACACACACACACACACACACACACACACATGCACAAACCTACCTCTGCTGAGAAGTCTGCCAGCACTCCTGACAATTTCGTGGACCACTGCGGCGCCAGACATCGGGTCGATCCCTCCAAATACCCAGGCGTCCCGGTGCCCTCCAAGAATCACGTACCGGTCTGTACACCAGAACCAGAACCAGAACCAGAACAACACATTTACTCCAAAAAATAGGACCTTACTCAGAGAATGACAGTACCCTCAGTTGTAATTGAGCAAGTGATGGTGAAATGCTCAGGGAGATGATCAGTGTTAGTATTGGCAGTGTTGTAGTGATTAAAGGTTGCTGCTTCTTACATTTCGTTTTAAGACTACTGTGATTGAAGGCTGAATTTAGGATTAGAGAAGATTGGGTTGCTTTACCTGGCTCCTGAGCACCTCTAATCCTGCCAATGACATTGTAGATCCTGGTCACCTGGTTGTTAGTGTGAATGTTCATACGCACCTTCCTGGGATGGACAGATAAAGGAGGGAATATTTACGGAGGAAGAGGAGAGACACAGAGACAAGCAGACAGAGAAACATGAAAAGAGTAAGATTTGACAAGCAGCTCTAATAATTACCAAACTGGGGAAGAAATTGCATCACTCACAGAGGATTGATTGATTGATTGCATTGATTATTATTATGCAAGGCAGCCACAAAAACATGTCATTATTGGAAAATCTGTGTGTGACAGCCAGCCAGAGTATAGATAGAAAGACATGCAGAGAGAGGTGGTACAGAGAGAGGAGAAACTGATGGACGTAGAGAGACGCAACACTCTGAAACTGCTGCATACAAGTTCAATGAAGTGTTTTCCCAATGCTAAAACCAGTTCTATAGCAGTTGTAATTAGGGCAGTGTACACAAGGCCCGCCTCCATCCTGCTTGTTATTATGGGGGGTTGTTGGCGGGGGTCTAGGCACCGGAAAGGACCCCTTATTCTGTTTGCATATGGCTGCGTACTACATACTTCTATTGTGCTTGTGTGTGTGTGTTTCTCAGGATGTACAAGGGCCTCTATTATACTTCTATTGGCTACTTGCCAGTAGGTCATTAAAGCATTCTCAACAGGAGAGGAGCAACAAGAGGAGAGAGAGAGAGAGAGAGAGAGAGAGAGAGAGAGAGAGAGAGAGAGAGAGAGAGAGAGAGAAAGAGAGTTGAGTGTTAAAGTTTTTTATCCACAGACTAGAACACAGGAAAAGGAAGCAGTGCAGTGGTGAAGGAGAGACTAGTGACAGGAGGAGAGGAAAGAGTTTTGTTAAAAGAGGTGGATTAGAGAGATTTTCAACATCCGGGACACGAGCACGTAAATCCAGTCGCCATACGACCAAGTAGACACAAGCGATCACTTTGACGACGGACGGGAGAGGACTTACTGAGTGTTGAAGTCGTCAGTGAAGCCTGGGCCGATCCTGTAGGAGACGTTCAGAGCTCCTTTCCAGTTGTTGGGCGGGATCTGTCCTCCCATATTCCTATTGGATGGGAAATGGTTAATTCGCTCTGACTGGTTAACAGTGTGGAGCTCATTATGATGTTTTGAAATAAAATAACATTATTACATTAAAGTTTACATTACATTACATTAGGAGGTAGACTCAGGTAAAAGACTCAGGTAAAAGTAAATAAAGTAAAATAAATAAAATAAAATAAAATAAAATAAATAAATAAAATAAAATAAAATAAAATAAAATACTTCAGTAGGTGAATTGCATCATAGTAGCCAATGGGATGAACTGGAATCTTAGGAAGGCCCACTCCATCCTCAAGGGTATTTCGGTAGGTATATTCTGGAAGAGAGGAGAGAGGACCATGTTAGACACACACACACACACACACACACACACACACACACACACACACACACACACACACACACACACACACACACACACTCAAACACATCTACAAATACAGCTTGTATATACACACTAACTAATGAAAAATATAACACACACATGTTCAAGCACATACTCTTTCGTTGCCTTTTCTCTCTCACACACACACACACACACACACACACACACTCAGATGCATAAATGTAGCATGCACGCTCTTTTTCTCTTTCTCTCTTTCTCTCCCTCTCTCTCTCTCTCTCTCCCCAACACACACACACACACCTTTAGCGGGGTACCCTGGTGTGAGGGGGTCTCCGGCTCCGTTCAGGTTGAGAACGTTTCCTCTCTGGACTCCTCCCCCTGGCAGGTTCCAGCCATCAGGGTAGGGCTGTACACACACACACACACACACACACACACACACACACACACACACACACACACACACACACACACACACACACACTTTCCTAAGTACACAGATGTATCCACAACTTTCTGCTACAATATTCAGCAGAATATTGTATATATGCAGAATACCTGAACTCCAGCAGCACAGTAATCTGCTGGGTCTGAGAACATGATGATTCCCTTTGCTCCTGCTAACATGGCATTCTTCACCTGGCGGAGAGAGAGGGAGAGAGAGAGAGAGTGAGAGAGAGAGAGAGAGAGAGAGAGACAAAGATGAAGAAAGAGTCGTGGAGTACCAATTGTAATTGTTGTCTTTCATGTCCATGTTGATTCATAGCAATAAAGTAGTTTGAATTGCTTTAAATAAGAAGACTTGAGAGAGAGAGAGAGAGAGAGAGAGAGAGAGAGAAAATTATGAAACGCTACAGGGTGATTGATAGAAGATTACACACCACTATTTTTTTGGTCTCGATTTGATCAAGATTTGACCAAAAATTCCAACCCGATTCAACATGAGCCTGAGTATGTCTAGCCCTAACCCAAACCATGCCTGCTCTTTGCCAGCATTGTAAGAGCGGTGAACCTGATCTTTCACCAATAATTCCTGCTCTGCAAAAACAACAAGCTTTTTAAAATAAAAAGTAACATGTATGTAGCAGCTTTTTGAGACGTAAGCTTACATTTAGCCACATTAAGCTTATTCCTTCATACAATCCTCCAACCAGGTTTTTGCAGGAAGAGCTTTGCCGAGTGGCGTGTCCTACCTTATTCCCTCTGAATATCCTCCCATATCTGACGATGACAATCTTCCCGGTCACATTGATACCCATCTGCCTCTCCAACTGGGAAAAGTCTTCTGTGCGACCATAGTTCACATACACCAAATCCCCCTGGGAGAGAAAGAGAGAGGTTACTCTTTATGTGCTTATGTACATGGATGGCTGGAGGCGACATCTTTACCTCTGCCTCAGTGCAAACCATCCAAATGTCAACACCCTCTTGCCAGTATGGAAATGCTGAGTGAGCCTCTCAGCTGTGTGACCGGCCAAAGCACTGAATGATCTTGATCCAGATGCATGCTATTTTAATGCGTCAATTTTGGATGGTGGGACATCTGCTTTTCTACATATACAGTATGTGCATGTGAATCTGTGTTCATGTGTACCTCAGGTTGTCCCTTGGCAGAGAAGGCACTGTATGGAGGTACAATGTCAGACACATTCTCATAACCCTCGGGAACCGGCTCAGCCAAGGAAGTGTTGAAAACCTGTGAAAGAAAGATGAGACGGGACGAGACGACATAATACTTAACAGCCTGCATGTAGGAACTTCCCACTGTTGTGCCAAAACTCCTACACACCATTCTACAGTGAGATAAACCCTGGATAGTTTTTTTTTGCTCATGTACCATAACATTATCTCTACCATTATCTCACTCATAAGACACACACACACACACACACACACACACACACACACACACACACACACACACACACACACACACACACACACACACACACACACACACACACACACACACACACACTAGGGGTGCTTTTATCACTCTGTGAGGCTATAAAAGGACCTTGGACTTGAATGAGCTGCCTTGCAGTTTTCATTGTGAAGAATAACAGTGTGGGAGGTGGAGAGGTGCCTAGCATAACATGTGGCTGTGTTTCCACTGTAATGTATATCCTCACATGCAGGCTGCAACGTGGTCTCCCCAACCTGACTGAAAAGTAGTCAGACGGTTGGACTGGATCAGTCTTACTGTTTAAATACATTCAAAAATCACAATCACTTTGAAGTTTCAGTCACAGTGGAGCAAGCATTGTGGAGAAACAGTCTGCAATAGTACTTCCAGTGTTAAACTGGGTTAATAACATACACTGTTCTGCAACCATGGCAATAAAACATATTTAAAAAAAGGTTCCACACTCAAGTGATCATTTAGATCATTTCGCTGCACAATAATATGGAATAGTGAATACTGATATTGCTGTCCTCAGAGTGAATGGATGCCAAGACTATAATAAATGGGAGCAACCAGTAACAACGATACTGCACTCTATGCCCCCAGAAATAAGTGCAGAGGCTTTTGCCAGACAGAAATGATGTCTGTACATTAGTATGTTGTGGGCTCTATGGGAGTTTGCGCTTATGTGGGTTTGTTCAGTCCATCCATACATTTTACGTACATTTGTTCATCTTCTGCATGCATGTACCTCATTGCCTAGCGGATCAACTATGGAGATGTAATTTGGTTGTGTTTTGTTGGGATAGGACAACAGGACATCATAGGGCACCATCTCCACTGAGTCCAGTCCAAACCTTAGCCACTCCTCCTTGATCTGCTCAGCATATACCAGGTTCTGCTCTGTACCAGCCAGGTGGGGGAGCCGTGTGAATTTCCTGTGGAAAAAACAGCAACAGTTCGTGACAGAGGACAGCTGGAGGCTAGAGGTTAGAGAAAGCGTAAACCTCCACCAATACTGAACGATTCCCAAACTTCCTATTACACCCAAGATATGATTCCTATCGCTTAAATTTAAATGGATGTCTTGACCCTGCAAACACACAGTGATGGAAGTATGTGAACCCCTTGTGAGTTTTTACCATGCAATCCCTATTTAATCAAAATTAGCCCTTTCTTAACTGAAATAAAGGATATGTACCATTTTCATTGTTTTTAGAGGAATCTGTGAATATAGTGAAATGAGAATATTTTAAAGGGTATTAGTAAAGGTGCAAAAATAAGTGAACCTCCTCTTGCATTAGTTAAATCAACTGCATTCGTAGAATCAGTTGGTAAATAGTTGGGTATGAAGTTGACCAGTTCAATGTTAGATCTTTGGGGAGGAGTTTGCATAGGCACTCCTATAAATACATTTGAGAAACCAGGTCAGCTTGGTGTTACCATGCAGGTGAAGGAAAAACACTATGCTGTGATCTAAGGAGGACCAGAGGACCTCAGGGAGAGAGTAGTGAGTGAGCATCAGTCTGGAGGTTAGAAAGTCAGGTCAAAAAGATTTAGGCTCCATCAGTCCACTGAGAGGAAAATAATATACAAATAGAGAGAATTTAACACAACAGAGACTCCTGTTATCTAAAATATCACCACTATCACAAATATCACTAAAATATCACCAAGAGACTCATAGAGAGACATAATTAGATGGAGTATGTTCAGGCTCCACTATGGGCGCTGTGTTGCTGCCCCTCACTGTAACAGTGCCGTCCATAACATTGCTATGGTGATAACCTCAACAGTGGCACAGGATCCCCGGTTACAGTACATAACAATGGAGCAGGATTTTGGAGCTAACATTAATGCTGAAAACTGCCATGTTCCACCTCTTTTAATCAGTGGTTATGTCCCGTTACAGAGATCTAAATCATGCACTCCTGTTACATCTGGTCCTCAGGCGTCTCTCAGTCCAAAGAACCCTCTCTATAGGACCCAATAACACAGGGATTATCCTTTAAGTGGCATGTCAAAGGAGACACTTATTCTGTTGTTACGTATAATAGCTGCTGCTCAGGCGTCAAGTGACCAATTCCTCAAAATAGGAAGGAAATGCAAGGGAAAATTCCCATCTGTCCCTACAACCACTCAACAATGACTTATGTCAGCTCATGTGCTTTCCCCTTTACATTTTATTACCAAGTATCAAGGTGTTTTTCTTTAGTACATGGTAAAACAAATTACAAACAAATATATTTGGACATGAGTGCCCCAAATGGAAGAGAAAATACATTTTGACAAAAGCAAATCCAGGAGAGAGGGACAACATGCACACCAATGTTTTCTTTGTGGTCCAGGGAATCAGATCTCAAAGGCTGCAGTTGATATAGAAAATAAATGTTCCTACATGCACGTCGTTTACATCATACACACATATATACATGTACATGCATCTTTTATCATGTGGTAGATTGTGTGTGGTTGGTGTTGGTCTTATCACCCAAACCATAAAAATGCAGAGATGATGATGTCTGTGTGGGAACATTCCTTCTTAATGTTGACAAAAGGAAATCCCCCTTAAGGAGTGAGGTATTTCTCTAAATGTGATAATACATGGACACCTTTTTGAAGCAATGGGAAAGGCTCATCTTGCCTCCTGGAGGGATCAAACTTCTTACCTGGACCATCATTTATGAAAAAAATAGCTTAAGAAATGTCAATAAACCATTGTGGAAAAAAAAAAAAAGTCTGTCATGGTTTTTTTTAGTTTTTTTTAAGTTACCCATCTACATTCTGTTTATGAAAACTTGTGCTAATGGAGGGGAGAGGTGGCCCGGTGTCTTAGTAATGATTTGTACCTTAGATGCTCTTTGATCTTGTCTGGCTTCATTGCATCCAGAAACTCTCTCAGATACTGGCTGGAGGCACTGTCATGTTGATCGTTTGAATGTGTGGGCCGTGCGAACCAGCCTACAACAAACAGTGCAGGCAGTCAGTGAGGGCCAGTGAAGGGCTCAATGACAAAGTCAATTCTCTTACGCTTTAAGATGTGTGTAAATGTACTTTTGCCCAGAACGAATGAATACAGAATAGACAAAGCAGGTGGAAATAGACAGATTTACAACCCATACAAACTACGTCACTACCATTTTCTGCTGGACACTTCATTGAGGTAGATCGTCACAGTTAACACAGTCACTTAACTTGTACAGGCTGAATGAGGCATCACACTAGGCTTATGTTAGAAACGGAGAGGCGGTCATGGACAGTGATAAATGATAAACGAGGGACTGACAGACATATAGAGTAAAGACGAGAGATAAGAGAACTTGAAGTGAGCTCTCTGGTGTTATAATAGTAGCTTACCTATGATGAACCCCACCAGGAAAAACGCTGTCACAACCACACTCCACCAGATCCACCAAATTAACCTGCCCTCCTTTCTCATTTTAAAGCCGTCCCGGAGGCAACGTTGCCCACGCACCGACACGACTGACACTGCAGTGCACGCTTGCAGAGGCAGGGAGGAATTTGTTGAAGTAGTGCAGAGTGGAGAGTGAGAGAGAGAGAGAGAGAGAGAGAGAGAGAGAGAGAGAGAGAGAGAGAGAGAGAGGAGGGGGTAGGGAGTCTGGCAAGAGAGAGGCAGTGAGTGACTAGTTGGAGAGTGAAACAAAGAGAGAGGGAGTTATTAGTGGCCTGCTTGGCCAACATACAGACAAGTGAGACAAGTGCACCTTGACCGTTCCCATGCTGACGTAGGGTTACTCAACGTGAGTCTAGAGGTCAGAGAAAGTTAGAAGCGGGCCAGAGGTCAGTTTTCTCGAATACATCTTACAATTAGCATTCAAATCCTAATGCAGATGTGTGCCCAACGTCTGGCTCAAGGCCCTGCAGAGCACAGGAACAACACTTCCGTCTACCACTGTCCTGTTCCCTTTGAAGGCTCAAATGGCTAGTATCAGACACGAGCGTTGGTGGTAAGAAGACTTGGCAAGCTTGTGGGAGATGGAAGCAGCAGCTATGTGTTTTAGACTATGGAATGAAGTATTTCTTTGTTAGTAAACCCAAATTATACAAGAAAGGCTGGAAATTGAAAATCCAACATACAGAAGGCAGTTTTGAAAAAACTTGTTAAATTCCTGTTTACACATCGATGTGCAGAACATCTCACCAACCAAACAACTGTCAACCTATAAACAGTGGATGTTTATTGTTAGCTTACTGCATCGACCAATCTAAGAAGAAGGTTTAGTGTCAAAATGCCACTCAGTCTACCTTGGGCCTGATTATGTTTTATGTTTAGGTTTGCCTAAACCTAAACAGGCCTAAACTTATTTCACAGCTCTATAATGCTATAAATAGTCAGACATGTTTTCCCACACACTAGGACATGCAGGCCCGGGTCGTGCTTGACCCCTTGCGGCTCTATGAACAGCTGTGCGGGGCAGAGGACGGTCCTTTCATGCAGTGGGCTGGAGCGTGAAGCAGGCAGGAGGCTCCCAGCCCTCTGGAATGTGCCAACAGAGCACCTCCAAGTTTGCAGTGTAGTGGACATGTTTTGTATGTACAGATTACATTTACATTTACATTTAGCAGACGCTTTTATCCAAAGCGACTTACAATAAGTACATTTGAGTTCATTCATTCAATAGATCCTCTCAAAATTTTAAAATCATTGCAGAAGCTGCTTGGATCAGATCAGGATGAATGCTAACAGCGGCTCAATGGGGTCTATCAGTAAACAACATGACAAGTGAAGATACTTGCTGGTGTAAAAGAACTTTAAAAGTTTGTTGGATCTCCAATTCAAAAAGCCAAGGCCCTCCTGCAGGTACAGAGATTAAAAAGGCATAATCATGATGGCTACATGGTTAAAAACATGGTCACATGGTTAGTGTCTTTTAAGGTTTTTAATTTTTGTACCTGCAAACGGACTGCTTGGACTTGGACTTGAAATTTTTAGCACCACAGCACAAGTATGTCCACAAGTAATAAGAGAAAACCTCTCTTGTGCATTTGTTCTTAAAGACACAAGGGGGCGCTGACAGCCTGCAGGATGGCACGGCATTTATAGGTACATTTAAATGCTCTCTTAAATAAATAGACTAAAAAATAAATAGAATAAAAAAAAAAGTCTATGCTTAAATTTAGAGTTATAATTTATTTCCCCAAAATAAGCAGATTATAAACATTCAAGATAATTCATCTATTAGACTGCACATATGTTCTTATCCTGCAGATCAGCACAGTATGTCAGACTTTCAAAAGAACATTTTCTCCTCTTGAGCCTTAATGAAAATGTGTTGTTGTTTACTTTTAAAGAAAGAAAGAAAGGCTCCTTACATGATAGACGCACCTATGAGCGTCACTAGGACAGTAGCCTCTGATCTAGGTGTGGTGGCGCCCTCTACTGACGGTGGGAAGTGGTGGAGAGATGGTTATTGTTTTGTGCAAGTTGTTTATTGTTTATTATTTTATTCCACCGTTTAGATGATTTGGCAATGATGCTCGTCTAATATTCAGGGCAAATAAAGCATGAACTGAGAGAAAGAGAGGGACAGACAGAGCGAGCGAGAGACACAGAGAGCGAGCGAGCGAGAGAGAGAGAGAGAGAGAGCAAGATAGAGAGCGAGCAAGCGAGAGAGAGAGGGAGGGAGATGTAAGGTTTCCCTGGGCCGGCAGAGCGATCTCTTTACCGCTGGGACACCGGAGGGATGAACATGAGAATGCCCAGGGAGCGGAACGGCGACATCACGGGGGTGTAGAGGAGGACTGTAGAGACACCGGGCCGGTCTGCGGACGGAGCGGAGACCTGAAGGGAGACCAAACGGGTCTGTGCTGGAAACTTGGGGCGGCTGCTCTGCAGGAGGCACCATGGTTCTCCCGGTGCGGAGCTGGCTCGCCAACGAGGGAGGAAAGCACTTGGTCCTGGTAGGGAAACTTATTCGGTTTAACTTATTTTGGTTGTTCCGAGAATTACACTGTTCAAGTTCTCTACCACAGATCTGCTTTGTTTTCCTTTTTAGTTAACAACCCTTAAAACAACCATGATCCCGTTCATGTAACATCCTTTAATTGAGTTTTAGTTGATCAGTGGTACTCAATAGTGAGTTTAAACTTTCATTTCCTATGGTATCACTATAATATTCCTATCATACTCTATAGGGACTTACTGTGATACTTGAATAGTATCCTTCTAAAACCTATTATAGGGTTTCTAAGGATTAGAATTACAATTAACCCCCACAGGCCTAATGCAACTGTTTTAGGTTGCATTAGCTGTTTCAGTGAGGAAATGCGACCAAGCTGAAAATAGACAATGTCTTTTTTCAGCAGGCCTACAGTAGATACTGTGCTGCTTGTGGATGCGGTCTTTGATGCTATTGTGTGTGTGTGTGTGTGTGTGTGTGTGTGTGTGTGTGTGTGTGTTTGTGTATAGATCCTGTGGTTGGGAGCCAACACCTGGCTGTTCCTAAGAACTTTCCTGCTGTACTACACTGGGCAGCAGTATTACTACCTCTACAAGATGCTGGGGGTAAGACCTGACTGAAAAATTACTGAATGGATTACATATTTTCTAGTGCTTTTTTTCAAATCCTACAGAAGTTATACTGAGACCTGGGGGGAAATTTGAGAGGGGAATAAGAGAAATGGCATCCGCATCATTGACACAAATAATGACATGCATCCTTATTTTAGGGAAAAAGAGAAAACTTTGCTTTGTCACACTCACTGGCTACTAACTTTCACTTGAAGCTGCAATTGTCTAATGTTTCCCAAAGTGATGTCACTATTACTTATTAATTAACTAGCACAACAACAGAATGTATAATAATAGGTTTCACTCTCTCCGCTGTTATAGAGTATAGTCAGTTATGTAATTCACTACCATTAATACCTTTACCATTGATACAACAAAAATCTCTCAGATAAGAAGTACTTGCAACAGTCTTCCCAAATGGGTAATAATATCTTACCCAAATCTCACCAAAGGGGTGTCAATGGCCTCATGCATTTCGAATTGTGGGTCCATTAAAAAGGTTGACTATAATGCCGTGACCTTGGACACATTCTAGGAAAGCGTTGTTTTTTTCCAACCCAGGACTCAAATTGCATGAACGTCGTCTTGCCTTGTGACACTGGCTCATTCATTCATCAAATCCGCCTGTTGATATGTAAACCTTCCTTGCAACAACCTTCCTTCCTTCGTTTGTATCTAAAGATTAGATAACCTAGATCAGTAGGTACAACGCTCTACCAACTATTTAAGCCACCAAGCAGCAGGACCAGACATATACATTTTGGATGCCGATATTATCAGACAGTATTTACATTTTTCGTGTTTACTTTGCCGTCAAGCTCTGCCTTGACTCATCCACACGTCCAGGCTTGTAGATTTTGATTATTCCATATAGAAAAGTATTTATCTAGACGCTTTGTTTATAAAAAAGGAAATTTGACGACAAAAAGTGTCTATTAGAAAAATAACAAAATTGTATTGGCAAATCATGCATAATTTAGCCTCTATCGGTAAGCGGTAATAGCCTCCTTGGAGATATCATATCCAAAAATCCTCCATCAGTCGAGTCCTACTAGCTTCAAGCCTCTTCAACAGTAGGTGTTTAGGATTGAGGAGCAAGCTATGCTCTGAATTTCCATCTGTTGCATTGTAGTTTCTCATACGATGTTTCAAGCCCGCCAAATGACTTGTGTATCTTCTTCTAGTGGATCCCCAGATGACAAGAGTAGTGCTATGTTGACATCAGCATAGAGCCCTGGGCTAGGGTCTAAATCCCTCTTTGGCTTATGGGCTGAAAATGTTCAAGAAGCTGTTACTGTATTTGGTGACTTCAGGGATTGCTATTTATATCAGTGCAGCAGGTTTTGTAATGGATAGCCATCTGTTACATGCAGGTCTAATGAGTTATGACTATAAACTCTGAGACAGCCATTGGCCACGTGTGTGTGTGTGTGTATGTGTGTGTGTGTGTGTATTTTTTGCCTGGTCAGTCTAGCTGACTACGGGGCCAGCCAGTAGT
>JAXDDW010000010.1:830000-1007500 GCA_034670385.1 Hoplostethus mediterraneus | reverse complement strand
TAGTCATTTTAAATCTGCTGAGGTTCAGAATTGTTCTCTTTAATTGTAGTGGTGCTAACAAAACATAAATCCTGCCTATGGATCTTTAGGTCTTCTCAAAGGTCAAAGGTCTTTCTCTCATTTTGGGAAATTGAAAATCAAATGAAATCAATCTCACTGTACATTGAGTGGTGTTTTTCCAACAAACAGAGAAAAGATGAAAGAAGAAGCAGTTGTGCTCAAAGAGGCTAAGCGTAGGGGTTGGAGGTATTTTAAAATGTTCACAGTGTTTATGGAGGGTTGTTGTGTGTAATGACCCTTTTAATACTGACCTCCCATGACCTCTGACCTCTTTGTCTCCCACTTTTGTTCTTTTCTTCTGTCTGACCTTCTTCCCTCTTTTCTCTCCTGATCTTTATTGGGTTCCAAATAATTTGATGTAAAGCAAGAAAATAATGATGTGTGTTGTTGCTATTGTCTGGCTTCATTGTGTGTGTGTGTGTGTGTGTATGTATGTATTGTCTCTTTCAGGGTGTCCAACTATGAGATCTTCTGGTACACACACAACCTCTTCATTGTCTTCTACATCATCCTCATGGTTCACATGGTTGGGTAGGTCTGGCTCAGGCCACTGATACAGCACTACATGTGTGTGAGTCTGTGAGTGAGTCAGTGGGTGAGTGGGAGTTAGTGCTTCTGCACTCCCTCAGACTCCATTTGTGCTACTGCAGTGTATTATTGGTCTACATCTCAACGACCAGTTCCAACTGGCAAGATAAGTGTTCATTTTGTGAAATGTCAGCAAAGACTCCCATCACAGCTGGAGACATCTTCAACTTTCTATCAGTAACTTTGCAACCCTCACAGTTTCCTTAGCTCTCCAATATGGTTATAACACTAACAACAATTATGGATTCTCTTGAATGTAGATCTGCATTTCACGAACAAGCCAACATAAGAAATGTCACGTTTACGACCCTTAGAAAGTGAAGTCAGTTACAATAGGATCCCCTGCATGTCCCCACTGATTGTGGCTGTCTCCAAAGATGTGTTAAGATGTATTGTGCATTGCAGTAATGGCTCTTTTTATGTGCATAGTTGAGTTATATTTAGTATTATTGCTATGCTTTTAAATCTATGTCATATGCTAGCACTTACAAGATTCTCTCAAACTGGATTACATTTTGGAAAAAAAACTAACCCCTGATGTGCGTTAACACTGGACAACACACAATGCTGCACTATAATACAAACATCACAGCATGGTGTGTCACTAACACACCACGTACTGGGTGAGTCTGCCTTGTGACCCGTCAGTTTTTAAATGTTTTCGTACAAGCATGCCTGAATGGGGCAGGAAAAAGGCAATATAATTGAAACACATTCACAAGTACCAGTGTGATTCTTAGCCATGTTCAGTAACAGTACCTCAGCAGTAAAAACAGTTCCTCTGTAATGGCCAACAGTACCTTCATTCTTTTCCTTTCCAATAGTGGAGCGCTGAAGTATCAGACCAACATAGAGGCCCATCCCCCTGGCTGCCTCAGAGCCAATCAGAGCAGCCCAGAACAGCAAGGGGAGGAGCTAGAGCAGGGTGAGGGTGACGAGAGGAGATGCAGAGAAGAGGCTTGCTTCCAACCCCACTACCCTCAGGTGTGTGTGTGTGTGTGTGTGTGTGTGTGTGTGTGTGTGTGTGTGTGTGTGTGTGTGTGTGTGTGTGTGTGGGCGGGCGGTGCACGTCTAAGTATATGCTTGTGCTTTGTAAGTGCATTTTAGTGTTTAGGTGCATGCATTTGTGTGTGTGTGTGTGTGTGTGTGTGTGTGTGTGTGTGTGTGTGTGTGTGTAGGAAGTTGATTGTGTGAGCAGACAGTGATAGTGACATGCATGTTTGCACTGGTTTTTCAATGTGTGTGTGTGTGTGTGCATGTGTGGATGGTTGGAAGGGTGGATAAGCATGTAAGTGTGTGCTTGTATATGTTTGTGTTGGCGTATTAGAGTGTGTGTATATGTGTGTCTGTGTGTGTCTGTGTTGGGGGCGAGCATTGTATGTGTGTGTGTGTGTGTGCCCACTAACTGGGAAGTGTTGGAGGGAGTTGGCCCTGTTTATTAGAGGTGTAGCGCTGTTAGGGAGGGGCAGGCATCCTCTCGCTACATCAAGGCCTGTGTTTGTGTGTGTGTGTGTGTGTGTGTGTGCGCGCGCGTGTGTGTATGTGCTTCTTCCTGTGTGTGTGTGATTATGTGTTTGCACATGGTCGTTAAGCGACGGACTGGTTCCATAAAATCCCCCTTAAACCTGATTGTGCTCCCCAGGCTTTACCGGAGCTGTGAGCAATTAGTCTGCTGCAGGTAACTGCCAAAAGAAAGGAAACAGCAACATACAGTGTCTTAGCAATGTGATAGATAGATAGATAGATAGATAGATAGATAGATAGATAGATAGATAGATAGATAGATAGATAGATAGATAGATAGATAGATAGATAGATAGATAGATAGATAGATAGATAGATAGATAGATAGATATAGATAGATAGATAGATGATAGATAGATAGATAGATAACAGATTAGATAGATAGATAGATAGATAGATAGATAGACAGATAGACAGATAGATAGATAGACAGATAGATAGATAGATAGATAGATAGATAGATAGATAGATAGATAGATAGATGATAGAGAGATAGATAGATAGATAGATAGATAGATAGATAGATAGATAGATAGATAGATAGATAATAGATAGATAGATAGATAGATAGATAGATAGATAGATAGATAGATAGATAGATAGACAGATAGATAGATAGATAGATAGATAGATAGATGATAGAGAGATTACCTTGTTTGCCCTGGAAACCCTATTAAAACCCTGAGCTATTAAAGTGTAAGGATAACGTGTTCATTCAAGTGTAGTTTTGGTAAAATATGTGCTGAGTTGCCTTTGTGTGTGTGTGTGTGTGTGTGTGTGTGTGTGTGTGTGTGTGTGTGTGTGCGTGAGAGTGAATGTGTGAGGCAGCAGCGTGTATCTGACAGGTCTTGCAAATATGTTGGATTGCATCGTTGTTGTGCACATCTTGCTTCCTTGTTTTTCTGTTAAAATAGACAAATTATTTTAATGCGCGTGTGTTCGGCAGACGTGGCTGTGGGTGTCCGGTCCTCTCTGTCTCTACTGTGCTGAGCGTTTCTACCGCTACATCCGGAGCAGTGACCCCGTTACCATAGTGACCGTCATCAGGCACCCCTGTGATGTCATCGAAGTGCGCATGCTGAAGAGGGACTTCAAGGCCCATCCAGGCCAGGTGAGTGACAGCACAAATCTTAGGTTTTTTTTGTTAAATCCCTGGATTATTGTGTATATATAGTATATCCTATTATTTATTTTAGGTTTTTTTTTGTTTCCAAGCAGAATGAAAATTCCACTGCCGTAAATATTTTTTGTTGTTGTATCAGACACAGCTCTGGTGAGCTTTGATCTCGCAGGGGCTGAAGTTGTTATATGTAGCCAGACTTTGTTTTAGCACTGTGCCAGTAATAACATGTAATAATATAGACAGTTGTTATTAAGGATGTGATGATCAGAAGTAAAGTATCATAAGTATCATAAGTAAAGAAGTCATTTGATGATCTTTTTCTCTGCTCTTCCTGTTTTGTTTCCCTCTCTCTCATTTCCCTCTATTTATATGCCCCTCTCTAATCCTCTCCTCTCTCCACTCTGTTTTGCTTTTTCCTTTGTTTCTCCTCTCTCTCTCTCCTCCCCTCTCTCTTTGTAATCTCTCTCTCTCTCTCTCCATCTCTTTCTCTGTCTTTGTCTTTCTCAGTATATTGTTCTTAACTGTCCAGGTGTCTCTTCGTTTGAGAACCATCCCTTCACGCTAACAACAGTAAGACTTTATGTCTCACTCCAACACATTCCTCACTCATGACACAATGCACACACACATACACATGCAAACACACACACACACACACACACACACACACACACACACACACACACACACACACACATGTTTTTACAGTATCTTAAACTCTCTCCCCTCCGGCAAAGAACATGTAGTTCTTTGTCTCTTGTTCTATGTCCCGCCCCTTATACTATTGGCTGGCATTTGATTGACAGCTGGCTCTTCCAGTAATATCATATCTCGCATTGTTTTGTTAGAGTTGTAGCTTTTATTGTATAGCAACAGTTTGCCTTAAAATGTAACCCAAACTGTATGAGACGAATCCAAAAGACAAAGAAATGCTGATCTCTGCTTTAAACTTCACAGTGAGAACACACATTCATAGACACATACTCACCCGTGCATGCACGCACACACACACACACACACACACACACACACACACACACACACACACACACACACACACACACACACACACACACACACACACACATACACACACACACACACACTGTGTGCATGCCTCTGCCTGGTGTTTTAGGAGTGCTTTGAGGAGGAGGGCAGAGAATCACACTGACAGAGAGCAGACAGACCCCTGAGGCTAGTAACGCTGTCTGCCAACAGGAAGGCTGTGTGTGTGTGTGTGTGTGTGTGTGTGTGTGTGTCTGTGTGCATTGTTAAGTTTGATGCAAAGAGTAGTGTGTTTTTCAGCTATGTGTATGTGAATGCTGTACGTATGTAGATGTAGATTTCTGTGTGTGTGTGTGTGTGTATGGGTGTGTGTGTTTCTTTGTGACTCATTGTCTGCTCTCTGACTTGCAGTGTCCCACAGAGAACAAGGAAACTTTTGGCATCCATCTCCGAGTCGTGGGAGACTGGACTGGTGAGTCCATGCGCACACACACACACACACACACACACACACACACACACACACACACACACACACACACACCTGCATACACCAGACAAGGATGCTGACATAAGTGCAGAAACACAGACAAATAGACACACACATGGTCTGTTCCATATCAGAGTTGACAGAATGGAAGTCATTTTGTTTTGTCCTCCTCCTCCTCCTCCTCCTCCTCCTCCTCCTCTCTACTCTCTACTCTCTGGGGAGGACCCATTTCCGAGGGACTGCATTTTGTATGTGTGTGTGTGTGTGTGTGTGTGTGTGTGTGTGTGTGTGTGTGTGTGTCACACAGCTTCGGCTCTCATGCTGTTAAAGTCTGCCTGGGAAACTCCACTTCCCATGTGGGTGTTTTCCATGGGTGGACACACACTTTGTGAATTACAGCACTAATCCAACACACACTACACATTTTGTGGAACTAAAGTAAGTGAACTTGCGCTACACAGTTTGCTAGTTTATGGAACTAGGCTTATGAAACTTGTACCAATGTACATTGGAGCATGTAGGATTTCAGTTGAACCAAAGAGTTGAAAAACTGGATTTGCACACAACGCTGTAGATGTTTTGTTTTTTCTTCCTAAATCTTACCAACATTTATTTCACGTCATTTCCTAATTCCTATCCCTGCTGTATGTGTATGTACATGCACACCTCTATTGCATCAAACTGGCCATTACATCCTCAGTCTGTCACATACACAAACACTATACATGTATATGTAAGAGAAGTGGAGAAGTCAGTTAATCATTGCTCTGTCAGGAATACTATCTTTTGTCTAAAGTAAGAGCGATCTGCCATGGTCAGTATTCATCAGCATTATCAACAGTGTCGTCTATCCATGCAGGCAGTCGCAGGACACTGAGTCGGGGCTCCCAGCTAAAAAGCTATAGCTTGTAGCCTGTAACATATGAACAACATATGCACTCCCTTCACATACACACAGCTCTCAGAATACAGTAAAGGGAAGAATGTCTGTTTGTGTTGGCACCCTAATCTATCATGACTTCATGCTGTAAGGAAGGCTGGGAAATGACAGAATCGGAATGAATTGGAAATGGCACTTAATTGTGTAATGTAATATCCTCAGTCCATCACTCCTCTCCTCTCCTCTCCTCTTCTCTCCTCTCCTCTCCTCTCCTCTCCTCGCCTCTCCTCTCCTCTCCTCTCCTCTTCTCTCCTCGCCTCTCCTCTCCTCTCCTCTCCTCTCCTCTTCCTCTCCTCTCCTCTCCTCTCCTCTCCTCTCTCTCTCTCCTCTCCTCTCCTCTCCTCTCCTCTCCTCTTCTCTCCTCTCCTCTCCTCTCTCTCCTCTCTCTCCTCTCCTCTCCTCTCCTCTCCTCTCCTCTCCTCTCCTCTCCTCTCTCTCCTCGCCTCTCCTCTCCTCTCCTCTTCTCTCCTCTCCTCTCCTCTCTCAACAGAGCGGTTCACAGAACTGTTACTTCCTGAACCAGGGACAGAGTCTGAGATCCTTCCCATGGTGCAACAGAGAAGATATCCCAAGTAGGTCTTAATATGTGTGTGTCTGAACTTCATGCTCCTTGTGGAGGGGAGAAATATTTAACATGCTGTATAAATGCATGTGTGTGTGTGTGTGTGTGTGTGTGTGTGTGTGTGTGTGTGTGTGTGTGTGTAGAAGGGTGTGTGTGCATATGGCTGTGAAAAAGAGAGAAAACAATGTGTGTAATTTGCTCTGTGAACTGTGGCTTTTTTTAATTTAGATTGGTCAGAAATCAAAGGGTGTGTGTGTGTGTGTGTGTGTGTGTGTGTGTGTGTGTGTGTGTGTGTCTGTGTGTATATCTTCAGTGACGTGGCTGGCATGATTTCCCACGAAGACCCAGAATCACACTAGGGTCAGAGGTTATGACCTCCTGACCCCCTGGCCTCTCGACCTCGCGCTCTTCCTGCTCTGTGTTAGAGAGCGAGATAGAGAGATAGAGAGATAGAGAGATAGAGAGAGGCGTGGGGTCAGGGGGGACAGAGAGGTTGTTTTATGAGAGCAAGGCCGTGTTGAACCAACCACCAGCCCACATCTCTCTCTCTCTCTCTCTCTCTCTTTTTCTCTCTCTCTCTCTCTCCCTCTCTCTCTCTCTCTCGGCCCTTTTTCTTTCTCTCTTGCTCTATGTTAAGAAACATCACTAGCAGACTGGCTTCTCTAGGCAACAGTGCCCACTTATGGTCAGAATTACTACATGCATGCATAGTCAAAGGTCTTGGATCCTAGTTTACTTGCTATTTGCAGGTATGTCACAAATACATGAATGATTTTGTTGCTTGCAGAGGTCTGGTAAGGGGCTGATAACACAACGTTTTACCACATTACATTAGATTTTATTCCCTCACATGTCTTCCAAAACAAGACAAACAAGGTTTGGCTACACTTATAACTGTGTATATGACAGCATGTGTCTGCATTTATACGTGTGTGTGTGTGTGTGTGTGTGTGTGTGTGTGTGTGTGTGTGTGTGTGTGTGTGTGTGTGTATCCTGGACGAGAAGTGTTTGAGCAGCTGTTGCAGAGTTGAAGGAGGGTTTGGGTGGGGGGGTGTTCTTGACTTTGTCTCTCCTGCTATCTGTCTCTCACTCTTTGTCTCTCTCTCTCTCTCTCTCTCTCTCTCTGTCTCTCTCTCTCTCCTTCACTCTCTCTCTCTGTCTACCCCCAACCCGGACTGTGGGATTTCAGACTCAGGATGTCGTATGTTTATCTGCTTATGTGTGTTTGACCCAGAGGAAGCTATTGTAATCACCTCTGCCCAGGCATGTGCATGTGCATGTGCATGTGCATGTGCATGTGCATGTGCATGTGTATGTATGTGTATGTGTATGTGTATGTGTATGTGTATGTGTATGTGTTTGTATGTGTATGTGTATTTAGCCAATTTATTTTTAATTAACAAATTGACTTTTGTGCTGTTGTGTGTAGGTTATATGTGGATGGTCCCTTTGGCAGTCCATCAGAGGAGGTGTTTAACTACGAGGTCAGTCTGTGTGTGGCGGGTGGAATTGGAGTCACACCATTCGCCTGCGTGCTGCACGCTCTGCTGTGAGTGGCTGTTTGCCCTGTCAGTCATCCCTAGATCCCGCCAATAGAACAGAGTTTCTTTTTTGCCGCACATGAACTGTAGTTTTATGATGAAATATTATATTTGCCGACTGAATGATGAACAATTTGATCAATTTGAGATGAGTTTCATGTAGCTCTTTCTTTCTTTCTTTCTCCCAGTGATGGCTGGATGGAGTTCAGGTTGAGGAGGTTGTACTTTGTATGGGTCTGCAGGGAGCTCCAGTCCTTCTACTGGTTTGCTGAGCTCTTGTGTGCCCTGCATCAAAAGGTCAGGACAAATACATTTAATAAGGTTAAGACAACAATGACAAAACATTTAGCGTATATGCGCCATGCACATGCTAAATGAATCACATTTGTGAGTGAAACTACAGTTGTGGAACCAGCAACCACGTGATTGATTCCTTAAAACCTGACTAAATCTTCTGATAGTCGGCTTTGGGTCAGAAGATTCAGTTCAAAAATAGAAAACAGCATGAGTTAATATAAACAATGAACATCCAGTAGCCACAGTTCACATGGGAAAGTTAGTTTGTGTAATTGAACCAATGCGGAGAATGTCTCAAAATGGTCAGCTGATACGTAGGCTCATGAATTCCCATAATCCTTCATGGCTTCATTGTTTTTCATACTACTTTCATACTATCCACCTCTAAAAATGTGTTTAAGGGTTTTACACACTATCCCTGTCGGTGTATTTGGATTTCATCTTCTCCATTTCCCTTGATTCAAATGATGTCAAGTTTACCAGCAAAGATTTTCCATTGCTGTGTGTGTGTGTTTTGTGGAATTTAAGGGGAAGGTGAAGGACTACAGATGAGCAGGGGAAATCTTACTGTGGCACCTGGAGCAATATTTAACAATATATAGGCTTTTTCCCAAACATGCCAATATGCGTGCACTCCTACAGTATAGAGGTATGAGTACTAAATAATGACAACGTTCTACTGAAGGGAAATATCAAGAATGGTTACAGATCAACGTTCCTGCTGGTTCCTGCACATACATAGAGACTATAGTCACACTCCCCTTGTAACACAATGATATGACCCCCCCCCCCCCCCCCCCCGTACTTTAAGGGGACATTGTTAAACTCGACAAGACCACAACTACCAGCATCAATAAAAACAATGTTTTCCATGTTTGTGTTTGTCATTTAGCTGTGGCAGGAGAACAGACCAGACTACCTGAATCTGAATCTGTATGTCAGTCAGACAGACAACCTGCAGGTAGGTAACACACCCTCACCCTACCCTATCTCCCCTCTGTCTACCTGATAATCTGACTGTTTTTCTGCCTGTCCATGTATTTGTTTGTCTGTTTGTCCATCCATCCATCCATCCATCCATCCATCCATCCATCCATCCATCCATCCATCCATCCAGCCATCAATCTTTTCAAAATGTAACCAGTAGAGGGCAGTATATACCACAGGATTCACCTCAAATTAGAGCGCAAACTCCAGTCTCTCTCTCTCTCTCTCTTTCTCTCGCTGTCTGTCTGTCTCTCTCTTTCTCTCTCTCTCTCTCTCTCTCTCTCTGTCTCTCTCTCCCTCCTTCTGTGTCCTGCTCTCTCCCTCATAATTAGTATGACAGTGTAGTGGTAGTTACAGGACAGTTGCCAGTGTTGGGGTGACCACAGGGCAAGCTGCAGACTGGTTGCTGCTGTGTTGTCTTGGAACTGCATTTCTTAATCAAGTCGAGGACAAAAGTGTGACAAAAGTCTCTCTTGCTCTTTCTTGTATGCATACGTTCCCTCCCTTTCTGCTTCTGTGTTCTCAACTGTCAAGGTATGTTGACACCCCCACACCAGCTAACTCACATACACACTGTCTCTTAGTGACAAGGCTGTCACTTCCACGTCCGCTCTCTCTGTCTCTGCTTCTATTTCTGCATTCAGCATAGAAATTCTGGCTGTATTGTGTATTGCGTATGTGTCGGTTTGTGTGTGCATGCATGCATCCGTGCAGTTCTTCTGTCCTGTACAAGCATTATATCTCTACCAGGATGGCCATTATTTACTGAGTGTATGGGGAATTTCCTTTTGGATCAGTTTGGTCAGTTTGAAATCTCTTGAAAACAATTAAAATGTTTTAAAACACTGTGAACTGTCCTCCATGGATTTGGGGAATCAAGACAATCAAGACATTTTTTGCCTTGTGATTTTATTGAATTGCTTTTTTAAATCCAGGCCAATTTGAGAGTAAATATCATTACATTACAGCATCATTACAGCACATGTTAGATGCAAGACAGGTAAAACTTTCTGTCTGTTTATGGATATTGTTTCTGCAACAATGGTTACATGTCCATCTGACTCTTTCTGTGCCATTCGAATCAAGGTGTTCATTCATTCACGCTGTCTTTATCATGAGAATGATGAAGAGAATGTGAGGTAGTTTTTCTTTGGAGGATCGCTTTGAAATGAAGCAGCCTTGCAGTTTAACAGTGTTTTGGTGTTACTTGGAACATGTAAATCTCTGTATTGATAAAAGTGGTTCTGACCAAATCAAATGAAAATGTAAATACGCTGCTCCCTGGGAATTCCTCGTAGTCGGTCCACTTACATTTTACAAATTGCACATGCTTGTATTTTATGTTTCCACAGTCCCAGTCTACAGTGAGTCTGTAATGGGAAGTGACTTGTTCTGTTCCTCTTTGCAAAGATAAGATCTCTTTGGTGAGTGTCATTCAGATTTTATTTTTTAACTCTGATATTCCTGTTGCCTGCTCCCTTTTTCCAGAGCATGTCTGAGGAGAAGTACCGCCCACTCAGCTCGAGGCTCCTGGTTGGTCGACCCAGGTGGAAGTTACTGTTTGATGAGATTGGGAAGACCAATCGGCAGTGAGTAGAATCGGGGGCAGGAATGTAGAGAGATATTAGGCACTGGGTCTCATTAGCTACTATATTTCAAATACTATTTCAAATTCTGGCTAGTTAAGACAGTTTTACTCCAGCTTGGTTAGAAAATGCTAACCTTGGCCTTATGGGCTGGTAAACTTTTCCTCCCTGATTAGATTATCTGATGATTATTATCCTTTGGGGGGCTGTCATATGTTTTATTCCATCTTTGTTTACATATTTGCAAGGCTAGGACAAACACATGCAGACAGGATAAAGTAAATAGATGAGATTTGTAAAGTGTGTCAGTCTTTTAACACTATGAATAGCATACTCATTTGTTGTTGTTGTGTGTGTGCGTGTGCGTGTGTGTGTGTGCGTGTGTGTGGTGTCAGTAAGCGAGTAGGGGTGTTCTGCTGCGGACCTAAGGGCATCTCCAGGACTCTCCACAGACTGTGTAACTCAGCCCGCTACCCTGGGACCACCTTTGAATTCAACAAGGAATCCTTCAGCTGAGACCAGACCACACCTACGAGCTGGTCCCTGTACACCTCATGTTCATATAAAGTAAAGAACCGTGTATTTCATATACCTTGGGGCCAATTTCCTATATTTGAAGTATATTACCAAATATTGTTGGTCAATTTTGGTTACTTGAAACACTTTATACTTCTATGAATCCTTTGGCCAATTCTGTCAGAATTTCAAAATATTGGAACATTTGATTGGCCTCCGGCGTGGTGACTCCTCTCTCGGAGTGAAACCTGACAATCCAACCCAGTGGGAAGGGGCCAGCTCACTGCACTGATTCTCCACTCATCTAATGCTCTGTCTCTCCTTAGTTGGAATCAGTTTTCCTCTGTCTCCCTCTGTGACGCACCCCTCTCTGGTTTGAATGTCATTGTTCGAGTCTAATACAAGAATAAGTGAGAAACAAATTCTTCTCAAAATCTGGAAAATGCTCCAAGAGGACAACTAGACAATGATGCCATACAGAGGAAATTCATCATTCAGTGGACCAGTGCTGGAAAAGATTAGAACAGAAGGAAATAAAAGGTAAAGTTTAAAGTTTGAACTAAGATAACTGTTGTGCTGTAAGTCATGTCAGCCCATTGGTTGGTTTACTTCTATAAGACTTGGCTCAACTTGGCACCAAACTGGGAAACTGAGGGACAAAAAAGGATTTGATTGGTCCCCGAGACTGTCACTCACCTGGATCTTTGAGGTGATTCGCTTTCAACAGAGGAGAGAAGAACAGGTGGACATACAGAAGTGTTTATCAGAACAAACTTCAAGCCAGTATTTGTAGTTTGATGGTATTTCAATTTATTTATATTGTTTAAAACTATGTGTGTATTATTTGCCATGTGATCATTTCTGCAGAGCTATTCAAAGTCAGTGTCCTACAAAATCCTTGTATCTCCAGATAGTAAACTTGAACTGATGCCATTGATGACAATTCATTTGTGAAATATAATTATGATTATAACAAAAAAAAAAAGGAAATACAAGGTATCTGCAAAACACCAATATCTTGGGACTGGAACAACCTTCTCTACCAAACCATAAACAACTACCATTTATTTAGCATTGCAAGTGAATTTTTATTTTATTTTATATTTTTGTCTATTTACAGGATTGGTCTCTTTCATGAGAGCAAAGCACAACATGAAATAAAAGAGATTTTCTATTTATTATATTTTGACTACTTGCATGCAGGAAATGTTACAATAGCAATATTATTCATTGTTGATATGTAGGCTACAGTGATGGGATGAGATGGGATGGCTAATCAAGTATCCATATCAATGACCTTGCAACATAGTGGTAAATAAAAAATATGAAACATTTACATTATGTTAGTTTAAAAGGGTGAAAAACTGCTGTGTTACTGGCTGCAAGGACTCTCAGGCCTAGTGCCTCAACATCCCTAGTTAAATACAGACTGAAAATCAATCACAGGGACAGTGTGGATCAAGTCTGATTTTAATGCACCATATACAAACTCATTATATTACCATACATTTTGTGCTATCCTGATGTCACCCATATTTTCTTTGCTTAGTGCAATGGTCACAGTCATTACAGTACACAGTGGCCCTTCAGCGCCAGTGACAACACACAAGGGAGTGTGTTGGGTCAGTTGGAACGTGTCCACTGTTAGAAAACGGGGTAGAGCGATGTGTAAAATGTTCAAAATCAGGGACATCAGTGGATTTAAGAGAGGGAAATGACTGAGGCGCTGAAAGGAAGAGCTAGAGTCCTACGGCAGATTCACACTACAATATTTTGAACAGAGGCAGGCCTAATTAGGTCATCCTGTACAGTTTTAGAACAAAGGGGTACTAATCCTACATTGTAGTTTCACAGAAGCTTTCTCAGAATAAAATCCTGGTATCTGGTATAGACGTTTTGGAACAATATATAATGCGTATAATGCATCTTTCCTCCGAGAGGGAATAACACTGGTTCATTCAGCATGAGGCAGCAGATTAAGTGATTTGGTTCAAACCTGAGACACACCTACTGGAACAGCAGGTTGTGACACTACAGCTAGTAGTGACTTTTCCTTGAGCAGGTTTTATTTTACTCACTTATTTTACATTTCAACTTAGTTCACTTCAATGAGTGGAAATCGCTCAGACCGATGCTCTTATTTACAGGTGTGTCCTGTAAACAGAAGCAACATTAAATAGAGTATCACACAATGAAATAATACATTACATAAAATACAGTTGTGTTGCAGGTCAATGAGGAAAGTCAAGGAAAAGTTGCTCAGGAAGGAAAAAGGTCACATTATTTAACTAGTCCAACCGTAGCCCTTCTGTCACTGACTGTACAGTGGCTCATGTGAATGAGCCCACGGTGAGCTACTGGACCGACCAGGAGTCATAGTTCATATACCTGACAAAAAACTCCTTTTTAACTGTATAAATCTTGTTTTCTTTATATGAAATGTGTTGTGTATTAATGAAGATATTGGCCCTGAATATCTGTTCCAGTAACGGAGCACCTGGATTTACTGTTTGATCTAAAATTGTGTTGGAATATGTTTGACTGATTGTATGTGCGTTTCTGTCTCTACCTATATATCTGTATATGCATCTGTCAATGTTACAGTGTAGTCTGATACGAAGCCGACCCTTCCTCAGAACTGCTCTGCAACAGCGGCTGTCTCTCTCCATAGCTCGACGGCCTCTTCTTCCTCTGGTTGCGTTTCCGCCTCCTTATCGCAGCAACGACCAGCACAGCGACGACCGCGGCAACCAGCGCCCCGAGGATCCCGGCCCCGAGCAGCCACTGCCAGATCTGCTGGGCTTGCTGAAGGTAGGGTGTCAGGAACTCCTGGACAAACCTCTGGCCTGGGGTGGAGATGGAGACGAGATATTAAGATATGAAGAAAAAAGTTTAAGAACGCCTCATTTAGTAGATATGCTTGTTTTTTTGTACTGACCAGGGTCCAGCAGATAGGCGTACTCGTATCCCAGAGCCTTGTTGGTCAGGAAGTTGTCTCCATTTCTATAGAGAGGCAGGAAGGGCACCATGTAGTAGCCGTCGTTGTGGCCAATGGGAGCATTGGCACGTGGGTAGTGGGTGCGGGGAGGCTGGTGGGTCCTCAGCCAGCGCTCAAAGATACTGGACAAGAAGAGAGGAAGAAAAGACCAATTGAAGGAGATGGTTAGGTGGGACAGCAGGGAGAGAAGGAGATTGAAGAAATAGGAAAGAGGAAAAGAATAAGGGAGCAGGCGAAGAGGTGGGGTTGGAGGAAAGGGGAAAGGAGGAATGGAGGTTGATGAAAAAGATGAGAAGGAAGGAATGGAAAAATGAGAGCAGGGAATGGAAGGAGCGAGGAGGAAGAGGAGGAAAGAGAGGAGCAGATTAATTAAATATGGAGGAGAATCTTAAATGTCGGTTCACCATGAGAGAAACACAAACATTACACCAGAGATGCAGTTAAATATAAATCTCCTGAGGAACCTACTTTTTGCAGTTGCATGGTTTTTTATCTGCCAATGGCAATATAGTGAATGTGCTCTGATAACTAACCAACCGCAGGTCTTCCGGCTTGTATTCTGTGTGTCTGTTTAGTAGAAACGTTAGAAGCATATTGCCTTAAAAGCAATTTATTATTATTAACTTATTATTCTGAGGCTGATCTCATACATTTCCTGAATCTTTGAAAGGTTTGGGAAGGCTGCTCTTACATTAATTACTATTTGTTTCGCCAAGCTGATTTAAGTTTCACTGATATCTGAAGGCTGTATTATTTTTTATCCTTTATATCCTTAAACTAATCTGGCTTTCCTTTCATTGCCTTTCCTTTCCTTTCCTTTCCTTTCCTTTCCTTTCCTTTCCTTTCCCACAGCAACCTGCTAAGTTGTGTATGCGGGACCATTACTGGTAATTATCTCTCTTATTCTTGTTTTTTCTCTGCCTTTGTCGCTCTATCTCTGATTCCTCGTCTACTTATTCCCCTAATTCTCTCTGCCTCCTTCTCTTACTGTCTTTATCTCTCTGTCTGTCTTCTCCCTGTTCCCTCCCTCCCTCCCCCACCCTTCCTTTCTATTTCTGCCTCACCTCTCTTATCATTTTCCAGTCATGCATTTTTGTTGACACTACGTTACCTGCGTTACTCTACCTGTCTATGAAGGCGTGGTGCAACAGGAATATGGGGTCGTTGGCTGAGCCCTGCACTGAGGACATGGAGCCATTCATAAAAACATGCAAGGCGTTGTGCATGGTGCTCTGGCCTTGAACTGCCATACCTGTCTCTGGATTGGCAAAACCTGCAGGAGGGAGAGAGCAAAAATTGGTTTGAGAGAGAGAAAGAAAGAGAGAGAGCAATTGAGGTGCAGAGAGAGAGAGAGAGAGAGAGAGAGAGAGAGAGAGAGAGAGACGGGACATAAAAGGGTGAAAGAAAAGTGAGAAAATGCACACGTGTGCACATGTGCATGAGAGAGGGGAGTAGAGAGTAGACATGAGGAGAGATGAGGGATGAGTACAAATATGATAATAAACAAGGGAAGATGTTTGAGAATGATATAGAGATTATAAGAGAAGTATAGAGAAAACTCTAAACAGCCCCACTGTCTACCAAATATTTCTAAAACAAATACTTGCACTGGCAAAACGTGTAAATCACAGCTGACATTGCTTCCCTGTTTATAACAGAGTTGACAAGGTTGGATGGAGTCAAATTGTACTTCCATCTGGATCATGAACAAGCTTTTGAAATACCTCAACAAAGAGGCCTGATGTCTGCCACGCTAACAAACAAGGGACTTGGCAAGCACAAGAACAAGTGAAGTATGCAGTATGATTTACACTGTTTGGAGTGATGCTTTATGGGTAACTCTTCAATGTAACTGAGAGGCACAAACAAATATAATGGATAACATATTTGTTAGAGCAATTTGCTAAATTGTCAATCATCATCGCCTCCCTCAAAATGTTGGACAGTATCATACCTTCACCAAGAAAACTTTACAGGGTATAACAGGAAAAATATATGTCCCAGAATGTTTGTTTTTGGCTAAAGCTAAACTTGCTAGCTAGCCAGCGTGCTGATGATAACTAGCACATTAATGATTGGGTTTGAGAGGGGGGCAGAGATGGGAGAGATTGTAGTTGGCAACTGACATCTAAAAAGATATTTAACCCGGGACTGTCAGACTCTACATCTACTGATCCTCCACCTACAACTAAGAAACGGCGCATGGAAAATAAACTTGTGGATGACCGATCAATATTGGTTCAGCATTCATCGAAGAAGGCACTAAAAAACTCAAAAGGGATTCCAGGGACAGAGCTAGCTACATTCTTGCTACACTAGCAAGTGAACTTTTGATATCATTACCATGCTAGTTAGCATCAGCCTGCTAACAAGATTAGCTTTTGTTAAAAACCAACGACTTGCATTCAGGGTCATATATTTTGTAATTTCTCCTACAAAGCCACTAGAGGGTGCACTTGAGCACAAGTCACAGATTGTATCTTCAAAGTTAAGGTAAGTTTAAGGTCAAGAGTCGGGATAGGATTAAGATTCTAATTAGGTTTAGGTTTAGGTTTAGGTTTAGGTTAGGGTTAATTTTAGGCATGTAGTGAAGGGGGCAAGGCTAGGGTTAGGGAATGAATGTAGTAGCCATACAAATGTGTGTGTGTGTGTGTGTGTGTGTGTGTGTGTGCTTGCGTGGGTCTGTATGCACCACCCCTACCCTCCAGGGCGTTTCTGAAGCTCATGTTGGCAAAACGGTCCATGGGTCCCGTCTCGTACTCGGTGAGACCCACCACAAAGTCCACATCAGCTGTTGTGGGGAGTCGCGTCACGCGACCTGGATCATGGTTGCCGGGGTTACGTAACAGTGGACCCTCCCCAGTACCGTTACACAATGCCTCTCGACTGTTGTACTCCTCTGGCTGGGTGCATATTACCTACACACACATACACACACACACACACACACACACACACACACACACACACACACACACACGTAAAAAAGCTATGGTTAAAGACTCTATAGACATTTTAATGCCACTATATCAACATGTGGTCACTCAAAAGGCTCTTACACAGAAATGATTGTGTTCAATTACTGTGGGGGAGGGACTGAAAATTATAGAAGAGAAAATGGTGTGAAAAACTCACCAATCATGGTCAGTCATGACCTACACCCTTAAGAGGTAGTTTTGAATTGTTTACACAGTTGACGCAGTTGCAACAACAACTTCCAACAACAATTTTGTGTCATTTATTTCAGTGAAGACAAATAGGATGATGTTAAAACCCAGTTGGAGAAAGTGAGTGGTGGGTGAAGCATGGAAAGGAAATGTAAGATTTCTTGCTCCCTCAAACTAATTAAGAACAAAGTTGCTGTCTTAGGTACATTTTCTAGAATGAGGAAGCCTCTGAAGTAGGATTTCCTTTCCCTGATCCTGTTCATTTATGTGGGCTGGATCAATTTAGAGTAAATTGTGACAAATTTGGTTTCCACCCTATTGCTCAGCTCTTTGGATTAGCAGGTTAAAGCAGCTTTAGGGCTGCAGACCTGCAGAATGAAATGGAAATCTACGAGTCTACAAGAGATTTGGTTACACATATACAGGTATACAAACACACGCACAAATACACTTTTCTTGCCTTCCATGAAGAGAAGACGGAAGCAGGGCTGATGAGGTTGGGGTTGAAGGGGCTGCGTCCGCCCATCAGAGCATCAGTACACACATCACAGGCCTGAGCGTCCCTCCAATCCCAGTAAGGGATGGTGAAGTTAAAATCTCCCGTCAACTTCCTTATCTCGTTCTCCCAGTGAAGCAAGTAGATACGGTGCCAGGGCAGGAAGCCTGCAGACTCGTGGGCAAAGTCAATGTCCGTCCAAACATTTCCCGGCCCGCCCAAGAAGGCGTCCCGGGACACAAAGTAGTGCATCCAGACAAAGAGGTCATAGGTTGAGATGTCAGAGAACATGGGGTTCTCGCCGTTCTCACCCATCTCAGCACGTGTTGCCGTGGAGATGACGTAGTCACGGCTGATGGTGTTCTTGGCCAGGTTAAGGTAGGAGATGAACTTGTGTTGCTCGGCAACCGACAGTGTCATGATGTTCCGGCGCACAGACTCCCGGTACTGGAAGCAACCGGGACCCCAATAGCCAAATCGGCATTCACCACAGTTGAAGCCTCCATAGTTTCCAGCGCAGCGGCATGTCCGGTTAAAGAAAGCTAAGGGCCAGCGCTCTCTTTCATCGATTCCGCTGTGTGGGTACTGGGGCCCATGGGGCTCCTCCGAGACCTCCACGTCGGTGCAGAAACCACGGCCAGACAAGGCACCGCAGGCTGAGCCATCGCCATCCCACACCGGGCAGCACTCTTTGGTCCGTAGTCCCTCGGAGTTGGCACACGGCCGGGGGAACTGGCATACACAAGACCCAAGGAGCTGCAGCAGCAGAGTTACAGACACACACAGGCTCCTCATGATGAACTACAAGTCACCACAGTGAGAGCCAAAAGGCACTTAGTACCTCCAATCTCAACCTCAGCTGGAAAATAAACTCTTCCTGAAAAGATGGATGGCAAGTATTTAGCTAACTGATAAGTAACTGATTGTCTCAGTTCCAAGTACTTCCAATTGTAGAAGAAGAGGAATAGAAGAGTGCACGTCCAACCAACTATAGTCAGGATGCCGCAGTAGACTTGAAGAATAAATGCACCTGTGTAATTGCTTTATCGTCAAGCAACTATTTACTACCTTGTCTCATTTGCAGGTTTCAAGAGTTGTCAGTCCTCACTGCTTCTACCCCACTATGCTACCATCTATCCCACTACCACACCTCCCTCCACACACTCTCTCACACACAGCCAACATCCACAGCCAGTCTCCTGCTCCGTCTCAACTCACTGAGCCATTTAGGGGCAGTCCTCCGACAAAGTGTGTGAGATCTCATTGTGATCTCAAGCACAAACACACATGCACAAACACAGGCACTCACACACCGTCACATGCTCAGGATAATATCCCTGACTCTTCTTTCAATTTGTCTTGAGACCAGCTGACCTCCGCCTTACTATACCTCAGGCAGAAATATGTGTGTGTGTGTGTGTGTGTGTGTGTGTGTGTGTGTGTTACCCCCCTCCCCTTGGAGGGGGGGTAACAAGCTTGGCCTGGAATGTATGCGTGATATAAGTGCCTCCGTATATTTAAGAGAGAGAGACAGACTGAGAGAGCGAGAGACATTGAGTTTAAAATTGACATCTCACAGTATATTGATCAGAATCAGAGTATGCATGTTTCCAGTCCAACCAAACACTACAGCAGTTCACAGCAGCAGATTACTTCCCCTTTCTCTGGTTGAACGTGTGCTAATCACTGAGGCAGTAGGGTAATTGTTTAAATTTCATACAGCATTTGTCTCTTATAGTTTAAAGTCATATTTTACTTTGATTACATCTTTGATAGTCAAGTGATTTTGTAATTGTTGTGTCCCAAACTCAACATGGGTCCGATTTGGGGGACATAGGCATCACTTGCATTCAGGCTTTTTTTTTAGACTCTTGATAATCACAAACAGGCAAATTACATGATGAAAAACATCCCAGTATCATAAACAGTAAGGGTGACTAGTTCCCAAATCTGAAAGCCAATCCAAAGTGAAAGCCAAGACTATGATTTGAAAAAAACATTTTACTATTTCACAATAAAAACACAGGGCTGTCTGTGGATATCAAGGCTTCAAAAAACATTGGCCATGGCCACAGCCAATTTAGAGCCATAAAATAAACATAAAACAAATAGTATATATCATAGCATACAATATAACATTTAAAACATTGCTTATGTTCACAGTTGAGATTCTGTAAGTCTGTGTAACTCTGAGAATGAACAGAAAAAATGTCTAATCACATGCTTTGCCTGGGGATTACCTTTTGATGAGGTCGGATTAAGGATCGCAAATTCAGTTGAGAAACAGTCACTGTTTCAGTCAATGTTTACAGTGAATGTGCAGAAGTGAGGGAAATAGGTTCTTAAGTGGACAGGACAAGCTAGATCAATAATGCTTTGGAAACTGAATAAATCCCTCCATCAGCCGAGCACTTGCTGTCAATTTCCTAATAAAACTACACGCAGCGGTCAATTTGTTAAACATTTACAAGGATAGTGGGGAGGAAACAGGATGGCACGTACCGGTTCACCACCATCAAGAGTAATTGAGTGTATCCACATTATAGACTTGATTTATGGCATTAACGTGTTCTGCGTGTTGACGTGCTTAACCTCCATTTCACACTGTATAAATAAAAAGGACACTGATAATTTCCTCTAATTTTCCTCACATTAGCCAAAGTAAATATTACTGAGATAATGATCGGCCTTGTTGAAATGTCCATTAGCAAGACACTGAGTCCCTGTGAGCTCCAGCGGTGCTGTCCTGAAAAGGACCATGCCTCTGACCTCCTTGTGGAGTTGGTGAATTTCCCTTTTGGGATCAATACTGTATATAAAAAAATAATGTACCTTTTTTTCTGACAGTACCACCTGTTTTCATTACCTTAACTACTGCACCTTGCTGCTTTTTTTTAATTGTCTTTTGTGTTGCTTTGTGCATTTTTATGGATTCCATACCTAATCAATTAAAGGGAAATAATGCTAATATTGTAAAGCACTTTTCAAAACATATTTTAAAAAAATAAACAAAAACATATTTAACATATTTAAAAATGTGTATAGTACAGAAGTAGCAAGTATCCTCATCATCTCTACCCCAGCTCTCTAGTAACTTATCCTTCCATCTCAGCAGCAGCGTGACTGACCATCCACATCATGAGCACATAACTTAAAACAATGAATGGGAATTCATGAGAATGTACGTGGAAAGTGCGAGGGAGGCTGATGGGGGGGCTGGAGTTAGTTTCATCATGTGCTGTGCCTCAGGTTTCCTAGACTAGTACAGTCAGATTCTACTAGGGCAGAGAGTCATTCAGGATCACAAGCCGGTCACATGCTACCGTAGCCAGGCACGGGGTGCAGCTTATCCTGCTGCACGAAGGCAGTGGAGCGCACAGGAATGACCATCACAGGATAAACCATCTGTGCAGGGCACCCCTGAGAGAGAGAGAGAGAGAGAGAGAGAGAGAGAGAGAGAGAGAGAGAGAGAGAGAGAGAGAGAGAGAGAGAGAGAGGGAGAAAGACAGACAGACAGAGAGAGAGACAGGGACAGGGGAGGGGAGTGAGTTTGTGTTTGTGTGTGTGTGTATGTGTGTGAGAGAGAGAAAGAGAGAGAGAGAGAGAGAGAGAGAGAGAGAGAGAGAGAGAGACACCACAATAGATCAATAGGCCAAATTCAGCTCTCTAATTAGTTTATTATTATATAGTAGTATCCGTTGTTTGTGTACCTTCCTGTTGTTTGAGCTCTGGGCGTCTTCAGAGTTTCAAATGATCCAAAATGTTCAGTTCAGAGCTGTGCATCGGTAACTCCTCCTGCATACATCAACATCAATGAAGAATTTGTGAATGAAGCCTAATTGAGGCCTTCTCAAAAATGTCATCTTTTCTCCAACCAAACACACGAGGGCAGTATAACCCGTTCATAGCATAAAACACCTGTGTTGAACACAAGACACCATAGGGAGAGTTGCCTATCACAGCATGAAGAGTGGGTTTCCTCCTCAGTTATAATGAGACAGGAGAGTCAGGTGGTTGTTTGTTGCTGTTGTTTGTTTAAGCAGGCTTTACACATCAGAAGAACAACACTGCTGCCCTGCCTGATTAACACTACACAGGCAAGCCACAAAACATGTTTCCTGATGCCTGAGGAGATGATTTGTCTCTTAGCTGTAGCTTCAAATCTGCTTCACTGTTGAAAACACAGTGAGGAGATATAGGAGATCCACTACCAGGGGGCTCACAGGTCGGGTGTTGAGGTGGAGTGTGTGTGTGTGTGTGTAGTACTTAATTGATGTGGCTGACATGATTTGCCAAGTCCCAGAGAGGGTCACAGGTATTGACCTATTGATCTCTGATCTTAGGCTACAGGGTTACAGGGTTAAATAGAGAGAGAGAGAGAGATAGATAGATCGATCGATAGGTAGATCACATCACTCAGACTTGTCTATGATAACCTTGCCTCCCGTTTCACTGGGATTTTGCACATTTTGTGATTTCATGGCTGTAGGGCAAAATTAATATTTCATATGGACTGATGTAGAATCCGAAGGTTTGTGTGCCGCCGCTCTAATAGAGGAGCACGATGTCCTGGTGGTTAGAGACACACAGGTTTGATCCTTTTACAGCCTGTCAATCCATGCTGAAATGTAATTAAGACACTGGATCCTTACCCCCCTTGTGTTTCAATGGGAATGCAAAGTAAGAAATTCCTACACTGCAAAATATGTCCGTCTCACTGAATCATTTTGTCTTAAATTCATTCGTAAACAATCTGTGAATGGGGGGAGATAATTCTACATGATTCCAGTGCGTCTCAACTTGTTTACCACTTTTCTTGAATCAAGTGGCATAATCTTGGCATAACTCAAGTGATCTGCCCTACTTCAAGAATATTCTTGAAACAAATAAGACTTGAAATATAATGAAATAATTTCAACCAATTGTTCAAATAAGTAAAACCAAACACAAGATTTGTTAAGACTTGTTTAAGACTTACATACTTGTAAATGTAAGTCCTCACAAGAAGGATTAACTTCTGTTACTGATGATGATGATACAACATGTTTGTCAGCCACTGTAGGAAAATGGGTTTCTAATACAGAAAGAAAATTGTTTGCTAATATGAGTTTAATGAAATCAAGTGGATTGGGCTAATTAGAATTAGATTACCATGTTTTCTGATTACTTCATTTATTAATACAGGGAAAAATTCAAAGCACAAATATGTTTCATTAAAAAAGTGCCATTGTATGCGCTTGATGAAATAAGAATCAGATAACGAGATGAGATTGAATGTTTCATAACGGACGTCCTCGTTTTCCTGTTGGCATTTATGGTCATAGTTTTTTCTCTATTTGTCCTACTTAGAGTGAGAATATCACAGACAAGTGACAACCCTGTAAATCAGCTATGTGTCTACGGCAACCATGGGTATCCAATGTTATTTTGAAATGCCATTGAATAATTGATTTGCAGACTGTGACACTGACTCTCTTGTGTTTGTGATTTGTGGAGGCGTGTGTGTGAAAGAGAATTTTAGCATGTAGATATTTGCATGTGTGTGCTGCACATTATTCAGCTGCACACATGTACATAAATAGTATACACACACTACAGGCAAATACTTACAGTTGCATGAGCGTGCATACACACACACAGGGAGGAATCTGGTATGTTGTTGATGATGACTGTGTGTGTGTGTAGAAAGTTTGACTGGCATCACAGGGAAAAAAATAGAGTTTAGCAGCTTGTTAATTTTCCATTTTACTACAACTGTGAATTGTTACCATGGAGATGTGATCCCAGACTGCCGTTTCATCTGGACTAAACAGCTCTATTTAGAGTTCGTGGATAAGATGTGAAGTGACAGGAGACAGAAACTTCCTGTGTATTGGAGTGTGTGTATCTACTCTCTAAAAAGTGCCGGGTTACAAAACAACCCAAAATTGACCACATCTTCTGGGCTGGTCTACTTCAGTCCAGAAGCTGGGATGTTCATTTGACCCATTCACTTAGTGACCTTAACTATACTGCTGGGTCAAATCCTCACATGATTCTCTATGTCATTACAATCACTACTTTTATCATATTCAATTTTAATCTAGTTAACGTAAATGGCTGCATTTATATAGCGCTTTTATCCAAAGCGCTTTACAATGTATGCCTCGCATTCACCCATTCACACACACTACCATGCAAGGTGCTGGCCTGACCATCGGGAGGAATTTGGGGTTCAGTGTCTTGCCCAAGGACACTTTGACATGCAAACTGGAGGAGCCGGGGATCGAACCACTTCTGATTACGGACGACCCGCTCTATCTCCTGAGCCACAGCCGCACAACGTCACATTAGAGGATGATTTCAGCTGAGTTGAGGTAAATTGCTATAGCAACAGTTAACTGACTTATTGCTAGCTGTCTCATTGACGTTTACCTCAAACTCAACCTATAACCTTAGTCTAACTGTGTTGCTAACATACAGCTGCCAGCTAGGTGAAAGCCTAGCTAACTGTACAGTAATGTAACATGAATTACCACTCACTGTAAGATGCCTCTTACTCCATTCATTTTCAGCAAGTGAGCTGCATGTAGCTGCCTTCAGCTGCAGACTCGTCTCTCAGCCCACTGGAGACTCCCACATGGTGCCAGGATTGACCCAGCTGCTGGGTTACACACACATCACTGAAAATCAAAATGTTAAATCACTCAGCGAAACAAACTCAAACAACCCAGAATTTGACCCAACTCAACCCATCAGTGTGTTTACAGAAACTACTCAGCATTTTTGGGTATGGGCGTGTGTGTGTATGAATGAATGAAGAAATGTTTGGAAATGTGTGTAAGGATGCAGGTATGTGTGCGTGTGTGTGTGTGTGCACTTGTGATTCTCTTCCTTTTAAGAGCGATGCCACACTTTGATGACATTGAAAAAAGCACACTATTTGTTGGTTGTATGAGAATGTCAATCACAAAACTCTGTATAATCAAATAAATAGTGAAATAGATCAGAACTTGACCTCTGCTGACAGCAGGCCTTTGAGCCATCCTGTCTCCCATTAAATCAATCCATTTTCACCATAACAAATTCTGCATGATCTTCTAAGTGTGAGATGATGTAAACACTTTCTGACCAGCACTGTGATTGAGAAAGGGCTATTTGTTGAGATGTGAGACAATGCATACTGTTAGTCTTTTACAGTCTTCTTAGGTCCAGAAAGTATTAGTGCTCTCCATCTGAAGTCTGAGGAATAGCCACACACCCACCCACACACACACACACACACACACACACGAAGCAGGGAAATTGATTGACTTAGAAAGACACTGTTCATGTGTGTGTGTACTTGTGTGTTGGTGTGTGATCATTTGCGTGTGTGTATGTGTCTGTGTCAACACACAAGATCATAAAAGCTAGAAAGAGAGAGGGAGGTCGGGGTTAGTAAGGCTATCACTGCATCAGCTAAAGCTGTGAGCATTGAGCCTGTGCATGTGAGAAATAGAGAAACAGGGCGTGCAAGTTTGAGCAAGTGTGTGTGTGTGTGTGTGTGTGTGTGTGTGTGTGTGTGTGTGCGTGTGTGTGTGTGTGTGTGTGTGTGTGTGTGCTCTTTTAATGGTCTACTAATCCCACTTGCATTTGGCTGGCAAATTAATCCAAGCCTTGTCATGGCCAACCTCTAAAACCCCTTCTATCCCCTACGCCTACTCTCTCTGTCTGTCTCTCTCTACTCTCTATCTATACCCATCTCCAGATGGTATCTTGGAGGTAGGTGTGATATCGAAAGAGAGAGAGAGAGAGAGAGAGAGAGAGAGAGAGAGAGAGAGAGAGAGAGAGAGAGAGAGAGGATGGGTGACCCGTGACGCGCACGGAGCCTCCTTATTGGAGCGCTGTGGCGCGGCGGAGAGAGGAGAGGGTGTTCATTTGTTGCCATGGTGAAAAAGTGGATTAACCACAGCCAGCATGATGCTCTGATGGACGCGTGAGGGACGTTGCGTTTCTCCAAAAACATTCACCTGTCCTGCACGCAAAGGTATGTGGCTCCAACTTCCCTTCTTTCTTTTTTAAGCAGTGGAGGGATTCGTTCAAATAAAAATAGCCTAGTAAATACAATTCCTCACATTTTACCAAAGGACGTCTAAGTTCACAGAGGGGATGCATCTATGTGACAAGTGACAACAAACGGGACGTCCCCCTCCGATAACCTCCTGCCATTGTCGTCTCGTACCCCGGAGAACCTCACTATCAAATCACTATAATATTCCTATAGGGACTTGTGGTGTGTCCGTAGTGAGGTGATCGCATTTGAGGTATTTTTTAAATCTCCTATCATATCCCCATAATATCCCTATAATATTCATATAGTCGTATTGCATCCTTCTAAAATGTACCATAGGAGAGTTGTAGTTCTTTTTAGTGAGGAAAATATTTCGTTTATTTGCTGTCATAAAAGTCATATTTGCGTATGATCCAACAAATTCCTTCCCTTTTCCAAACTGGCAGAAGGTGTAGGCGAACCTAATGAGAAATAAACACAGGGAAAGAAACACAGGGAAAGAAACACAGGGAAAGAAGTGGGAGCTCACTGACTGATATCAGATATCATGAGCAGATTATCAAAGACCGTTTACTTGATTTGTGTCATCACGGAATTAGTCTTTTCATGCCACAATTTCCCTCTGGCTACACGCTTCCACAATATTTCAAATCGCGAATAAGCTGTTGTAGTCTTATTTTAGATCAAAATATCAGACGGTCATAGCTCGCGGTAGCAGTGAGTGTCAGTGTTATGGTTAGAGACGTCTGGAGAGGACCTTCCCATTAGATTTCTATTGATTTCAACCGATCTTTAATGATTTGATCTCTGTTGGTCTTTTCGGTGGACGCCAGACGAAGCTGTGGGTTAACGGCTCTTTACTGTGACCGCTACGAAACTTCATTGCTATCGACCTTCTCCACTGCATCGTTATTCCAGCCCACAGTATCACCTCTGATGCCTGATATTTGATCCGAGAGAGAGAGACACACAGAGAGAGACATCCCCATGTTCATCCCGCATAGACCTATATATTATAGCATTATAAATAAGGGAGCAGTTGAATTGTTATTAATGATTCTGTCATAAAATTTGTGATTACAGTGATATTAGATATTTACCCCCGGGGATCAATAAAGTATCTATCTATCTATTACATTGGCAACATATAAGTCCCTCTTCTGCCCCGCCAGTGAAGCATATTTGATGTATGCTTCCTCTATCTTTTGTCGAGATACAAAAGACAGAGGGAGAAGGAGAAGGTCTTTTGTAGAGATAAAAGACAGAGGGAACAACGGAGTCAATGGGACAGAGAGAGAGAGGCGCTAGGGGAAAGAGGAAAAATAGAAAGAGGCACTGGTCGATCGATACGCTTTATTTGACACCACCAGTATGCTTGTCTCTCTACCTATGTACCTATGAGCGAGAGAGAGAGGGGGATAGAGAGAGATAGGGGGGAGAGGGGACGGGGGGGGGGGCGAGCGAGAGGGAGAGGGACAGAGGAGAGAAGAAGAGAGAGGGGGGACAGAGAGAGAGAGAGAGAGAGAGAGAGAGAGAGAGAGAGAGAGAGAGAGAGAGAGAGAGAGAGAAGGACACAGGAGGTAGTCACCTTGCCGTTTGTCGAAGCGCGTGGGGCAGCGAAAGCCCCACACACAGCTCGCGCCAAAACCAAACAAGCTGTACATTTATAGACCGGCTGTGATTGGCCGAGTCGCGAGAGAAGCCGTCGTAAAATAAACGCACACCTGTGACAAAACAGTTGATTAAACCGTGCTGGCCGAAAATCTCAAACCGGTACTGTACTGTGTTGCTTAGCAACCACATTGTTTAGCTTTAGATATTGCTCGACGGAAAAATAACAATTAACTATTGGGATTATTATTTAACTATTATCGATTAAAATTATTATTTTAAAATTAAGATGTTTTGGTGACATATTACTTCAGAACTTCAGAAAGTAGTCCTGTAATAGTCCAGGACCATGACTCCAGATAATCTAATACCGTAAGAAATAAAAATAAGGCAATTAGTCAAATAGTGAACCGAGACACAATCACCTTCACAACAGCACTGCTGTGTATCCAGTTAGGAAACCCCGATGGCGTTTACAAAACCCGCTGTTTTTAATGTTTCCTTTGTATTAGGCTAGGTTACTTCCGAGCACGACTGATTTTCCTATTTGTGTCTTCACTTTCTTGTCACCATAACAGGTAGGCTACATGCAGAGAAGTACATGGGATTGGTAGGGAGGCGACGACTTAACGAAAGCAATGGAGAAGAGGTAGAGAAAGGAAAGGGAGATAGAGAGCAGGGGGTGGAAGAAATGGTAAAATAAAGCATTTATTGGTTGCATTAAATGCCCCCCTCCCCTTATAATAGGGGTTTCTGGGTGCACAGTGCAGTTAAGGTGGGTGAGGAGCGATGTAGATTGGGGGGGGGGGGGGGGGGGGGGGGCGAAGAGGAGAAAAAGTGGAGGAAACGGGAGGAGAGGAGGAGGAGAGGGCCAAAAACAGATAAGAGGAGAGGAAGGGTGGGATGGGGGCTTAGAGGAGGAGGGGTGGAGAGGAGGAGAGGAAAGGGGTGGGATGAAGGAGAGAGGGGTCTGGTGAGAGGCTCAGGTGTGCGTGACTGGAAAACGGAGGAAGCTCGCACGCTGCACAGCAATGAGCGGCACCTCCGGTAAATTTGACATTGGACTATACATTGCTGTTAATATCTCTATCGATACTAACTTGCAACCCAATTATCAAATGGGACAGTCTCCGTGCCGTCAGGGACAGAGAGAGGGAGAGATAGGTTTCTATAAGGTAAGGCTTACTGGTGAGATTTCGCAGACAATCTAGCACCAAACGAAATATCACTGTAGTGTTTCTATGACATTCCTATAGGGACTTATAGCGCGTCTCTAGTGAGTTTATCGTGACCTTATCTTACTTTATGGTATATGTTTTATCTCCTGTGGTATCATGTGTCTATACTGTCCCTGTAATATTGGGACTTTTTATATTATATTATATACATGTTATATATATTATATATAGTGCCATCCTTCTAAATTGTATTATCGGATTACTATACTTTGGTAACGGCGCAGTTACAGACAGCAGCCTACGGCATTGATGTATAGGACACATAGTCATGCCATTTACCACACAGACGGACCAGAAACCAGCTTTTCATCGGTGCATGCTGTAGCCATGCTTATTTCAGACCGTGTCTCTGTCATGTTTCGCTATAAATCGTGTCTGTGTGTCTGTTTGGTTCAAATGAGGGACTCTGATCTCCTATTGCGGTATGCAGTGCTGCACCAAGCATTGTTGTTGTCACTGGGTTTTTTGGGGTGAGCAATTGGACCAGGCGTTGTGTTTGTCAGCGAAATAAAACAGCCACATCAATCTTATAATACATTTTAGAAGGGCAGTATAAAATATCATTGCACAACTGTAAGCCCCTATAGGAATATTATAGGAATATGATAGTGATACCATAGGAGATGAAAATATCATTAAGTATGAGTAAGGACGCTGTGAACTGACTACTGAGTAGCACAGACACTCTCTAACTCCTAGATGTACCAAACAATATGTTATCAGACGTTATCAGAAAAAACACGATACGGAGCTAGAAAGCTTTCATGTTGGTGTGAGAGAGTCTAATTGGAGCTGAATCTGTTGACTTGGTGTCTAGCAGCCTTTTAAGTGATGTCATTGGTCTGAGCACCAGGGACAGCTCCCGGTGGTACACGCACACGCACACGCACACGCACACGCACACGCACACACACACACACACACACACACACACACACACACACACACACACACACACACACTCAATGTCAAATGACAAATAGCCTCTCTAACAATTCTCCAACTACAGTAATAATTGGTGGCTACTCTTCATAATTGGTCACTATGAGGATAAGCCTATATGTTTTTTTAAAACATATAGGCATATATATGAAAGCACATATATGAAAGCATGAAAGCATTACTTGTGTCCTATGGAGAACAAAAAGCATATGGGAACATCTTGGCCACATGCATGCATACTCAGCAAAAAAAACTTTCCCTGAACAAATACAGGCTCCAAAAATGATTACGGCTTTCTTTAAATGCATACACATCAGAAACAGTCTGCTGACCCATTTTAGGTGCCAGCAAAGAGTTTGAGAAACACCGATATAGTATCAGTTGATGGTCCTTTTGTTGAAATTGACACGTCTATGGCAATTAGAGCGATAGTTGGGTGGGTATGTTCTATATTATGAAAGAAAGAATTAGGTAAAATCTGCTATACACAGAGAAAGATGGCCTAAGTACTTCATGTGTGTTTTCTGTGTATGCCTAGAGAAAGATGCATGCTCTATCATGTCCATGTGGGTGGGAATAGTCAGTTCTCCACATATCCTCAAATAGTGTAGTGCTAGCATACCATTGAGAGAAGTGCACACTGACTGTTGATCTGAACAACACAGGTGATAGAAGAGCCAATGTGCTCTCCGGTCTTGAAAGTGTGTGAGTGTGTTTGTGTGTGCGTGCACCTGTGAGCGCATGTGTGTGTTATGCAGTCGGTGGAACGTTTTTACCGTCAATGTCAAGCTGCTCTGATGATGTAACCCCCCCTTCCCTATCGTTAACTACCAACCCAGTGTTGTGTGTGTGTGTGTGTGAGAGAGAGAGAGTGTGTTGCCTGCGTTGGGTGTTTACGTCTCTGTTTCCAAAGGTTTGTGTGTGGGGTTTTTTATAATGCCCCTGCGCGTAGTGTTGATAGAACTAGAGATATAAACGCCTAATGGAGTGTGCCGGATGTTTGTTTAGGGAACGAGGATTTGATTGTTATTTCCTTTCAGCTACAGCTACAGAACAAGCGAGAAACACAGAGAGAGAGAGCAACCATGAGAAACAGAGAGAGAGAGAGAGAGGGACAGAAAGAAAGGTTTGTCGATGAAAGGGTGTTGTTTTGTTCCAGTGTGAGATCACATGTCAGGATGGTTTGCAAATGACAACACACCTGGACAGTTTTAAACTTTGTGACCACGCACTCAGAACGAGGGCGGAGGATGGGTTAGAGGCAGCATTGCGTCAGTGAGAGAGATCGCGTTTGCACCTGAGAGCGAGAGGGAGTTGACTTTTGTCTGATTTGTACATTTTTGGAGCAGCAGTTAGCTTTGTAACCGCCCTGACACTGTCGGTTAATTATGTCCACTGAGACTCTCTGTCTGCCTTCACCCCCCTCTCTCTCTTTTGTTTGTCTCTCTTTCTTCCCCTCTGTCTGTCTTCCCCTAATCTTTCGCTCTCTCTCTCTGTCTCTCTCTCTGTCTCTCTCTCCTCATTTCTTCTCGCTTCATCTTTTCTCAGCGTGTCCCCTCTCTGTTTCCTTCCTTCCCTCCTGTTCCCTCTCTTCCTCTATCTCTGTCTCCCTTTCTCTCACCCCTTCCCCCACTCCGCCAACAACCATCATCCATGCCGTGACCTTGATCCTGTTTTGCATAAGCGGTGGATGTTAGACGTTTGTGGTGAATGTCATCCTTTGCTGTCTAAACTGTCCCAGCTCCCCTGCTGTTTAGGGTCAATTCAATTGCTCCGTTGCAGCGAAGCAATGTGTTTGTGTAGCTCTGGGGTTAAACGCATAATAAGATTTTCCCACCAACACAGAGGGCTGGTTTAAAAGTGATTTAAAAGTCTACTTGGTGTATTTCTCGTATCTATATATGCACTATATGTCTGTTTTAACCATGCAGTTTGTGGCAGATTTGCTCACATTTTGCAAGGGGAATGCTTCAGTTTTACTAAATGCGATACCCTCTTTCCCAGAGGAAAAGAGGAAAAAGGAATACAAAATACCCCTAAATGTACAGTTTTTACAGTCTTTCGCTGCTTCAATCTTGAAAACAATTGAAACAAAGTAATGATAGCAATGTAGGGGGCCCCCAATTTGGAGCGAAGCCCCAAAAGTCTGCATTAAAATGATTTACACATGCCATTAACACAGTGGTAAAATAGGGCAGAATAGATGGAGTTTGATTTGGTTGATTTGGAATTTGAGTTGGGAGACGTGATGAATGACAGATCCTAATGAATTTTTGATACTCATGGCTTTTTAATGACTGAGCCTGTCTTCTAAGTCCATAAAGCAAAGACATAAAGGAGAAGAATAGGGCTTTCTTGTTGGTACCATGTTTATACGGGACTGAGTGCTGTTTAAAACCGGTCAGAGGACCAAGGATTTCTAACCGCAATCATGCTGTGAGATGTGATCTGGTGTTTGTGGTTGTGCTGCTGTTATTGTGGTGACCGCCCGTTTCCCTGCCCTGCTACTAGCCTGCCCTGCCCCCATGATTTAGAGCCTTTCACTAGGAAGCACAGAGCAGGACACGAGGGTACAGAGGACAACTGGGCAAGTATTTGGAAAGCTCTCTCTATAAATGTGTCTAAACTAAGAGCACTAGTATAGGGTCATTGGTCTGGTCATCATATTAAATTTCACTATGACAAAACAGTAATTGGTCAGTATGCTAGTCAATATAATGGTCATTATGTTTATTTAATTTGTGCTATTTTGCATCCCCAGTTACATTAAACAATGTTTGCTAGGAGAGACATACTGCTGTGAAATGGATGCACATGAATGTGACATCAAGTGAAGAATAGAGGCCCACATTTTACTTCCTCCTTGCTTTCTACTATTAGTTGAAGAAGCATGATGCTATGCTAAGGAAATTGATTCCAGATGCATTTCATCTTCAACTTGACAGAAGATCACTTTTCACTGATGTATGCAAACTACTTGAAGTGAAAAACCAATGCATCATGTGCCTATCCAGCCCAGTTGCCCAAATTACAAATGTCCTAAGCCTACTGTCATCACTCAGACCTTTAGGATTTAGATCTCGTCTGCAATGCAGTGTGGAATACAGTAAACATTTTATTTAGTTGTACGTATAGTTGTGTGCCTCACTCACACGTCTTTTAAGCCTGCCCTACACCAGCATTGCCACATGGAAATGTTCCCATATCAAGTCAGCAGCTGGTATAGCACTGTGAACTCATTCAATGTCAATTAATAAGTTGTATTAATCAAGGTTTTATAAAATGTGCATGAATGAGAACGTATTGTTAAAGGCCTGTTACATTGTATGATTAAATCATGGCTAAACATACATTGTTTAAGATATGAGAGGTTGACTGTGTCTGGATCTAGACAATAATAATAGAAAAGCAACTGGATCAAGGTCATGGACGAGCATATGTGGCAATCATCTCTACAGGTGCTGTTCAAACTCTAATAAACTATTTTGTCCCTACAGGATACATGACCTCGCCTGTGTCACCTGTTACTATGAAGACTAAATCTGCCTCATAATTGGGGGAGCCTGGAGGTATTTCAGCCAATGAGAGTAAGCCCAGAGTTTCTGATGAATTTTCAAGGTTGCACTGCTGCACCTGTCTCAGTTGCTGCAGTGATGGTCCTGCCTTGAACTGCGAAGAAGAGGAAGAAGAAAGGAAGAGTAAAATTGTCGACTTTCAAAATCTCTCGTCTGCCAAAAACTGTTGCTATGGCAAGGAACAGTGTTTCTGGGAAGAGTAGTTTTCTGTAACAGCTCTAACCTACAACACTGAGATCTCCTCTTCCTATGTTTCCTGAACGGACCAATAAGATGCTCTGGCTGCTGCTAGCTCTGCCCATTTGGGTGGGGCCCGAACAAGCTGACTGCGCCCAGTCCAACGAGCGGCGAGTTGTAGCACACATTCCTGGTGACATCATCATCGGAGCGCTGTTCTCCGTCCATCATCAGCCTCCTGCTGACAAGGTGTGTATGTGTATACTTGTGGGATGGTTTGTGTGTGTGTATAGGTGTCATGGGATGAGACTAAATGTGGTGGGTGTGGAATGATATAGTGTTTGTGAGTGTACATTTTCATTTCATTTCATGGGAATCGTCAGTTGGCAAATGTGACAAAAAGACACTGAAAATACAATAAAAAAATATGATTGATTCAACCTCTATTAGCTATTATTAGATCTGTAGTCACCCACTGACATTCAAGCTTTTTTCCTGATTCTTTATTGATAATTGAAAATTGAAAATGCCAGAAAAAGCATGTGTTAAAAGCATGACTTCTAGACAAAGTTTAAAATGTGGTTTATTGTTCATCAGGTCATGTATGCTAAAAATGAAAATATGCCTAAATATTATGCTTTAATGTCATTTGACAACATTTTGGGCAAAAGAAAACAAATGTGATCCTATGTTTTCCTTGTACTTGTACTGTACTGTACTTGTACTGTATTTATGATCACACTTTGTTATCCCACATTGAATTGCACAGCTTTTTCAAACCGCTTCCTTCCTGAATGTAATACTAGCCAACTACATTACCTCAAAAGTTGTATCTACATTCTCACTCATCATTGTGGTTTCATCACGGTTTTTCAAGGTGCATACAAACCACATTCCAAAAATCGTTTGGGTCTTTTTTTTGCCCTGTGAAGCACTTGGTGACAAACGTGTTTAGTTAAAACGGATTTGATTTGATTTGACGTGATTCCTGTTCCACCCTCTCCCCACAGGTGCACGAGCGTAAGTGTGGCTCGGTGCGGGAGCAGTATGGCATCCAGCGGGTGGAGGCCATGATGTACACGCTGGACCGCATCAACGCTGACCAGCACATCCTTCCCAACATCACCCTGGGCTGCGAGATCCGCGACTCCTGCTGGCACTCAGCGGTGGCTCTGGAGCAGAGCATCGAGTTCATACGAGACTCCCTGGTCTCCTCTGATGAGGCCGAGGAGTTGGGAGGAGGTCCCTGGGGAGGAGGAGGCGGAGGGCTGAGGTGTGCAGACCCCTCGGCCACCCCTATGCGGGGCAAGAAACCTATTGTGGGTCTGATCGGGCCGGGGTCAAGCTCAGTGGCCATCCAGGTCCAGAACCTCCTACAGCTGTTCAACATACCGCAGATTGCCTACTCTGCCACCAGTATGGACCTCAGCGATAAGGTAGTGAACATATTGAACCATCCAAAACTTTAATATTGTATCTCCATAATGAACACATATTAATGCAATCAGTACTTCATGAATAGATTGTTTTGTTATATGCTCTTCATAAATACATGTCTCAGAGTCCATGTATATATAATTGAGTATACGTCTATTCTATTAGAATGCATAAATGGTATTTTTATTCAGCGTTAATTTAATCAGGTGGTTAACATTTAAACTGTATTGTTCAATATCCTCCTGGTGCATTTCATTTTTCATTTCTATTGTTTCAGAGCCTCTACAAGTACTTTATGCGGGTGGTACCTTCGGATGCCCAGCAGGCTCGAGCTATGGTGGACATTGTCAAGAGGTATAACTGGAGCTACGTGTCTGCCATACACACTGAAGGTAACAGCAAGCACACACAGTTGAACCCACCCACCCTCTCTCTCTCTTTTCCCACCTCATGACATTTTACATTTATTCTGCTGAAGCTCTTAACTGGAGTGATTGACAATCCATGCAACAGTAAAGTAAGCTTAAATTCAATAGCAAGGAATGCAAGTCAAAGACCTCTTTCAAGAAATGTAACAAATATTCCTGTGTCCCTGTAATGATGATGTACGAGAGAGGAGAAGAGAAGAGCTATTTGAGAAATTTGAGCCGGGGAGAAAAAGCAAAACATTATTTTCAGTATTGTCAGTGCAAGTAGAAGAGAGTTGTTTCAGAGAGGGGGAAGTGGTTCTTAAAGAGTTGGGTTTTCAGGTTATAAGAGATAAGGTTGGTTTCTTGAGAAGAGGAATGACTCTAGCTGACTTGAAGGCTGTTGTGCAGCGAGATCCCAAGGAGAAGTAGATGATATTGTAGTAGCCAAGAAGGTAAGAACGGATCGGCAATAATGGTCTGAAGGAGGGAGGAGGGGACGGGGTCGCAAGGACAGGGGGTAGCCATGCTGCCAGAAATGAGTCTCCGTGGGAGAAAGAGACGCCAGAGAAAATGGCGTTAAAAGAGGAGGGGGTGAGTGAATCGGGGGCTAGAGCGTAGTTAGAAGAAGAAGGAGCGTCATTAGTCATCAGCCTTCTTCTCAAAGTAGGTGACAAAATCCTCAATGGAAAGAGAGGAAGGAGGAGAACATGGAGGGGGAGTGAGTCGAAGAGAAGCATCATTTCCAGGGGTTAGAAGCAGATGATTGGATTCCTGAACTGGACATGTGAACATGCATGTGATCTGCATCACTCTCTCTCTCTTCTCTCTCTCTCTCTCTCTCTCTCTCTCTCCATCTACACATCCTCAAGATTACTTTCACCATCGCCTCCTCCTGCTGCTCTGCAGTATAGGGTAGTGTTGAGTTGAGTAGCTTGGTGTACTGGTGGGAGATTTTGCTGATAGTGTGACAGCCACAGGGACTGGAGAACAATGCTGCAAGCCTATGTGTGTGTGTGCGTGTGTGTGTGTGCGTGTGTGTGTGTGTGTATACACAGAGGGCCCTACATCCTGGCCTCTGGCATTGCTTTAGGGCATTACTGATTTGAGGTTGATGTATAAATGTCACTGTGTATGCCTTTGTTTGTGTGTTGTGCATGTGAGTGAATATGTGTCTGTATACTTGTATCTGTATGCATACGTGTGTGTGTGTGTGTGTGTGTGTGTGTGTGTGTGTGTGTGTGTGAGTATGCTAGTGTTAGTATTCATCTCAGTGACAAGACAGGGAGGGAAGCAGCAGCAGTGTTGGTCTTTCTTAGACACCATGTGCATGTCTATAGCGATGTGTGTGTTTTTTTGTCGAAGAGTGCGTGCGTGTTTGTGTACACAAATGTGTGTGTTTGAGTCAGGAAAGTACTAGTCTTTGTACAGCCACAGACAGGCGGCTTTGACCTTGGAGTCGGCCTTCAAGGACGGCTGCTGCCTTCTGAAACACAATCTCTCTGAGACAGCAAGAGGCAGAGTGGGAAGGCGACAAACAGAGGAGGGAAAGAATTAGTGAGGGATAGGAAAGAGAGAGGGAAAAGGAAGGGAGGGAAGAGGGAAGGAAAGACAAGGGGTGAGAGAAGGGAGAGGACAGGGACGTGAGGCTGGGGAGGGTGGGAGGAAGAGAGGAAAGGAGGGGGTTAGTGAGAGGAGAGCGAAGGAAATAAGGAAAGAGGAAGGGAGGGGGGATGAGGGACGAAACAGAGGAAGAGAGAATCGGGAAGGCAATGATAACAGAGGCAGAAGAACAAAGAAGAAAGAGTGTGTGTGTGTGTGTGTGTGTGTGTGTGTGTGTGTGTGTGTGCATGCATGCTCTGGGTGGGATGATGGGAGCCTGTGCTGTGTAACACGGAGTGCCTGCAATAAACAGACAGTAAAAGAGCTGCAGATTCAATGAAGGATGGGGGTTGAAGTTTATATAGTCATTAATTCTCTGCAATATATTTTGCGTCTTGAGGCAAGAGACGATGAAAACTGATATTAGGCAAGAAACTGAATAATACATGTAATATCAGTACAGTAATTACATTGAAGTAATGAAATTATATTATATTGGGGGACGTGCCCTATCGCAAGCCTTCCTTTTTCTCTGATTTTGACTTGACTATGCATCCAGTACTGATGGAAATCCTGTTGCTTCATGTATGTGTGTGAAAGAGAAAAAACAAGATAGACAGAGAGAGACAGAGACAGAAAGAGAGACAGACAGAGAGAGACAGAGAGAGATAGAGACACAGACAGAAAGAGAGACAGACAGAGACAGACAGAGAGAGATAGAGACACAGACAGAGAGAGAGAGACAGAGACAGACAGAGAGAGATAGAGACACAGACAGAGAGAGAGAGACAGAGACAGAGACAGAGAGAGATAGAGACAGACAGAAAGAGAGACAGACAGGGAGAGATAGAGACACAGACAGAGAGAGAGAGAGACAGAGAGAGATAGAGACAGAGAGAGAGACACCAACAGAGAGAGATAGAGACACAGACAGAAAGAGAGATAGACAGAGAGAGATAGAGAGAGAGACAGAAAGACAGATCGACAGAGAGACACAGAGACAGAAGGAGAGACAGACAGAGAGAGACAGAGAGAGGTAGAGAGATAGACAGAGAGATAGAGACAGAGACAGACAGAGAGAGACAGAGAGAGGTAGAGAGATAGAGAGAGAGACAGAAAGACAGATCGACAGAGAGACACAGAGACAGAAGAGCCAGACAGAGAGAGACAGAGAGAGGTAGAGAGATAGACAGAGAGAGAGAGACAGAGACAGACAGACAGAGACAGAGAGAGGTAGAGAGATAGACAGAGAGACAGAGACAGAGACAGACAGAGAGAGGGATAGATAGATAGAGAACGCTTCATTATTATTGATGCTCTACATGTATGTATGTATCAGCACATGTATATCTGTGCATTTTGTCAATGTCTTGCAGTATAGATCCAGTGATGTCATGTTTACTGTATTTTACAGATCACATTCAGGTGTCAATAAACCAATTGATAATACATACTTACTATTCTACTGCTATTCTATAAAGTCACGGTTGTCAATTGGAGGTCAACCAGTTTTTGAAGGTACATATTTCTTTCAGACAGTAATGATTTCTGTGTTCAATAAAATGTGTTTGATAAACTGAAACCGACATTAACGTCTTCTTACCAGTGAAATTTTACTAGACACGATAATTTTGATAAATAGCCCACACACAGCGTTGATGCACATTATGAGCTTGCATCTAGATTGGGTTGCCAGTTCAGGTTGGATTCATTCTGTGAGATTTACATCCTTCCCCAATATTAAACTGCTACTGTTCCCTGCTGAACAACAACATTGGTACCTGGCATATACCTAATTCTCCTTTTCTTAATAAGCCACAGGTTGCAGCCAAGCGTGTTATGTGTGTCCTTCTTTTTTTATTGAAATAGACAGACGAGGAGGGAGACCTCAGGTTCTGGTGCACATTATCAGTCAACACAGTCGCACATTAAAATTTAAAATTTGATAATTAAATACTTGAATCAAGTAATGGAGACCTACCTCCCTCAAGTAATTAAGGCCTCTATTTAATGTTTAAAAATCTTGAATGATAAAGGTTAATTTCTGGCAAAAAGGGAGGGATAATGACAACCCTACATGTAGAGCTTTCTGTGCTTTCCTGTGATTTGTGACATTGTTTTGGATTATTTATCGTTATATTTATCATTATCACATTATCGTGATAGAGATTCTTGTCCATATCGCCCAGCCCTATGTGCATGGGAACAGATTCAAGAGCTCAGAGGAGAGAGGAGCTTCTCCCATATTGCATTAACGAAAGGCAGCTAGCCCACAACACACAAGCTCTCTCTCTCACACACACACACACACACACACACACACACTGTGTCTGCAAGATATTTGGGTTACTATGTTATTATGCAATTCACTGAAGAGAACCAACTTTCTCATCCTCCACTATATTGAGCTCAGTATTTCATTGTTTCTCTCTCTTGCTCAGCTCACTTCAATTCAATTCAGCTCAATGGGTTTTATTGGCATGTGTGTCACCCAATCAACCCTGCAGCAGAAATTGATAAATCTCTCAATAAATCAAGGGGTCAACCTCCTCTCTCTGTCTCTCTACCTCTTTGTCTCTCTTGCTGTCTCTCTCTCATCTCTGTCTCTCTTCGGTCTTTACTGACTTTTGATCCCCACATTCTCTCTCCCCCTCTTTTTCTACTTCCATTATCTCCCTCTCTCTCCGTTTCCATCATCCCTCTGTGTGTGTGTGTGTGTGTGTGTGTGTGTGTGTGTGTGTGTGTGTGTGTGTGTGTGTGTGTGTGTGTGTGTGTGTGTCAAGCGTGACAAGTCCTCTGCCTTCTTAAATGGGATGGCCATCGCAGGACTGAGGAAGATGAAATAACACGGTGGAGAAAAACAGGAAGGAGCAGTGTAGAGAAGAGGGTATAAAAGGCTGGGGAAGAGGAGAATGACAGAATACACCCTGACATTTTCACTATATTTTCTAGCAGTGTTGCTTAAATTACGGGTGAAGACCCAAAATGGGTCACGGCTCTGTTTCTGGTGGGTCCCCATATGACAAGTGCTCTGCTATATTTTAATGAGCTTGGGTCACAGGACTGCATCTACTCAAATTGAATCCCAGGCTGGCAAAGTTTCACAACCCCTGTTCAGGGAATCCATTTAATAACTTCTACTAATACTGACAGACAGACAGACAGACAGACAGACAGACAGACAGACAGACAGACAGACAGACAGACAGACACATGTTATCTGATCATTCAGGGAGTATTAAATGGAGATTTGCTATCGGTGCACAGATGTCATTTAGTGAGATTGACGTCATGTTTTTGAGCGGTTGCTATGGTAAAAAAGGGTTAAAGACATCTTTGGCAGGCGAGACTCTGTGAGCAATACATTGGGTACGCAATCATCTCCTCATACTGCACCTGCATGTATGCATAAAGTACATTCATGCATTGGTTCGTGTGTATGAATATATGAAGGAATATATTTTGTGTGTGTGTGTGAGAGTGAATGTGTCTGTGTTTCTGTGTATGTCTGCACTTTCACTTTAACTTCAAGGATTTTTGCATATTGATTTTGTTGAAATCGCTAAACCATTTTCATTTGAACCCATTCAACCTGCATTCTAGTGAGGGTCGTTGTGCTTGCCTGGATTGATAAATAGGTTATATTCATAGACAGGCGTAGGAAATAATAGACAAAGTGACTGTGACTTCCCCCATTAACGCTCTGCTGGCCTGTTAGAAGCCGGAAAAATTGATTTTTTTTGGGCATAGACATGTTGTAGACAAGTTTGCACAGTAGAGTGAAATGGTGGAGCAGGTGGAGGCCAGGGGGAAGCCCACACTTGCAGGAAAAGCAAGCCAACATTGCCTTGTATGATCATAAAAGCCCAGAGCCATCATTGTTGCCAAGAACAGGATTACGTAGATACTAAATCACTAAATGAAAGTAACTATTGTGACACAACAAAACATGTTTGACCGTACAACTGTACATAGAAGATGGTCCTGCATGTACCTATATGTGCTTGCCAGCCTGCGGTCGTGCATGCAGTTGTGTGTTTGTGCATTCATTTATACAATGAATATGTAAGTGTGTAAATCTCTTGGGCGATCTTGGGGGATGCAGGGTGAGACGAAGAGGAAGGGAGAGAGGGGAAGGGGAGGGAGGAAACCTTTTCCATGCTTGACATCTGATTGCATGTAATAGACCTGATGAGAGCGACAAGAGGACAAGAAGAGGAGGGTAATTGAGGGGGAGAGAGGAGGGGTGAGAGGGAGTGGAGGGGGGTGAGAGGACACAAGGCCCTCTCTGTGTCTGAAGTTTCACTGCATGTTGTCGTACTCCAGATGAGATTGAGTCGAGAAAGGGGGAGTAGAAGAGGAGGGACTTAGAAGAGGAAAAGAGGCAGCTAGTCAGGGGGAAGGCAGAAGACCCTTTCTTTGCTCTGAATGTGGTTGCATGTTGCAATTTGTTGTAATACATACTAGAGGAATAAAAAGAAAGGGAGGGAAGAGAGGGGGGGGGGGGGGGGGGTGCTCCCCTTTCATGAACGGGAACAAAGAATTGACTAAGTGCTTTTTCCCCTTTCATCTTTTCGTTCTTTTTTCTTGCTATTTTATGTTTTATTTCTTGGAATTATTTTGAAAGAGGATGAGTTAGTGAGGACAGAACATTTGTGAATGTGTGATCTGCATATTATTATAAGAGGTGCATGGCAGTTTTCACTGGGAGGTGTGTGTGCTATTGGGAGAGACAAGCGACATGGCTAGGTCGGTGAATTGGGATGATCAGAAGGGGAGGAGAGTAGGGAGGTAGGGTGAATTCAGTTGAGTAGGTGGTGCAGGTGTTTCTGACCAAGGAGAAAACATGGCTCATAAGTGAATTTCCAGGGTTGGAAATTGCCATTGTTTTGGTGCGGATGCAGTAATGGGTGAAATATGAAGGCAATGATATTTGTTGCTTCTCAGTTTCTTTCTCATTTGTGTTTGATTGCAGCCCTCCTGGAAGCTGATGAGTGCATTAGATGATTTAACAAGGATTTGTAACAAGGATTTCATTTGATTTCAAATAAACACTTTGTAGTATTCCATATTGAATCATATTCATCGCCCCCTGCCACATGTCTATGTCAGAGTTGGACATTGTTGTGGTTTGGGAAGAAAATGAAAATGATATGAAGAATAGTTCTGTGTCCTTGTGTGTGTGTGTGTGTGTCTGTGTGTGTGTGTGTGTGTGTGTGTGTAGAGAGAGAGATAGAGAGAGAGAGAGGGAGAGAGAGAGATAGTGTTTAAGTATTTGTGTGAGTGTGTGTTTGTAAGATAAACTAGGGAAGAGGGCACTTTAATACAGGTAAAGTAAACCGCTTTCTTTTCTACCAGCTCAAGGGCCCTTTGTCCTCCTGTCACTCCTTGGCAGCAGGAAAGACCGTCAAAGAGGAGAACCTATACTCACAATCATCATCTCATTGCCAGAGATAATATAGTTTTCAGCAGACACACTGAGGAGCCCTGGTAGACATGCACAGATGTCCTCTACTTTCTTGTGCAACAGATAGATAGGATAGGACCTTATTTTTACCATCTCTCCAAGGGAATCAACACCTATCTGAGTCACCAAATGTCCAAGCTTCACACAGCCTGCTTCATGCAGGTAAGACCACAAGCTAGCACATGACAGACCTTTTGCAATAATACATGTGTTATAAAACAACGGTTCCTCATATGGCCACATTCCTGGTGTTGCATCAGGTACTTGAGTTACCTTGAGAACCTGCTGCGCTTCTAAAACTGACTTGTAAATGGATTCAATCCAGTCCAGTGTACTACCTCAGGCTGCAGCAGGAACAGCTGCTTATCATAATTGAGGCCACCAGCCCTCCTCAGCAGCAGTCGAGCTGTAGCTCGCAGCTCAATCCACAGAGGTACAAGAACCTTTGTGTAGCTTGGAGCCTGAAAGCCATTACCCTTGAGGAAATGTCTATTAGACCTTGTCCACCTTCATGCACCAGTAAATACAGAGCTGCTGCCTAAATTCAATGCTGTCCAGACCAGAAAAAAATCAACACTAGTCCTCTGCTCGTCTGCAATGAGGTGGAAGTAAGACGATAAGTCTGTGCCATAATGTTGAGGCAACCAAGTTATTGGAAAACCAGAACCCTTCCCCTATATGACAACTGCGGTAGCAGCCATCTCCATTTAGACAATCTGGTACACTCCTTTTCCACTACACACTCCAAATTTTGTTTCTGAAAATCTTACACACCCAGGTCCTTCACCCCTCTTCTCCCTCACCTAAGCCCCCCAGGCAGACTGGGAGCTGCTCTGCTGTTTCCCCACTCTTCCTGAACAGCTGCTCTGGTTTTTGTTGTCAAGTTAGGGGTGTATTGCTGACAAAAAACACAAATTTGATTCATACCCACCATTGGCTCAAAGGGTCAAACACACCCTTTTGGTTCGCCCAAACACACACATTTTTTCACAGAAAACATTATGATGTAAAAGTTTAGCATTAAGACACCAATGAGAGTTTGACTTCACAGTAGGAGAATGACACAACTTGAAAGTGATGAGATGGTAATCAGCAGGATAAATAAAACCTGTCTGACTTTATCTATTACATCTACATCATTTACATCACTGAGGAATTAACCTCGACAAAAAGATGGATGACTGAAGGTGAGGTTCTTCACTTGTTCTCTAGATCAAAATCCACAGTGTAATTCCAATCCCCTCCCATTACAATACATTCACGCTCATCACAATGTACTAATTCTTATTAATTATTTCAGTACAGTTGACTCCTTGTCAGGTTCAGCCTGTGCTTCCCCCGACTGTCGCTCAGATGTTACAGAGGGAGAATTACCTGCAGCAGGGGAAGCTTCCTCCTGCTGGGTCCTCTCCACCACAGCCTGCCTGCTAGTCCCTTGACCTGTGTCAGTGTCAGTAGGTGGGGCACCAGCGTTATCCTGAGGCTGCTGTTTGTAATGCAGACAGACAAAACGCTTATGACACCCTCAAAACACTTCATACTTCCAGAGCTGGCATACACCATGTAATATCCCATTTCATGTTTAACCCTGAGAAAGACTTCTAAAGTTTGAGCTGGCGAATCAAGAAACGTAAATGCCTGACATGCTCGAGTTTTTCATTCTTCCAGAAATCCCAGAAAAGAGTTGACAGTGTAAAATGCTGATCGGCTGATTTAAAGAGCATTAAGAAAACAACCACTGCCTTATTCATGTGGGAGGCATATTACAGAGTCATGAGTAACTTGGACCCTGACAGCAAGAAGAACCTCAGTCATAGTTGGATCAGGCAGGATCCAGACTCAGTGGTAGACAGACAGCGGTAGCGGTAGACAGACTCCCTATTAGACGCCAAACCTACTAACACCTGCTGTCTTAATCAAATAAAACCAGCTACTAAGCTGCAAATGGATTAAACGATCAACATAACATGATCATGCATCAAACAGAAGTAATAAAGTTAAATAAAGTAAATACGTTTTAGAAAAACAGCTCACACTCTCAGCAAAGGCATGCTCTCACCAAACATTGCTCTCAGAGAGAGAGAGAGAGAGAGAGAGAGAGAGAGAGAGAGAGAGAGAGAAAGAGAGAGAGAGAGAGATTCACACATGAATCCCAGTTGAGAATAGACTGAAGTAGGTTACAAGCTTTATCGATTTTGATGATAGCAACAGTGGATGAATGCGCCTGTGCATGTAAGTGTAGGTGTATGTGTGTATGTGTGTGTGTCTGTCTGTGTGTTTGTCTGTGTGTGTGTGTGTGTGTGTTTGTAGGGGAAGGGAGGTCTGTGCCATCTGTCTCCCACTTCTCTCACTGAGACACTAATTACAGGACTTTACACTTCGCTCCACCACACTCATCAGTGGCCTGGCTGCACACACACACACACACACACACACACACACACACACACACACACACACACACACACACACACACACACACACAGTGAGGTTGTAGCATGTAGCGGTGGTCAGGGATTGTGGGACCTCTTCTATTTCCTCCCTCTCTTCTCTCTTTTTCTGTGTGAGTACTCATGATTTGTCCTCTCCTCTCCTCTCCTCTCCTCTCCTCTCCTCTCCTCTTTCTATTTCTCTTTAACTGAGGCATGGATCGATGAGACCTAATTAGGGAGCATTCTGTTATTGATGCCACGCAGATTAGGAGGAGGAAACATTGGGAGGGATACAATCTTGGGTGAGGGAGAGAAGAGAGGCACAGACTGAAAAAAGGAAGAGAAGGGGAGGGAGTTTTGATCTTTTCTTTAATGAAAATGGAAGAAAACAGGGAGAGAGAGAGAGAGACAAAAGGGAGAGAAGGGGGAATGAAAGAGGGGAATCCTGTCATATTCTTTGCCAGTGTGTACCACCCTTCATTAGCATACATTCCAGGTCACCCACTTTCTCTGGCGAAGAAATGGGTGCCACAGCGGGGAGACACATTTCGCAGCCTGCTTTGTAGCTTTCTCTCACACACATTGTAGCCTTCATGAATAGTGCAGCAGTGGGCAAGTTGTTGAAGTCCCACATGGGCAGGTTCTGGAGAGGTGTGCTAGCAAATGTCTTGTCCAATCAGTACTTTGTAGGATTCAATATCGGACCAATAATCATTCAATATTGATGATCTATCTATCTATCTATCTATCTATCTATCTATCTATCTATCTATCTATCTATCTATCTATCTATCTATCTATCTATCTATCTATCTATGATGATTATTACTTATCCGCCCCTTTCTATGGTTTTCCAGGTAACTATGGTGAAAGTGGGATGGAAGCGTTCAAGGACATGGCAGCCAAGGAAGGCATCTGTATCGCACACTCTGGTAAGAAACAACATGGAATAAGGTCAACCACAAAAAAACTAATCAAGACTTTTTTTTTCTCCAAAGGATGTAAAAACATGAAGCCGAGGCGGAGATTAGAATAGGTTTTGCTTTGACCAGCCAGACTGTTTTCACTCAAACATTAAAGCAGTAGAGCAGAAGCAGGTGAATTGAAGGGATATTCTAGGGTAGTCCGGCGTTTTCAAACAACATTAACAGCTTGAATACACTTGACACTTAAGGGTATCATAGCACATGGAGTAAGAACGTGTCAAACATATCACACGAGAGCCACCAGACCTATTTCTGCATTTGTGTTGCAGGTAAAATCTGGAGTAATGCTGGGGAGCAGAGCTTCGACCGGCTGCTGGAGAGACTGCGGGCCCACCTGCCCAAGGCCAGGGTGGTGGCATGTTTCTGTGAAGGCATGACCGTCCGTAACATCCTCATGGCCATGAGACGCCAGGCACTGGTAGGAGAGTTCCTCCTCATCGGCAGGTCAGTGAAGCTAGAAAGTTGTGTACTGTTGTATTGTACAGTTGTTTATTGTGGTAGATTGGCTATATACAGTGGTAGCCAGGGCTTGAAATGAACACTAAACCATCAGCAAAATGTTAGTTATTTATTCTGTAGTTGGTAAGTCTACCTATTCCCTGGTACCTTCCTCATCTGTTTGGTTTTTAAAACTACTTTGCCAAAAAAATAAATTGGCTATGACAATTCTGTACTAAGAAGCCACTTTGATTGGTTGGTAAAAACTACCTTCATGGCCTGGAGCCTCTGTAGACTGGTGGAGCTACACTCCTTGATTGACTGAACACTGTTACGTACTAACAAAATGGACGATACAGCCGTACTGTACAGTGGTAGACACTGTTGGCCTGTAATATACATTCACACACACACACGCACGCACACACACACACACACACACACACACACACACACACACACACACACAGGGTTCTCTATGTGTTTCACTACATGTTTTTCTGGTTTTGGAGGTGGTTTTCACATTAAGCTTTGTTCTCACGTAATTCCTCCCACAATTTTCTGGCAAAAACAACCTTCCGAATGCACTCTTTGTATCTTGCATCTGTGTATGTGTACAGTGTGTGTGTGTGTGTGTGTGTGTGTGTGCGTGTGTGAGTGTGTGTGAGTGTGTGTCAAACTTGCTTGTAAGCCTCTTGAGTTTTGGTTGCCATGCCAACTGTATGATTAACATAAGATGAATAATGATTTTAGCACCTATGGCAGCCAACATGCAGAGAAAAAATAGACTTGGAAGAGATTGGGATCACCATCATATCATTACCATTAAAGTTAAATTAAAATGCTACAAATCTCATTCTATTCTATTCTATTCTCCCCCCCAGTTATTTGCCCTGGCTAACTAAATGGTCGTCATTGTCAACATCACTGTTGTTGTCATCACCGTCATCATGATCATCATGATCATCGTCATCATCATCTTCATCATCATCATCGGCGCCATCATCGGCATCACCATCATGCTGCTCATTCAGAGGGTAAGGTGAAGATGATGTTCATCCTGACTGTTATTTGGGTTTGCTTCGCCATGTGAATTGTATGACAGCAGAGAAAGAGAAAGAAAAGAGTAGCAGGTAAAGACAGACCATGAGAGAGAGAGAGAGAGAGAGAGAGAGAGAGAGAGAGAGAGAGAGAGAGAGAGAGAGACAGACACAGACAGACAGACAGCTCCCACCCCATCCTCACAAACTGTCCTTTTCTGGAATGGGTTGCACCAGCTAAGCAGTGGTCCACCCTGGTCCTCGGGGCCCACAGCCCTGCTGTACCAGGTAGTTAATTACATTCACCTGGTGTGCCAGGTGTTAATCATCCCTGATGAGATGGCTGGAATGAAAACCAGCAGGGCTGTGGGCCCTGAGGACCAGGGTTGAAGACCACTGAGCTAGAGTATGCATACCTTTGATGTACAGTCAATGTCAAGTTGTTTCTAAGTTGTGACTATTTATATACCAAGGCTGTGATGCTTGTGTAAGTTCTGTTGTGTTGGTACCTGGCACAAAACTGAGGAAAATGCGGGTGGGGAAAGTAAATGAGTAGAGTGCTACTCTACCCTCCCTCAACAACTGTCAGGGTGGCCATGAGGCGCTTAACCCCCAGCTGCTTCAGCAGAGCTGCTCAGTGACCCACAATACCAGACTAGTTGTACTGGGCAGCTCCCAGGTGTGAATGTGTGGAACTGCATGGATATGAAGCAGGGTGTTGCTGAAAAGGAGCAAGCGTTCTCTTACACCAGATAAATAAACAACAAAAACAGAAAATCTTGACTTAGCAGTCCAGTTGTTTCCAAAGCTTCAACTCAACTTGTTTCAATAATTTTCTTGAATCACGTGACATCATCTTGACACTAGTGAAACACTCACACCGTTGGCATTGCTTCCACTTGTTTGAAGAAAAAATAAGACTGAATAGAAAACTAAATGCCTTGTTAAAACTGATATGTTTTGCAGTAGATCTTCTACCCCTAATGTCTCTGGCCAGAGTCAGTTCTGATTAAGCTGGTTAATTGAATATCAGCTTTCGTTAGCATCAGTGTTATACTGACCGTAGTTGTAAATTGAAGATGGTCACGGGTGAGTGCGCTGCTCATTGGAGGTCTGTTCAAGGAACTTCTGATTATCCCAGTTGGGCACACACTCAACACCAGGATAATTACATTACCACAAGAGCACACAGATGATGATGAAGATGATGATTCAGTTACCCAGGGCAGATATCTATGGGGGTTAATAGAATAGAATAGAATAGAATAGAATATAACTTTTTTCTAATAATTCTTGGGAGCTTTTCCTTGTCTTCATTGAGGGGCTAAGGTTGGTGGTGCCGGTTAGGCTACACTCGGCTAGGGTAGGCTTGTTATGTCTTTTCAACGGGCTGTTTTGTGTCTTGTGCTTTGTTTTGTTTGCTTACTGTATTGCATCATTTTGTCTGGTGATTGATTATTGATCAGTTAGGCTCATTCTCTGTAAAGTCCTTTGAGAAAAGCTTCTGAACTTTAAATGAATAGAATAGAATAGGGATGAGTAGACAGGATGAGTTAAAGGCTTGTGAAGTATTGATAGTATGATAATGATATGACATTTAGTATGCATCCAAGCACACATGTTCAGGGAGATGAGTGGCATCAGTCAATCAATATCAAGCACTTAATTGACTGACTTGTTTTCCCTCACATCAGTGGATCCTCTTTTGTGGATTAAGATCGATACTAACTCAGGCGCTGTGTGGCGGTTAGAGAGAGAGACTGTCCACTGACATGAATGATCCTTGCCACAGTCAGCGTGTTCATCTCTGAATCTTGAGTGAGACACTGACCCAGGGGTGCCGCTAATGGCTGAGCTTGCACTCTGACCTCTCGCTACTCTGGTGATCCGGTGATCTGAACCTGAACCGTTGAAAAAAACAAGGGTTGACGGTCATTTTCAGAGGGTGACCCCAACTAGAGAAATGTAGTCTTACCCTCAGCCTCCTCTCTGGGCAGCATCAGTCTTATGAGCTGTAGTGATGGTAATTATTTTATGAACATATGAACATATCCAGCCAAAATCACCTCATTTTTTTCAGATAAATCTGGATTCCTCTGTAATTGAATTTCAGTTTGGAGTGCCACGCCATATATAACCTATTATATAGAGGAATGACAAGGATCTGCTGGTCTTAGACAAACGTTTCTCCCTCTGTACACCATACGGGCTGTGACCCAGTTTAAGACATGCTTTGCATTTACAATACCTGACCTGAGAAGTCAGCCCGATGCCTTACAGAGTTTCTGTCTTTCTTCTAGAAATGTTCCTAAATGCCCACATCAAGGCCTGGGGCTAGTGGCCAAATCACAAGGAAACACAGTGTGTGTGTGTGTGTGTGTGTGTGTGTGTCTTGCAGGGTGATTTGACAACTGATTCATGGAACCAAACCACTAAAACACACACACACACACACACACACACACACACACACACACACACACACACAGACAGGCAGGCAGACACACACACACACACACACACACACACACACACACACGCTGTCTGCGTTTGGAGCCTGCATGTATTGATTGCTTCTGTCCTACCATTCCTCATGGTGCCAGCAGGCTACAGACCAATTAATGAATAGCTGGGCTGAGATAAAGATCTATAGCCGCCTGAGACACACACACACACACACACAAAAGTGCATATAGGGATACATATACATATAACCACAAATGCCCATGAGCGCATGACAACACACACAGCATAGAGACAGAAGACGGCAACAAGCAGGCTAAGGAAAGCACAGGGAGTGATAAGGGAGTCTGTCTGTTTGTCTCTTTCTCTCTCCTCTGTTACTGTAGTTTTTCTCTTAATACCATTTTCTGTCTGGCTCTAAATGATTTGTCATGCCAAGAGATTGGCTGCATTTTCACTTTGAATCTCTCTTTTGCTTTATTAATGGAAGATTGTGTGTGTGTGTGGCTCATTGGGCTAGGCTGTAGTCTGCGGATCATTACAATCAGGGCAGATAAAGAGGAGATTTAGAAAGTATTTTCCTTTTTACACACACAAACACATATGCACACGCACACACATACACTGAATGTGATCAAGTGCATCAAGTCATATTAGTTATAGGTTCCCATATCGTTGAGTTGACAGCAACAACCTCCTCTGGTCATCTCCCTCTCAAGCACTGGCTGACCTTTGACTGTTATGTCAACTCCACTAGTGCTAATAACAAATGTGCCTTTTGTAGTTTAAAGCAGATACAAATAAATCCATTAAATACAAATACTCAAAGTAGGTTTTGAGCTGCATTGCAAAGGTAGCCATAGAACAAGCGCTGGAAGTCTTGTGTTTTCATAAGAAGTAGATGTGCCGACTCTGTCAGACTGGGCACAAGGGCATGGACCTAAAAGCACGACTCGAGACAGGGAGCTCAAATGCAAGTCCGTTTAATCCAACCAGGTTTGAAGGAATGCAAGGAACAAAAGAAGCTGGAACGTAGTTTACAGAGAACAAAGACGAACTGGCAACAGAACAGGGAAACACACAGACTAAATACTAACAGGGAGGGGAGACAACGAGGCACAGGTGCAACACATTAGGGCAGGGCAGGTAATCACACAGGTGGGAAGCTTCGGGGAGGAAAGGAAGTAAATTGACCTGAAACGAGACGACAAGAGTATCAAAATAAAACAGGAAACAAGACAAAACACAAGAGGACAACTAAAAGGGAGTTAACGGGTCCGAGCAGGTGTGACAGACTCTGTAGAGCAAATAGACGTGAAAGAGAGTGAATAGAAAGAGAATAGTTTGAATCAGAAGTGTTTGCAGAATCTCTCTGGAAATGATCTCGCACAACTCTGCACCCCTTCTCCCTGCTGTTGCTATGGAAATATCCCCTACCATATTTGGATGAATCCGGCATGGCAGCTGGGGTGATATGCGACGCATGCGCATGAGTTTATGTGAATGGGTATGTGCATGCGTGGGTGCGTCTGTATTTTTGTGTGTCCAAGTATATGCTGTTGTTTATTAATGTTCGTTTCTAAATGCGTACTGTCAGTAAATGTGTGTGTGTGTGTGTGTGTGTGTGTGTGTGTGTGTGTGTGTGTGTGTGTGTGTGACTGCAGCTAAACATACTGAGAGCTCTCTAAAGTACCTTCAGCACCTTAGAGGAAGGCTCTAGTGATAGCATGCTAGCAAGGTCAGATGCTAATGGCCATTTCATGAAAGTCAAATCAGAGCGTCAACATATTTGTGCAGATATTGCACGACCCTGTTGCCCTCTCATCTCCTATCACTCTCTGCATCTGTCGCATCTCTCATCTCTGTTGTAGTCGCGCTATCTCTCTCTGCCCTTGTCTCTCTTCCTCTTTTCTTCTCACTGTTTCTTTTTGCTCTTCTTTCTCTCCTCGTCCTCGTCGTCCTCGCTTGCATCCTGTCCGCCACCAGTTGCAGAACGTGTTGCATAAGAACAGAGGCTCTGAGGTGACCCCCCCCCCCCCCCCCCACGGTGTCCCACTTCACACCACAGCTGTTTATTAAGGCCGCGCTTCCTTGTGGTCTTAATGTGAGAGAGAGGTTAAACGGCGTCTCATGGTCACACAACTATCCGAAATGAGAGGCTTGTTGAAGGGCTCAAGCTGTCTCAAAAGAAAGCTGTCTTTGAAATTGATTTTCTCTGCTCTCCTCCTGCTACCTGCATGGAAATGGAGAGGGCAGAGAGATAGAGAGAGGGGAGGAAAGGACAGAACAAACAGAGAGGAGTAGAAGTGAAGTGAAGAGCTGCAGAGTGGAGAGGAATGGGACGGATTGAAATGGAACGAGGGGCGAGGATGATTGAAGAGACGAAAGAGACGAGATTAGCAGTGGGGTGAAGAGAGGAGACAGGTTTAGTGTGTGTGTGTGTGTGTGTGTGTGTGTGTCTGTGTGTGTGTGTGGCATTCATATATCATGGTAATAAAATATTTCTTGTCAGACATGAAAAGCAAATCACTCACAGTAGGAGTGTAATTTACACATCACTGCAGGGTGTGCGATGTATCTACACTTGCAAACACACACACACACACACACTCTCCCTCTAGCCTGTGTGTGGGTATATGATTGTGTTATGTTGCGTAGTATCATGCTAATTTGCTCTTGATTAAAACAAGAGCTGTTTCATGTCATTTAATTGGTGAAATGATGGAAATTCATTCTGCTCTTTCTTCCCAAATCATGGCAATAAAAGACTGCTTGTAATTGAACACAAGGGAATATGAGGAGAGAGAGATGGAGGGAGAGAAAGGTGGGAGAGAGGGAGGAAGCAGAGGTAAAGAAAAAGTGCTGGTGCGTTTTCTTGTGTGTATTACTGTGTGTTTGCCTTTGCGTGTGTGTGAGTGTACATGCAAACGTGTACTGCATGTGTGATCTCCCTGTGGTGTGGTCTCATCTGTAAAGGTTGTGAGATCAATAGAAGTGCTGCGTCTACAGCTCCTCTCTGGAGACTCACAGAGTCACACACTTACACTGACACACACACACACACAGACACACACACACACGCACACGCACACGCACACACACTCAAACAGCTATCCTTGTTACACGCTGTCCTTGTTACTGTTGATCAAAAGTTAGCATGGGCAAACCGTGAATCGAGTTTAAGATTGAAGCACTGTGCTGCATCTCCATCTCCATCTCCTCTGTCGTTGTTTTCCGCGGTGCAATTGGCAGAGCTTGCATCATTTCCAGTTTCTAACAATCTGAATCCAGAGATCTGCCTTTGGGACTGGATTAGTCTTTAAAGGGAAGGCTCAGGATTCTGGAAGCCTATCATAGTGATCCCTAATCCAGCTCATATTAGGAGGTCAAAAATATTTCTCAACAGGGTTTCTCTTTTTCAAAATCTGTTAGCAATGATAGTGCATGCAACCATATGGAATCTAAGACATCAATACTAGCATTTATAAATGTTTCTTACATTAAGTAAAAATGATCTGCCAATCAAGTGTCCCTTTATTGCCTTATTGTGGTTTTAAAATATTAACAGCTGTTATTAGAAAACAATTTAACAACTGAAACAATTTAAACTGCATTGAAAACAAGTGCCATAACCTTTCATCCTGAATATTTTTTCAGTTTTATGAAAAATACGATTTTAAGAATGACTCTGAATGAGGATTCTATTTTTGTGAATCAAAGGTGTACAGCACGAGTGCACAGGGCGTGGTTACTGATCTTTGGTAATTTTGTGGCCAGAGACGCACGGTGCACCTGCAGTGGTTGGAAACGGGGTTGGATTAGGAGGGATCAATAGGTGTGGTAAGCCTAAGACCAATGAAATCACTCTCCCCTTAAGGGTCCCACAGTCAGGAGCGGTTCTGCCACAAAAGCTTCTCCGAAAAGGAAACTGATGTCCTTGAGGTGCAGAATTGCCATGAGCAAATATACCACCTAGTTATCCCATTAGTAAGCCTTTTATGAAGAAAAAACTTCCATACTGGAAGACAATCATTCACCCATCTTTATATAGTTAGAATAAAAAATATCACATTATCACATCTTTTCCTGCTTGAGGGATTTACATCAACCTCAATGTAAATCGTCAAATTGGCCAACATATCATCCACAAAATGGGTTGGTAAGCTTTTGAATAAGGTCTATTCATGGGTGCATTGCTTGCTAAAAACATGAAAATACTGTAGCACCCACCTGCGCTTTGCCGTGACACGGTCCATGCAGGGGGGCAAAGCTAGCGCAAATCCAAAATTGCACTGTGCTGCTCGAATGTTACTGACACACCTCCTACTGCACCTCTCCTCCCATGTAGGGGTAGTCAAGGTCACAGCGGGTCACCAAAATACAAAAGGGAAATGAAAATGCTGCTTCGCCGGCACAGAGGCCTGCCATCCCCCGTGCACCGTCATGAAAATAGAGCCCTTAACGGCTTGGTGAAATGGACATCTTTGCAATGAAAATCACATGCAAGCCATTCCATATATTCCACAGTTGTATTAATGGTAAGAATAAATAATAGAGCTGTTTGAAGGGACTTCAGAGTAATGGAATTTTCAGAGTAATGGTTTCACATACATGGACAAATCCTAACAGGAGGCCACTTTCTCAGAAACAAACTCTGTTTTGAAATGATCAGTAGAGCAGGCTTGTAAAAAGACTGAACCAAGTAAAAGTAAAATGAAACATCAATGACTTTTCTGCTCATCTGAATGTTTTTTTAGTTATTTGATGCATAATAATTGTCCTCAGAGACATAATTGAAAGTCTCAGCACCTTCTGCTGCTCATTCTACTGGATTTTATTCTATTTGAAACTCCATTAACATCCTATTCCCTTCCTTTCTTTTTTTGCCCAATTTGTTACTGATATATTAGCTTTGTCATTGCTTTCAGGTAATAAGTTTGATACCAGGCAGCAAGATCCTGGATGAGTAACTTGTGAATCAGCAGGAATGATGAGTTTGTGTTAGTATTGATGACTGTAACTGCTTATTTGCCTGGTCCAAGGAGTGCCTGCATCATGGGGGACAACCTGTTGTTTGTTTGTCTTCTTTTTCCTTTCCTTTCCTTTTTCTTACATCCTTGAATCAACATCCTTTTCTCACTCTTATTAACATTCCTTTGTTGTACAACGTCAAGACCTTTTTGTGAATTTGACTACGGAAGGAATTCATGAAGCAAAGTGCCTTGGATCTCTTTTCTTCTTTGGTATCAAAAGTGTCAACCACATATCAAAGAGCACCGTCAGCAGGTTTTTGTCTTTAAATTTAAACCCCAATGAAACACCACCTTGACTTTCATTTTCCTTTGTCAGTTTGGGTGAAGTCCTCTAAGACAGCCGATCTCAAGGCTGCTGAACTGAAACTACCAAGGATCAAAGAGTTTCTCCTTAGACGTCTGTCAGGTCTTTCTGTCTGTCGTCTGTCTCTCGCTATCGCTGCCTGTCTCTGTTTCTTTGTCCCCCTGTCTCTCTCACTCTCCTCTGTCTTTCTGTCTTTTTACTTTTCTCTCTTGACTTCTTGTTTGATTTTTCTTTATCTCCCTCTTTATCTAGGGAGGTGTGGTTGTGTGTTGTGCACAGTTGAGCTCCATTCAAATGTTTCATACCGGGGGTGGGATGTGTTCATGTGGATATAAATATGTGAATGTCTGCTGCAGTTTTTCCTCCCTGAATTATTACACCATGCGACAACCCTGCAGTAAAACTAATACTGCATTCACCTTGCGCTGGTATGTGGTCGATGGCGAACTGGGTTTTGATTGTTTTCAAACGGAGAGCGACAGTAAGCTCCACTGCTGACGTAAAATGAAGCCTAATTTAGCAACAGAAATGGAATTTTACCAACTTTTACTTTTACTTCTACCGTAAATGAATTGTTCAAAAACCTGTGATGGTATTATTGGTTGGGATTTTTATGTACACCTGCTGGTACGCCATGAGGTAACCATTTTCCAAGACGTAAAAGTAATGGAATTTTTCTTTTCATTGTGACTTTAAGGATCAGATGGGAGCTTCTTTAGGGAAGGTGGCCCCGTCCCTCTGTTCTCCAGCCCCCCTGTGATCCTACAAAGGAATAAACGTGTAAATAAATAAATAAATAAATAAATAAATAAATAAATGAATACAAATAATGAGACCTTCAAAAGCCTGATGACAGCATTTTCTCTCTGGCTCCATACCAGCCCAAAATCAAATCATTAGGCTCTTGCTGCTGCAGTGCCTCTCCTTCTTCTTCTATTCCTCTCTGTTCCTCCGAATGTAGGAGACGGGTTGATTAATGCCTGCCAAAGATCACTCTGCACTTAAAAAGGAAGAAAACATGAGAGTGAAGAAAAGAAGAATGCAGGGGAGTTTTTTTAATGTTATTCCAACCCTCAGAGTCTCCTGACAGGGAATTAAGAGGTTTTCCATATGTAGGGCAGACCTGTGGGCATGTTTCACACACGCACACGCACACGCACACGCACATGCACACACACACACACACACACACACACATACACACACACACACACACACACACACACACACACACACACACCCTCACACACCGATAAAAACAGACAACATACACATACACATAGATGCACTCTCACAGAGAAAATCAGACAGATAGACACACAAACACACCCATACTCCCATGCACATTTGCGGACCAACATGCGCACATGCATACACAATGTGTGCATGTGTACACACATACACACACACACACATTCATCCTCTTATTGCTCTCCCGGGGAATGGCCTTATCCTCTTACAGCACTCCGACAGGAAAAATGCTGGGAATTAGAGAGGATAGGAGGGACAGACAGGCAGACAGACAGACAGACAGACAGACAGACAGACAGACAGACATACAGGCAGACAGACAGACAGGCAGACAGACAGGCAGACAGACAGACAGACAGACAGACAGACATACATACAGACAGACAGGGAATAGGACAGAGGGAGAGAGAAGGCTAACGAGTGTGTATATTTTTTTCCTAGTGTGTGTGTGTGTGTGTGTGTGTGTGTGTGTGTGTGTGTTTGTACTATACTCTATGTTGATTGTGTGGGTAGCCTGTTGTGAGCTCTCACGTTGGCATTCTGCTGCTCATTCTCTGAGATTTACACTGTGGAATTAAACCGATTGTTACGTCAGCATTGGCTCAGCACACTCAAACACACACATTCACACGCACACACACACGCACACACACACACTCACGCACAAGTGCGCCCACACACACACACATAATCCTTTTTGGAGTAATCCACACAGACTATGAAGGGTATCCCCATTGTTTGTGCTTTTCATTTGCTGTGTATTTTTCAAAAATGTAAATGTTTAAAATTCATTAAATTCATTTACTTTTCTTCTTACACTACTTTCAGCCCTTTTCCCCCTAATTCTAGTTCATATAAATGAACGAAAACAAAGATCCCAGCAGGAGAGGAGTAATATCTGATACTCTTTTTTCTTCTCCTCCTCCTTCCATCTTTTCCATTCTGTGCTTGACCTTCTCTATCCCTGTCTCTGTTTCTGTCTCTCCACTAAATGCACTTGCTTTTCATGCATCACACATTTGAAAGGCTATCAGTAAAGAATGGCACTATTCTGCTCTGAAGCGGCTAGATAGGAAATGAATTGACCCTTAATTAGCTCAGCCAAACTCTGTACCACGCAAAGGTAATTATGAGAAATATGAACTGTGGTGCCTCAGAGAAAAGGCAGATGCCTGTTGAAATAAAAGGTGCAGAGAAAATGGAGAACCTGATGAGTGTTTTGTCATTTATCACATTTTGAGAATAGTTTTCTGCTTTATTTTTTTCTGAACAAATCCTTTATTTATGCAGGGGGATCCCACTAAGCCTCTTTTTCAGGGGGGCCCTGATAAATAAACCAAATATATAACCATATATAAATATATATTTATATAATATTATAATAATATATATAATATATATATTTATTTATAAACCAAATATAAAATATATATACACACACATACACACACATATATACATACATGACATACATACATACATACATACATACACACACACACACACACACACACACACACACACACACACACACACACACACACACACACACACGACATACATACATGACATACAGTACATACATAGAATGTGCACTCTGCACAAATTGCCCGTTTCATGTTTCAAAATAGGACCCTAATCAAAATAAATGAGTTGTGGTGAAGAAGGAGCAGAATTATGTTTCAATGAATTCAATGAACCTCCCAGAATTTAGAAGGATTACATGTGACAAGAGACAGACCCAAACTCACTTTCAGGATTTCATTGACATTTTCCTTTTGACTCATTATGGAATTTTAAGTGAGCTCTTTCTAACTTTAAGTTTAGTAAAAATTGTATTGATTCATTATATTCATTTTATTCAGTTGCCTAACATATTAATAGGTTAGGGTAGAAATTGGGTCATCAATAAATGAAAATGAGTTTGCCTTGGCTCTGTTCAGTTTGAAGCAATGATTGGCAATTGATTGAAGAATGGCCTCTAGCATGGCATTGCCCAGTTAAAAGAAACACAGAGAAATACTAAGATTTGAGCTGGTATGAGAATACAGCAAGCAGGCTCTGTCAGCATATATGGCCTATGGATATAAAAATGGCCTAGTAGCCCACTGTGCGAGAAAGGGCCTTGTCAAATTTGCTGTGGTGATATGAGCTACTGTATATCTGCACCACAACTGGAAGCAGACGTGGAGACTTCACACAACATGTCCCTCAGGGGGTCAACCTCCTCAGGACTGATACGATAGGTTTAAGGTACATCAAGGTGTCTTTCTAAACATTCACCAAGATATTTGATGTAACCAACAACTTGAAGTCAGTCACTTAAAACTCTTTCTGATTCTGATTAAGCCAAGATTAACCAGGATAAGCAAGTTCATTATCACACTGCACGACTCAGGAGCTATTTATCCTTTAATTAACAATTAAGCCTATCACTGTGGGCTGTCCTTATAAAGCGCTGTCAGGATGTGTGATTGGCATTAATATGCAACTATCTGTCACCCCGGCAAGCATTTGATGGATGGCAACGTGCAGGAGACAGCCAAGTTCAATGTCAACCCAAACGAGCCCAACATTTTTCATTAAACAGCTCTGGAAACTGTTTTAAAATGATAACAGAAATATATCCAGGTCTTGATTTTAAATAATGATGCAGGTAGCAGCTATGGATGACTATAGACGTTTACGACAGGTTTACAACAATGGTGCAGGCTGTTGTATCAGCATCTCTTCAAGGTCAAAACGTTTGCTCGGACTGGTTAAAAATACTTCAACTGGTATTTGAATGGTATCCACAATGACCAGTTAGGGTTGCCCATAGGGTTCTCCCTCTCTCCATTCCATCACAACACCCCCCCCCCGCAAAACCCATTTCTCTCTGTCCCTCTCGCTTTCTCTCTCTTCCGGTGAGCTCAGTGAGATGGGTGTGATGTGTGCCGCATCACAGCCCCCGCACAGCTTGTTACCATAGCAACACAGGAGAGAGAGATACAGAGAGAGGGAAAGAGAGCAAGAAAGGTACAGAAAGAGAGAGAGAGAGAGAGAGAGAGAGAGAGAGAGAGAGAGAGAGAGAGGAGGCTGATGGTTGAGGTATGTGGTACCAGCCGAGATGTGGGAAAATCATTAAAGTTCAGAATAACATGCAACTAATTTACTGTAGACCTGTCTCTCTCACTCTCTCTCTCTCTGATACACACACACACACACACACACACAAATGTACACACACGATTCTGTGGGCGATAAACTGGAGGTTTCGTTACTGGGCATTAGTTGTACCTAATCCCTGCTGTCAAACAGGCAGGCTGGTGGTGGTGGTGGTGTGTGTGTGTGTGTGTGTGTGTGTGTGTGTGTGTGTGTGTGTGTGTGTGTGTGTGTGTGTGTGTGTGTGTTGTGCAGGCTCAACCAGTATAATTATTGCCATCTTGTAGAGCAGGGAATAGCACCCGACTGCTGCTTCTATGCCACTGGGCCCTCATTAGGTTATACAAGATCGGCCATTAATGGGTGTCTGTGTGTAGTTTGTGTGCAGTTTGTGTGTGTGCGTGCATGCATGCGTGTGCGTGTGTGTCAGTGTTGTATCGAGGAGCCAAACTCGTGACTTGGCATTAGACATTAGATTGTGTCAAATGTTGATGGCCTGTGACTGGACTTAACTTCATAATAGCTTGTTGGTAGAAGCTCACACACGCAGTTTCAGTGTAACTATCTTATCTTTTGATTCAACTTGTTTAAGCATCATCTCATGAGCACCATTTACTGGGAAGCTAACGCCTGGCTGGTTGGCCGTTTAGCTCCTTTACCTTGAAAAAAATGAAATGGCTTCGCTAAATACAGTACTGTCAAACTTACCTTCGGGCTCAAAGTTTTCAGGGATTTGACTTCTCCTTTGAGACTTGTGGTTAAGTGACTGAGCTTTGGCACAGATGAGTTTTTAGAGCACTCATTACACAGAAAACGAAAGAAAGAGAGTGAGAAAGGGAGAGGAAGAGACAGAGAGGGGGTGTGGAGAGAGAGAGAGAGAGAGAGAGAGAGAGAGAGGGATGTAGAGAGAGACAGGAAGGAAGAGAGAGACAGAAAGGCTCTTGTGATGATAGAGACAGAGGAGAAATGAGAGAGTGTGTATTACCTCAGCTGGTGATATTCCATTGGCTGCTGTGCTGAATATGAGGGATGATGCTTTTATGTGTGAAGTGATAAAAAGTGATGAGGCAAGACCAGGAGGTATAGGCAGGATAAACAGCCTGGTCTCTCCCTCTCCCTGACACTATTACTCTTTTTCTATCTTGACCTCACTAAGACTACCCGCTTATCCGACTTCCTGAAACACTGTCCTCTCCCTTTCTCTCTCTCTCTCTCTCTCTCTCTCTCTCTCTCTCTGCACCATACCTCACTCTTTCAGTCATTCTAACTATCTCTTCCAGAGAGATCCTATCTGTATCACTTCATCCCCTCTCTCTCTCTCTCTCTGTCTCTCTCCCTCTCTCAATTTCTTCTTATCTCTGTGGATTTACCTGTCTTTAACCTCTCTGCTCACTCCAATGTCTCTCTCTCATGATTCTCATTGTCTCCGTCTCTTTCTTTCTTGCTTCTTTTGACATTTCTTCATCCCCATCCCTCAGTTTCTCTTTCCCTGTTGACCTATATCTGTACTTGTTCCACATCTTTCTCCGTAGCCATAGAAGGATTGCTCAGTGACACCTTGCTTCACATTCATACAGTAACACAAATGTACTATTATTATATGTTTCTGCTCATATGTACCCAGCTGGCTCGGGGATTTCAACCAGTGACCTTCCTGATCACAAGCCCACAATGGCAATTTACAATTAAATGACACTGACATTTTGGGAAATTGGCAAGTTACCCTTCATGTGAGGATTGGCTGAAAAAAACAACAGCCAAACTCTCATTTAGCTGATTTTCTTATCCAGAACGACGTACAATGAGTGAGCAGGTAGCAGTTCAGTGTCTTGCTCAAGGACACTTTGACAGGAGACATGGCAGTACACCGGCTGTAGTAGATATCAAGCCTGGGAACAGGACGGTCCCTCCAACCTCTACAGAAGAAGAGATGTCTGGGGAAGTATGTGTATATATGTTTGTGGTGTGTGTGTGTGTGTGGTGTTCTCACAGCTGACTACGTCCAGACAAAGACCCCAGCTGGAAACGAATAATGTCTGTTATCTGCACTCATCCATCTTCCTTCCCTTGTACCCTCCTACCATCTCCCTCTCCTCTCTTGACACTTCCCGTCTTCTCTTTTTATCTTCATTCTCTCTCTCTCTCTTACTCCTTCCATTCCTTTTATTCCTCCCGACCTTACGCCTACCTCCTGCTCTTTTTCTTTCTATTGCTCTTTTTGTTCCCTGTATAGCTCTAATGGTAGAGAACAGCACATGACACTGCTAGGGTTTGTGGTTCAATTCCCCCTGGGGCCATCCACAAAAATCTATTCACAAATAGCACTGTAAGGCTCTGGAAGAAGAGCATATAGGCCTATCTTCCTCTCAGTCATAGTTTTCTCCAGTGAAAGTCAATCAGTCCAGTAAAGAGAACAAATTGAATGGGATATTTGAATAGATTGTTCACAAGAATTCACAAGACCATTGTATATAATATATAATTTGTATAAAATGTATAGCTTTTGAAATGTATATGTCCTTGTGGGTTTTTGAAGAGTTTCCAACTGCAGGAATGTCATCCTGAAAACATAACAGTGGGATGACTGAGCTATATTGTTTCCCGTCATTTTGGACATCCTTCCCAAGAGGTCCATTTTCCTGATTGCAAATATTGATAAGGACCAGGGCCTGATGGTGAATACACACTGTTCTTGGTTTAGCATGCTGAAAAATGTGGTCCCAAGGTGAAATATTGCTTCAACACGTCTGTTCTGTCATTACTCTGCTTAAGGCCAGGACAGGGCATTCTGTTATCCTGACTGCCCACTCTCTCCATCACCGAGCCACAGTTTGCTCTATCAATGTGTCAGCGATGAGAATGGACTGAATGGGATGTCTGAATGGCACCTTGTCTGTGCATTATAGGAGGACAAGACTAATCCAGGAGTAAATGTTCTGCTATTCACCCTGTCACACTGGCCTGTTTCATTGTAGTCTGTTCTACTTGGCTCTCTTCTTCTCTTCTATATTCTACTCTACTCTCGTCTTCTCTTGGCTACTCTACTTTAAGCTGCCGGTATACTTGCAAAGTAAACAACAAAAAATTTTTTTTGTCTTTTTTAATCCAGCACGATATTTCTCTTCTCTTCTCTTCTCTTCTCTTCTCTTCTCTTCTCTTCTCTTCTCTTCTCTTCTCTTCTCTTCTCTTCTCTTTTCTTCTCTTCTTGTTCCCTGTATTCAGCTTGTTGTATTTTTTACGGGCCGTAAAAAAGCTCCTCCCCTATAGCTGGTGCCCACCCACCACTTATCAGTTCCAGCAGCAGGTTCATGGTGCAAAATATCATCATCTATTTATGATGTTCATCTGGTGTTTTGGCAAAGGCCTTGCTAACACACATCAATAATTGGTCAACATGGTCTGTTTTGATGTGACATAGCAAAATATTTAGTCTTGATGGTAATAATGTATAGCCCACAAGCCCTAGAGTGTAACCCACACTGATCCCCAGCCCAGACAGATAGATAGATAGATAGATAGATAGATAGATAGATAGATAGATAGATAGATAGATAGATAGATAGATAGATAGATAGATAGATAGATAGATAGGCTGGATGGAAATGCAGAGAGACAAGAGAAATGGAAAGAAGATGATAAGTGAGAGTGTGAAAGAAAAAGAAAGACAGAAAGATAGAGACAAAGGGTAATGAAGTGTGGCATCAATAGATGAGTAATAGTGAACCTGCTGTCAAGGTAAGCAAGCGTGGGCTGCTCTGTCTGTGTGTGTGTGTGTGTGTGTGTGTGTGTGTGTGTGTGTGTGTGTGTGTTATTGAATGACAGGCATGTACAGTGGTCTGACCGCTCACATAATTACACATTTGGGTACATGCACAGACACAGGCCTTGCACTCATCTCTCTCTTTTGCTCTCTCTCACACATACATGCGCACACACACACACACACACACACACACACACACACACACACACACACACACACACACACACACACACACACATGCTGGCAAAGTGTTTAGCGCCACGGTGTCTGTGTGTTAGACGGTTCTGACATTTGGCTTAATGAGTTCTGCTGTTGTCATGGTGAACTTTGCCCTCTGTTTGTCCGAGGCTGTTGATGGATTAGACGTCGTGGGTTGCTTGTTACTTTCTGTTCAAATTACAAATTGCTAAAAACGTCAGGGCTCTTCATATTCTGCCCGAACCCTAAGTTATGAACCTACCCTTAATAGAAGGATTACTGCAGTTTTTAATGCTGTGTCGTTTTAATATGACTTGACTCTGAGCACTAAATACACAATGGAAAATGGAATGCATGGTTTTAATCTCTGCCAGTGTGCAGCAAGGAAAGACATGCTCTTCTCCGTAACAACTTTTTAGCAGGTGCCACTAACACTCAAGTTTAAATTGTATACCAGCACACACTGCTTCCAATGATCCCATCACAACCTCTGGCAAGAGCAATACAAGTCATCAATAAAACGGAATGGGAGTCAGAGCAGGGACAACAAATGTGCTAATGGTCATAGCATAGTCATTAGCTGGGCATTTTCACACTTCATTTGACATTGATACTGTACATATGTAGGTTATCACACAATCATTATGTTTGATGATTTTCAGGGCAGAGGACGCATCTCCTGCCTCTGTTTGACTGATACAATCTGACATGCCTGCAGTGTGTGTTATTCAGCCTGTGTGTTTGTGTGTAGGTGTGTGTATGTTTTTATTTACATATGATGATTCGCGGAGGAGTGTGTGTGCTCTGTGTTCCTTTTTCCTAGTTGTGTTGTCTTCCAGCTCATTAGCGCTCTCAGCTTTTGTTGGTGGAGCACTGATGTCTGTCTGTGTGTTTGTGTGTTTGTGTGTGTGTGTGTGTTTGTGGGGGGGGTGTGTGTGGGGTGTGTGTGGGGTGTGTGTGCACAGTATGTATGGTTGTAAGCAGCAGATGCTCATCTAGAATGTCTGCCAGGTTGCCATGGCAGCCACAGAGTGGGTGGTTGGGGTCGGGTGGCATGTTGTGATTGAACCCAGACATTAATTAACTAAAGTGACCCATTGGCAGTGCAGCTGCAGATCATATCCAAATATTTTGGTGATAAAAAGTCTAGGACTTTGTTTCACTGCAACGACTGTAGAACAATTACAGTTTCTAACTGTCTCCCACCAACCTGTGGCAAGTGTTTTCTGCTCAGGCAAGTACAACATTGTCCTCACTAAGGAGAGATGAATGGAGTCTAATGTCGATGCGGTGCCTAAAAACGTTTAGTTCCTTATTGCCCTATTTTCTCGTTGTGATAATAGCTGGTTGTGTTTTCACTGTTACATTTTCAACTGTTTAGAAACTGATTGAAGGGTTAGGGGAAGAAAATAGACTCATCAGTTTAGCATGTTTAGCATCACTCAAAGCAAATTTCCTTGGAATTCAATAAATGAAAAACAGCTTGAGAGGGATTTCATAACCAAGAAAGAAACAAATGAAAATGAATGCTCATTCGTAAATGAGCTCCAGTTTCTATTTATATTCTGAATTAACTGAATGGAAAGGCAGTTGCCCCAGGCCTTGGTAGAATTGGTTTGTAAAGTTCTGATTAAGGTGCTGCAGTGGCCTAAAAGACAGGCATACTGTATTATTATGAGGTAGCATTTCCAACATAGAGACAGGCCATTTAATGTTATTGGAATAGTGAATAGACGAGTCCAGATGCTGTCCAGTCCCACGGCGCCCAGCTAGGTGTGCAGCATCAACTGTTGTTGTAGTTAAAGTTCCTACAGTCCTGGAATAATCAGGATAACCACAACATTCACCCAATGCATTGTCAAGAAGAATAACTATATACTACCTTTACTATATTGCTGCATTCCAGTAGGATAGCTATCTTTGGCCGTGGTTACACCTGTCGTTTCACGCGATCTCGGTAATCGGAACCTGCTAATCGGAACACACAAGTGGTGCGTCTACACTTGACAGTTAAATGCGAGCTCTTTGGCCAGATGTGTGTTTGGATTTCCGGTTCCCGCGCAGTATTTATATAACCATAACAACAATCCCTGAAAATGGTGCTGGGTGTGCGGGAGATTATGCTCCTTTACTTTATGTTAAGAATTGTGTGTAGTCGCGGTATGGGCCCGTACAAGGCATTTGCTATTGAGGAGACAACAGCAGCGGCGAGCAATGTGCTCGTTCATTGTGGTTCTTGGTGCAACGACATCTGTAGGAGAGGAGCATGTGGGTCCGAGAACGCAGCCAGCACTGGTGGGAAAACATCGTCCTTCAAACATTTACTGATACAGACTGGTTGCTGAACTTTCCTATGTGAAAGCATACGTTTGATCACATCTGCGAGCAGCTACAGCCCCGTCTGTGTCGCCAGCACACTCACCTCCGCGCCCCGTGTCTGTGCGTAAGCGCGTGGCTGTTGCGCTCTGGTGGGAAATAGGCGTGATTTGATGACGTGTCCCCGCTGGATGCGTTTTGAGGTGCCTGACTGCGTCTAGACTATTCAGAGTTCCGAACACAAAGCGAGCTCGTCCATCTCCCGAGGTGGCCCGGCTGATCCGAACACAATGCGAGCACAAAGCGACCTCTGTGCGTCTACACCTGTCACTTCATGCAGCCTGGCGTGATCGGATGACCAAGATCTCATTGAAAAGACTGGTGTAACCACGGCCTTTCAGTATCATAATATAGTATCCTGTTAGCTAAAATGTTAGTATCACTCAATCTCTAAAATATTTTTGTCATGCATAGATTAACCACTGCAGTGGCAAAGCCTATTAGTGAGACTGTAACACAGGGTGAGCGAGCTTCATAACTACGTTAAATGTTCACAATAATTGAATGGTTACTTACATTAGATACTATTCAGTAAACCAAAGAAAACCAAAAAAAGTTACTAATACTGTGAATCAATAGGGGTTAAGTATCTGATGACTGACTGATCGACTGATTGACCTGAGTATGGCTCCTGATGCCCACGTCTTGCGCTGTGGGAAACAGTAAATGCATAGGTGTGTGCCTGTGCTGTTTGTGTGCTCTAATGAGACGCCACGCACAGACGGCAAGTTGAGCGTGGGCTGGAAACCATGACAACGGCCTTGGGCTCTTAGACATGTGGACAGAGAGAGAGAGAGAGAGAGAGAGAGAGAGAGAGAGAGAGAGAAAAAGAGAGAGAGAGAGATTTAGATCTAGAGAGATGGAGAAAGAGAATCAGGATGTCATTTAGATCAATTGCTTTGATCAAAAAGAGAGTAAGTAATTGATCAGGCTAATGATCATGACTGATACACGCAGAAACACCCACACACACACTCACACATATACACATACACTGAAGACCTTTTCTGAAGCCCTCTTCACATGGCAACATCGCCCACACAGTTACATAATAACTGTTTGACCCATAAACATCTGTGTGTGTGGTGAATTCAGTGTAAATACCTACAGCACACAATGTACCATATGTAAGATATCTTGAGCTATCGTGTAGGTTGGTATAGGACAAAACATTCCTGTGATCGTACGCTATATCAGTGATGCTTGCATTCATCCCTGGCACTACAAGAAAAATCTATTCACTGTTTGAGTAAATGTCGGGAAAATAGGAATCAACAAGAATCTCCTCTCAAAACAGAAAACACCGTGGAGAATTTAAATGAGTAATCTTATTAAGTTCAATTATCCAAATAAAAGCACCTCTAGCAGTGCACAAAACTAAACCTGGGATCAAATAATGGATTTGCATGTAAACCAACAACAGTACCTGCAACAACAAATACATAATCATAAAATAAACTGATTATTTCTCAATCGTGGAGACGACCACCGTATCGCCATCAACATGTGTGGTGTGTTGCTGTGCTAACTGGCAAGTGATTAAATTCACATTTCTCATGTCACTTGTTAAAGGCAGAGGAACAGAGCAAAATTGAATGGGTGTGATTGTATTGGTGGCAGTTAGAAACGTGCCAACAAAACGTTAAGGATTTTTCTCTGTGTTTTTCTCACATTTGGCACAGAGTCACACGCCTTTTAAAATAATATTATCATGGCATGTCTAAAGAGGAGTGATTAAAGAGGATTGGTGAGAGAGGGAGAAAATGTAATGTGGACTGGACTGGATTCAAACCCGCAACACCACGAGCACACAGCATGCAGCGTAGCCTGTTGACCCAACAGGATCCAAGCGGGGCAATCTGTTGTTGCATATGGATATACTTATAGAAAGATATCTACCTTCAGGTGGCGAGCCATGTGCACGTGTTGGTGAGTGTGTGCAGTGTGTGTGTGTGTGTGTGTGTGTGTGTTTGTGTGGTGCCAGTGTGTTGTGTTATTTTGGCCTCCAAGGAGCTGCAGGTGTGACCTGCTGGGAAGCCTGCCAAACAGATGGCAGGAGATGAAAGAAAGGGACGGATAGAGAGAGAGAGAGAGAGAGAGGGAGAGAGAGAGAGAGAGAGAGAGAGGGACAGAGAGAGGGACAGAGAGAGAAAGTGAGAGAGAGCTGGAGAGAAAGGAAGAAAGGAGGAAAATACTAAAAAAACAGAAAATGTGCTGAAAAGTTGAGAAAGAGCGACAGTGATAGAAACAGAGGTGGCAGGAGAGATGGAGAGAAGAGCAAACATGTATGTGTGTGTGTGTGTGTGTGTGTGTGAGAGAGTGTGTGTGTTGGGCTCATGAGAAAGGCAGGCAAAAAGAGAAGTGGATATATTGACGGACGGATGCAGTGGAATGTGACAGAACTGGAGGACAGGAATGGAGAGAAAGGGAAAAACAGAGGGAGGGGACTCAAGGGAAAGGTGTAGGTGTGAATGAGAAAGAGGGTGAGCGAGACAGATGGAGAGAAAACACCAAGAGAAGGAGAAATCTATTCATCAAACAGAGGAAAGAGAGGGAGTATTGATTAATGATCATTGATTGGTTACTTTTAGAATCACTGTTTTTACTGCTTCTGCCCTTCATTCTGTTTCTTTCTTCTTCATCTCTGTTTTCTCTCTCTCTCTCTCTCGTGCTCCTCCACCCACTCTGTCTCATAATGTCAATACAACACTGTGTAAAACACTAGGAGAAAATATTCACACAAATATCCAAAACCCCATTCATTCTTCCCTTAGGGGAGCTAGTGAGTGACCCTGTATGAGGACATCCGGCTTACAGTGATGACAGCACTTTAATGCTCTGCATGGGACAGCTTCCTCTACATGGCCAGAGACAGTAAGAGTAAATGAGCCTAAACAGCGACTGGCCCTGAGGGCTCTGGAACTATTTTGAGCTTCCATTGATTCAGTCTTTACTTCCCAGACTTAAGCCTGACATCAAATGTAGAGCATTGTGTGATAAATAATGAAATCAACGCTACGCAGTACATGAAATGGTTTGAAACGCACATAGAGCCACCTTGACAGTTGATTTCTAAATTGCTTGGATAAATTCTCATGTACTGTTAATTAAGCAACAGTACGTGAGAGGAATTACTTCATGGTAAATAACATTATGGATGTAATTTGGTGTCAAGCAGAGTTGAATGCCTGCCTGCCAATCATATTGCTCTGCTGGATCTGACTAATTTGATTTGATTGGACTGAATTGGATTGGCTCCTTTTCTGCAACTCATTTCAAGTGTGTTATTATTGTAATTTTACTACAAAGCACAAATCTCATCCCAGCTTCTCCGCTGTATGTACAGTTGTACATTAAAATGTGAGATATCAGTTAGTTTACATTCAAAGTGTCTGTTATTGTAACATTGCTTGACTCTTCTGCCATAAGTAGATCACCAGGCATTTCAGTGATCAGGTGTTCAGAAATATATGTAGGGTGATGTAATGGTGTTCCTCAACACCCCACCCCTCCATTTGCCATCTATCCATCCATCTATCCATCCATCCATCCATCCATCCATCCATCCATCCATTTCTGCCTTAGCTGATGTCTGTTGAGAATTGAAATGAAGATATTTTTACACCAGTCCTTGAGCTGACTGCTATGCTCTGCTGCTTTGTGTGTGTGGGTGTCACTAACAACGAATTTGGTGACAGAAAGATGACAGGCACCCCAAGCACCTACCTCCCCACCTCCCACCCCATCCCAACACACACATATGCACAGACAGACACACACACGCATCATGTACACACACATGTATTTTAGTGGTTTCAGGCATGGACTAACATGTGATGGATCTGTCTTAGAAACACCACCATGATTTATGACCACAGCTCCAACGAGAGAAAGAGGGAGGGAAAGATAGAGAGAGACAGGAAGAGAGAGAAACAGAGGGAGGGATAAAGGTGGGTGCAGTGAGGTGAGCGGTGTGGGGTGGGGGGGTAGAAAGAGAGAGAGAGACGGAGACGGAGAGATGAAGCAAGAGTAGCGAGAGAGAAGGACAGGTAGAGAGACAGAAGGGAGACAGATGATGAGAAGCTGGTTCAGGTGGTTTATATACAAGCGCCTGTACACACACACACACACACACACACACACACACACACACACACACACACACACTTTGGATCTCCAATCAGACTGTCGTTGGAAGGAGTGCTGTAGGAGAAAATGAGTTTTTGTTCTCTGGGGGCTTAGAGAAAGAAAGAGAGACAGAGAGAGAGAGAGAGAGAGAGAGAGAGAGAGAGAGGGGAAGGAATGAAAGGAAAGTTTAGGGGAGTATTTTGCAGGGGGAGGGAGGGAGGGAGGGAGGGAGTACTAGGTGAGTACACATGTACAACAGAGAGCTGACCAGCACGACCACAGCCTTGAGCACCTACACTGGAGTAGTTGTCGAGTTCTCATCCACTTCCACGTCACACACACGTGCACACTCTTCTGCCATCTGTGCTTCCTTATGGAACAGTAAACCTCATAGAACACCAATCAAAAGTGATATGTATGTGTGTGTGTGTGTGTGTGTGTGTGTGTGTGTGTGTGTGTGTGTGTTGGGAGGTTTTATTCATTCATCTTCTTGGTGTCTGACAGGGCATGGCTGCTGAGTTGGGGCCAAAATGCTCCATTTGACCTAGATTATCTCAGCACTCAGTGTGTGTGTGTGTGTGTGTGTGTGTGGTACAAGTATGTGTGTGTGAGAGCTTATTTGTTAGGTCGAGATATTATATTCACCTCTCAACCCAAACATTTAATTTCATCCAATAACAAGCCATCGAACTTCGTCCAGGTAAATCGTGAGCTTTGCTTTGTGACTCAGCACTCTCGTCTCCACCATGGTCTAATACAACGCCTGTATTGCTCCAAGTATCAGCTGGAGTCTCCTTTTCAGCACTGTGGCATAGGCTGTCCTAGGGAACTCAACATCCAGTCCCCTCAACATTGACCTCATGTGTGCCCAAAATATTTACTCACATGCCAAGAAAACCTTGGCATAAAATATTCTTACTTTTTAAACCTGTACTTTTGCAAGGAAAAACTGTTTTTCTGCACCACACAGACACACATTCACACTTAGGAACGGCCAAGCACAACCACAGCAATCTCCTGTTGGCCAATGAGGAGCTTCAGTATTGGAGGTTGAGTGCCTTGCTCACTACCTAGCACTAGCACTAGGCACTAGTGCTAGTGAGCATGAGAGCAATATTCCTTCCATGCACATTTACCCAGCTGGTCCGGGGACTGGTGACTTGAGCTGGTGACCGACTGAAGTCTGTCAATCTTAACACAGTTCATGACCTTCAATGCAACACTGTTGAATGTGTGTGTAATAGTCTGCTGGGGTGAAGGGATGAACCAAACCTTCTTCTACAGAGGTGACTGGTGACTTCACAGCTTGACCACACACACACACACACACACACACACACACACACACACACACACACACACAGTGCAGCTTTGTTTGTGTCTGTCTAAATTATTCTCTTTCTCGTGGTCCATCTTTTCAAAAGAAGGGTGAATGCACTTTACATCAAGATAATTAGCAAAATGAAAACACTTTCAGTCTCTCGTCACAAAATGCGCAGACGTAACCCAATATTTTTTTATTGAATGCAATGCAATTTAGTTGATTACTGTATGTTGTCTGATATTTTTCTAATTTTTTTAGGTGGCAGTTATACTAGCTCCACAGACCTCGTCTGTTACTGTTACAAAGTAATTGTATGTATTTGCAGTCAACAGAGACGGGGCAGAATCATGGCACCACGAGTACAATTTAGCCAAACTCTTTCTTGTTGCTCAGATTCATCTTTCTGCTTCTCTCCTTATCCCTCCCTCCCCCTTCCCTCTCTCTTTCCTTGCGTCTCTCTTTTGCTGCAGTGATGGCTGGGCAGACCGGTATGATGTTACAGATGGCTTTGTTAGGGAAGCGGCCGGCGGTATTACCATTAAGCTCCAGTCTGCTGATGTGAAGTGGTTTGATGACTACTACCTTAAACTTCGGCCAGACAACAACCACAGGAACCCCTGGTTCCCAGAGTTCTGGCAGCATCGCTTCCACTGCCGACTGAAAGGCCACCCGCAGGAGAACAACAAGTTCAACCGCACCTGTGGCAGTGAGTATAGACATAGATAAACATACAGGTACAACATGCAAACATGCACACACACAGGTAAGAGCAGCAAGTACAAGTGTGCCTGTGTACAAACACGGTTGGTGGCAGAACTCCACAGGCATGAATACAGGCACACACACACCTCTGAGTCAGACTGTGAAACAGATGTTTTGACCATGGCCAATTATGACGTCAAATGGTTTATCAAAACAGCCATTAGAGAGAGAGAGAGAGAGAGAGAGAGAGAGAGAGAGAGAGAGAGAGAGAGAGAGAGAGAGAGAGAGAGAGAGAGAGAGAGAGAGAGAGAGAGAGAGAGAGAGAGAGAGAGAGAGAGAGAGAAATGCTGCATTATTTGGCGGTCTACATAACTAAGAGCTAAGATCAGTTTGCATTTATTGCATTTATCTGCAGGCTTTTATAATGGCCAATACTAATGCAAACCACAGCATATGGACACACACAGATGTTGGTTCATCTGGAGATATCCCTTATGTCTGTGAATGTACCCTCTTTTCCTTCTTTCTATTCATCTCCTCCTCTGCTTCTCTCTCTGTTTCATTCCCCCTATTCATAGGCAAAGCGGTGTGTGAGCGCCGCTTCAAAGGGACTCATGTCTCCTGTATTCTAATGAAAGGGGACGTGAAATGGAAATGAACAGAACAGAAACAGAGAGTGAAAGAGAAAGAAAGAAAGAAAGAAAGAAAGAAAGAAAGAAAGAGAGGCAGAGAGGTGTGAGATGCAGAGGTAGGAAGTGGAGGAGATGAAATGAGAAGAAATAGAAAGGGCTTTGATGTTGGAAAAAAGCTGATTGTGTTTCATAAATGCAGAATATAAACGTGAAATAATGAATTGCTGTGATATACCTGCCCTTCTCTTTTCCTTCCTCACCCCGCGCCCCCGCCCACGTCTGCAGAGCGTGAATCTCTTCGGCAGCAGTATGCACAGGACACTAAGATGGGGTTTGTCATCAACGCCATCTACTCAATGGCATACGGCCTCCATAACATGCAACAGACACTCTGCCCAGGCTATCAGGTAAGGGGGCAAGGGAAGGAGAGTTGGATGGATGGAGAGTTGGATGGATGGACGGATGGATGGGTGGATGGATGGATGGATGGAGAGTTGGATGGATGGATCGGTTGGATGGATGGATGGATGGAGAGTTGGATGGAGAGTTGGATGGATGGACGGATGGATGACAGATGGATGGATGGATCAGTTGGATGGATGGGGAATGGGTGGATGGATGGATGGATGGATGGATGGATGATGGATGGAAGGATGGAACAATACACTGCATGACATTTCATTGTTTTTTGATTGTGTTTAAATCCCCTTGACAGTAATTATGTTCCAAATCTAAAATGTATTATTTTGTATAATCTGAACAGAATGAACATCCTCATGGACTATAATATCTTGGCCTGGTGTATTTGGCCATTGTATACAGTTAATTGTCCATTCCAGCAGGTCGGATCCCAAAGGACAGAATTCAGCTTCAGCAGATTCAGAAAATAATGACAGAATGTGTCAGTTTGAATGATCATTCTACTCGTTTCTATTGTTGGGTGGAAGGGCCTGTGTGATGCCATGCGACCTATTGATGGCTCTACACTGCTGGACTACCTGATGAAAACCAACTTTACAGGGGTGTCTGGGGAGGGAATCCTATTCGATGAGAATGGAGACTCGCCTGGCAGGTAGGCATGATACCATAGACTTTTATTTCTGAAAAAACGTTACCATTACAATGACAGTTCATGAGGTGGTGTGGTCTTTGTGGTCAAAGGTAATATAGATAGACAAGAGGCACCTGCACCAGGTATTTCTGACATGAACAAAGTACCTCATGTCACAGTAAAGAATATTTTCTCAGGTATCATGACTTCTATAAAATGGTTGCCAATGCATATGTACTATATGTTTAAGACTTTTAAGGAATTGTTTATAGGTATGGATACATGTAGAACAGTGAGCATAAAGATGGGTAAACTAGCTCTCTGTTTTCCACACGTGTGTTGTTTATGCTTTTGATGTGTGTGTCCTTGTCTGTGTGTGTCTTTCTTCCCCAGGTATGAAATAATGAACTTCAAGAAGATGGGAAAGGACTACTATGACTACATTAATGTGGGCAGTTGGGACAACAGCGGTTTGAAGATAGATGATGATGAAATCTGGGCCACCAAAGACGTCATGATCAAGTCAGTCTGCAGTGAACCCTGTGCCAAGGGCCAGATCAAGGTAGCTTACTAAAACAGATACAGGAATGCTACCATGTGAGCTGGCATGTACATCAATGTAAGCATGTACACAAATGTATGGATGCATTTGCATGTGTATACAGGTGATATACACACGCACCCTTGTAGACACACTCACGTGCACACCCTCACACAAACATGCACACGTGCGCGCGTGTGTGTGTTCTGCCCCCTCTAGGTGATCCGTAAAGGTGAGGTGAGCTGCTGCTGGACCTGTACTCCCTGTAAAGAGAATGAGATTGTGTTTGATGAGTACACCTGCCAAGCCTGTGACCTGGGCTCCTGGCCTACTTACGATCTCACAGGTCAGTCTGCGTGTTTCCATGTGTGTGTGAGTGTGTGTGCTTGCCTGTGTGTATGCATGTGTTCTTTCTCCTGCCACCCTGCCTCCTCTCCTAGCCACCCGCCCTATGATAATTTAATTTGTGTTGGTTTCAATCCCCACTGAAAGTATGGAAGGTTTTGTTTTTTGCTTCGTATTTCATATTTTAAAGGACAAGTTATATTGTTTGCCAAAACATCCAGGTAATAATATGGAATTGTATTACGCAGGCATCACGCACCGATGACAGTAGATTATCAAATTATCATGAGAAGGCCCACTCGCTTTCTAGCCTAAATATTTGAGCCAGCTTAGTTAACCAATCAGTAAGCCTTTTATGAAGATGGGGATATTGAAATTCTTTTCAGTGTTGTCCTCATGGTGCATGCTGACAGTTCTATGTCGGTCAATCACACCACAGCCACATGTGTATATAGGTAAGAATGATGAATGCTGTATGTAATTTCTTCCTGCTGCTTAAATATCATCCACCATAAACGGTTGGTAAGCGTTTGAATAGGATGTGTTCATGCGCGCATCGCTTGGTAAAGCCACAGAAATAGCAGAGAACCTGCCTACGCTTTGCGCCATGTTTTTCACGTGGTCTGAGCAGGCGGGTGACGCAAACCCCTGTAATCCTTGACAGCAAAATTGCACTGTGCTGCTTGATCATTACTGACACACCCCCTACTGCACCTCTCCTCCCACTTAGGTGCAGTCAAATTCACGGCGAGTCACCCAATACCAAATGGGCGCAGGCGAGAATAAAAACAGTGTGACAAAAACGCAAAAAATAGAGCCCTAAGTGTCTAATGATCTAACTTATGTTTCAGAGGTCTTCCCACCTGGCGACGAAAGTCCTCTGTATAGAGATTGTCTGGAAACCTCTGTAGTACAAATACATGATGGCTGCTACATGGAGGAAACGCTACAATGGCCACTGATGTGTGTGTGTGTGTGTGTGTGTGTGTGTGTGTGTGTGTAGGGTCGTAGGATAAATGGTGTGTTTTCAGAATGCGATAGCTGAATTCTTCCCTGACGCCGTGCACTATTAGAGCCTATAAATATTAAGTCCTCCACCAATTATATTAGAGGGAGAAATAGAGAAAGACAGAGCCTGCTCTTCACCGTCTCCCTCTCCTCCCCTCCCCTCCTCTAACCATCCCTTTAATTTGTTGCTGACATGGTCACCAATGTTTTAATTATTCTGCATCAAGAGCAATTTTCAATGCAAATATTTTCCAGCAGCAATGACAATGTATTTCCCCTCCATTGCTTTCAAAGCCGTTGAATATTACTCTGTTATGCTTTCAACTGCTCATTATACTGCGCAGCTCCTCACCAAGCTCCATGATTAAAACATGAACTCAGCTCTGCTGGAAATTCTGATTTAGCTACTTTACCAGAGATAGAAGCATCCTTAAAGTAAAACAGGGAACAAACTAGTGAGAGAGAAAGAGAAACAGTGGATAGAGAAAGGAGAAATGCATGAGCAGGCTTATCCATACTGCGTGTGTGTGTGTGTGTGTGTGTGTGTGTGTGTGTGTGTGTGTGTGTGTGTGTGTGTTTGTTGCTTGTACATGTGCATGCGAGAGTCGTGCCATCATAAGTGGCTGTATGGAACAGTAATAATGAGGTGTAAACAAACTGCTTGCTCTGTTCCTCCAGCAGACATTTTGATCTCTCTCCCTTAGGCCAAAAGGAAGGAAAGAAGAGTGAGAGAGGTAGACAGAGAGAGAGAGAGAGAGAGAGAGAGAACAGGGGGGACGGGGGAGATAGGGCAGGGTCTCAGCTGGCAGGGATAAAGATAAATGGGGAGACATACATTTATCGAAAACCACAGAGAGCAATAGAAAGGCTTGGAGGGAGAGAGAGCACAATAAGAAAAGACTGTTGAAAAACAGAATGAGCAAAGAGTGACCTAGAGCAGCAGAGACACAAAGAAACGATGGGTCAGAGAGAGAGAGAGAGAGAGAGAGAGAGAGAAAGATTGAGATGAATAGAGACTCTGACACAAGCAGCAGCCAGGGAGAGTGCAAGGAGTGGAAAAAAGGAGGATTAGCTCTGGGCTTTGAGCCTCTCCACTGATCAGTTAAGTTCCACAGTTTGAGTTTGACAATGTTTGAAGGAGTTTGCCTAGAAACTTTATATTGACTAAACCCTCCGAGCGGTCCCCTCCCAAGTCAAATGCAGTGTTTGACTTGGGGTCAGATTTCCTGCAGATTCTAAAAACTAATTAAATACAACATTTCCAACCTAGTCAATGTTTTCAGACTGAGGTGCTTTGAGAAAAGCCCTGAGAAAAGAATGCTGAGGGACTTCCAGCCTCGACATTTAAATGTATGTGGGCAGGCTTAATTGCAGCTAAAGTCTCAGCAAAGTTCCTTAGTGTCCTCCCACCCTAAACTTTTAGAGATATCCTCACGCCTGACAGCAGTTCCTGCTTCTTAGAAAAGGGTTCAACACTACACATTGTCACATGCTGTTTCCATGATCTCGGACAGCTTTATTGAGATTTGTGACTCTGCGGCATTTAAAATCAATAAGAGACTTTCTTTGTATACGCCGACAGTGACAGGGTGAATTTTCAGGAATATTGGCACATTTCTTGGCTTGATATAAAATTGATAGACTGATTAGTATGTTTTCTATGCAGCATGGTGTGACAAAATGCTCAATACCTCAAACAATTTAGATGATCATTTAGCTGTATTTCAGCCAATTTTAATAAAATGTCACCTTAAGCTGCAATGACTAAACCCTACAAGCAATCTGCATCCCCCCCAGACTCCATCCATCTGAATCAGTTTTATTGGCCCCATAGCTCCCATTCAGCAATTAGGCTGTTGTTTATGCCCCCAAACTTAACTACATCACATTTAATAAACTTTATTGACTGTGTTAAAGACAAAATCATTAAATTACTTCATTCCTTTTAATGACTGCTCTGTCTCTCTTACTGTCTCTGAGGTGTGTGTGTGTGTGTGTGTGTGTGTGTGTGTGTGTGTGTGTGTGTGGGTGTGTGTGTGCTATGTCTAGGCTGACCAGCTGGGTGGTAATTTCAGTGAGCATTACAACAGATCGTAATTAGAACTGTCCCTTTAATTAATGACACTTTTTCTCCCCGCCTAGGAGGAAGATGGAGATGGAAAGAGGGAGGGATGGAGGGAAAGAGGGAGGGAGGGAAATAGAGAGGGATTTAATAATGGAGAAACAACCATAGAGAAAGAGAGGGAGGGTGAGAGAGGAAAAGATAGACCAAGAGGGAATAACGGAGAGAGAGGAAAGATGGGAGAAATGGATGAATACAGACAGAAGAGGGAGAAGAAAGGAGAGAATAAGGTAGAAAAACATATTGCAAGAAAAGAAGAGAATCAGTGACAGGCTGAAGGGAGAGAGGGAAGTCAAACAGAGGGAGGGCAGGAAGGTGGGAGGGGGGCAGAGAGAGAGAGAGAGAGGACAGAGAAGTGAGAGAAGGGAAGAGGGAGAGGAGATGGGAGGGAAGATTGAGGGAGACAGAGGCAAAGTGGGTGGAAGGGAGAGTGGAGGGTGGGAGGGAAAGAGAAACAGGAGGAGGGAAGGGAGAGACAATGTGATAGAAACAAAGATGGCAGGAAAAGTGAGATTGACTTCGAGGGCAACAGTAGATTGATGAAGGAGACATGCTGTGTAATGGATACCATATTCAAATCTTATTATTGAAATGATTATAAACTCAGGGTAACACACACACACACACACACACACACACACACGCACACACACACACAGAGAGAGAGAGAGAGAGAGAGAGAGGATGAAAGTGAAAGAGAGAAAAATATGTCTTAGAAATGTACTGTCTAAGTCCTACTAAACGTTTCATACAAAGAAGTCAACTTTATGTATAAAGCACGTTTAAATACAACTGGCATTGACTAGTGCTGTACACTTTCAAACTGAAAGACTGAAAGAGTCGACATGAAGGACAAACCAATACAAAAGACAGTACACAATACACAGAACAGTACACCAAAACACAGAGAGAGCAATCATACGGACACAAGAAGGTGCCAAACCATCCAGTGCCTTAAAAACAAACAACAAAACCTTAAAATCAATAGGAGCCAGTTAAGAGAGGCCAATATGGGAGAAATGTGGTCCCTCTTCCTAGTGCCAGTTAGGAGCTGTGCAGCAGCATTTTGAACTAACTGCAGGTGACATAGGGATGAATGACTCACACCTGTATAGAAGGGGTTGCAGTAATCAAGACAGGACGAGCATCCAGGTCATGAAAAAGGAGGATTGGCTTGATTTCAGCAGTATTTCTGAGCTGAATGATGCTACCTTTTACTACTGCATTTATTTGTTTATCTACAGCTGTTTGAGCTACTTCTAAAGGAGTCCGGGGGGTAAATAAGATAACCTCAGACCATCCAGCATTTGATGTCCCCAAGGCAATCACAAAGGCTCTTTAGGGAACACAGCTTACTGGGTTCCAAAGGGAGGTAGAGCTGGGTATCGTCTGCGTAACAGTGAAAGGAGATATCACATTTCTGAATAATAAGACCCAGTGGGAGTATGGAGAAGAGGATAGGCCCTAAAATAGACCCTTGAGGGACCCCACAGGTGATGGTAGCAGAGGAGGATGATGTCATGGTCGACTGTCAAGGCGGCACTGAGGTCCAATATGAAACCCTACTTATTTACCCCTCCCCCTCCCCCAGGCTGTGACGATATCCCAGTGGAGTACCTGCGGTGGGGGGACCCTGAGCCCATTGCTGCTGTGGTCTTTGCCTGCCTGGGCCTCATGGCGACATTCTTTGTCACCGCAATCTTCATCAGGTAACAAATCTCTCTCCTGTCTGTCTTCACAAACACAGCAATGAGGAGAACAATGTAATGTAGACTGGACAGATGTGTGGATTTCTGTGCTTCTGTTTCTGTGTGTGTTTGTTTGTATCTGCACACGCACCCACCTGTGTGTGTGTGTGTGTGTGTGTGTGTGTGTGTGTGTGTGTATGTCTCTGTGTTCAGGTTTCGGGACACGCCAGTGGTGAAATCGTCCAGCAGGGAGCTTTGCTATATAATACTGGCAGGGATCTGTCTGGGCTACCTGTGTACCTTCACTCTCATAACCAAGCCCCACGTCATCCACTGCTACCTCCAACGCCTGGGAATAGGCCTGTCACCAGCCATGAGCTACTCTGCTCTGGTCACCAAGGTACGGCTGGGGGTGAGCGGTAGTAACATCGGAGTGAGGTGTGGGGAGGAGGACCTGTGCATAGGGTGAGCGACTAAAGTGTTTAGCTCACAAGACTGGGTATAGGCTTGTCACCAGCCATGAGCTAAAGCTCTGCCCTGGTTACCAATGGCCCCTAGGGGCTGGGGCCTGGGTGAGGGCCAGGGAAAAGCTTTGGGGGCTGGAGAGAAGTGGAAATGGAAAGAAGGAGCTAATCAGAAAGAAACAGCAACAGGGAAAAAACACACTGCTCATAGATTCCTATCCATTCAATTCCATAGTGGCTTAAGAGGGGGGGTATGGGGGATATAGGGGAAATGGGGGATACGGCGTAAGGGACTGGGTGCCATACACTCAGAGGCATAGACCTGTCTCCGACCAGTTATTCTGCCCGCATCCCCCAGGTAGGTGTTTGGAGGTGTTTGGAGTACAATTAAAAGGCATGGGCAACATCTTAGGAAATGCATTGACAATTACAGATAGATTCACCTTCCCTAGATCTTACTATTGCTTTACACACATTAAGAGTCACCACTTACTTTACTTTCAAGTCTCACGGCAGGGTATTTCATGCAGTGAGGGCAGTGCCATCCAAGCAAAGGTGTAACTTTAACAGTGGCTGTATTTTGACTACTGCCCCAGTTACATGCACCTATTTCTTATGAATGTATTTCTCACTAATTTGTACCAACCCACTGCATAAGGACAGCACCAGCAGTGTAGCAGTATCAAGAAGCAGAGGGCGATGTATAGATGTGTTCAAAACATAGTTTATCAAAAGGGTTGCGATGCTCTATGTTTTGTTTGTGATCTGACCCCAGACCAACCGTATAGCACGAATCCTGGCGGGCAGCAAGAAGAAGATCTGTACAAAGAAGCCTCGCTTCATGTCTGCCTGCGCTCAGCTCATCATTGCCTTCCTGCTCATACTGCTACAGCTGGGCATCATAGTGGCTCTCTTTCTCATGGAACCACCCCAGGTAGGCTGTGTGTGTGTGTGAATGGGTAGGTGTGTCTGAGTTTGTCTGTGTGAAGGGGCAGGTGAATGCCTCACAGACAGGCTGACAGGCAGGCAGACAGGCAGACAACACAGACACAAGAGACACAAAGAGAGACAGAAAGAGAGAGTTAGGAAGTTGAAATGGAAAAATCCAATTTACGATAGCTAGTTACACTGTCGCCTCATAAGAAGAAGGTCCTGGGTTTGAATCACGGCCCTGGTCCTTTTCATGTTTTCGTGACCTCCCTATGTTTGCAGAATTTAACTCTGGCTGTTTCAACATGGAAAAATAATGGAAATTGAAAATATATATATAATTATGAATAATCTAAGAGACCTCTTTTTCTACACACTGATGTTTTATGGCGGAGTGTCAAATAGTAGATCAATGAGTAGATAATTAGGTCTCATACTGTTGGAAGCTCTATTAATGCAGCCCCAGAATTTTTGTTCTTTTTATGCAGTTTGGTCAATTTTCAGCAGCAGCCCCACAGTCCTGCTCGAAGACTGTTTTTACTCTATGCAAGCAGAATTTAAAATATTGGGCATCTCACACTGGCAGTGTAATGGATGGCAGTGTCTCATAATGTATTTGTACTACTTGTTCAAACTCTCTTTTAATGGCTCTATTGCTACATATTTGCAACCATCACCTAATGTTTTCCAATAGAAACAGAACCATGGTGCACATAGCACAAACTAGCTTTCTATCAATGTTTCTGTCCAACAAAGACCCATCGTTCCCTGCCCTGTCTCTCCAGGTGATCCATGACTACCCCAGCATCCGCCAGGTCAACCTCATCTGCAATACCAATAACCTGGGAGTGGTGGCGCCACTGGGATATAATGGCCTGCTCATCCTCAGCTGCACCTTCTATGCCTTCAAGGTACTAGCTAGCTGAACTGGTTGTAGTTTTGGCAATTGAAAATAAATATGTGTCCTCCAAGCCACGCACCCAATATACCTGTCAGTGCTTATGAACACAGCAGTTGTGACAAAACCAACCAACAGAACTCTTGTAACACACACTTGGTGTTGGGTTATAATCCATTCTTTCATTTAAATCACTTCCTTATCTAATGGTGACGGTAATAAAGTAAAGACTGTAAAGACCCACAATCAAAAGTTGACAGTGTCTTCTTCTGTCTTAGATTCATCATTTGAGGCAAAATCCAGACTATATGTTAGATGTTTCAACAACAATTCTCTCTCTCTCTCTCTCTCTTTCCCTCCCTCCCCAAGACTCGTAATGTCCCAGCTAATTTCAATGAGGCTAAGTACATAGCCTTTACCATGTACACCACCTGTATCATCTGGTTGGCCTTTGTCCCCATCTACTTTGGCTCCAACTACAAGATTATCACCATGTGCTTCAGTGTCAGCCTCAGCGCCACCGTGGCCCTCTGCTGCATGTTCGTACCCAAGGTAAGGCTGGAGCTAAGACCCACAGTTAGTAGTTACTCACTCACTATTTTTCCAGATTTTAAGAGTCCCTCTAAAATAAACACACACACACTATCTTTGTGTTTTATCTTGTATCAGGTGTACATCATCCTGGCCAAGCCAGAGCGTAACGTGCGCAGTGCCTTTACCACCAGCACAGTCGTGCGTATGCATGTGGGCGACGGCAAATCATCCTCGGCCGCTAGCCGTTCCTCTAGTCTGGTCAACCTATGGAAACGCCGGGGCTCTGCTGGAGAGACACTCAGGTATGTGTGTGTGTGTGTGTGTGTGTGTGTGTGTGTGACACGCTACAGCTTTGGTGGCCAGGTTAATGCCTGGTCAGTTCTAAGAACCAGTGCAAGGGACCATTTCAGTAATGGCCCCTTTTAGATAATTTACAGTGTGTGTGTGTGTGTGTGTGTGTGTGTGTGTGTGTGTGTGTGTGTGTGTGTGTGGTGGAGCTCTCTGAAATATTGAGTCTCTGGAGCCCCCTGAGTCCTGTCTGACTGTTCCTCTGACCCTAACATGAACTGCAGACAATGGCCTAATGGAAGCAAGGTAAAGTAGGAGAGAGGAGAGAGGGGTGTGTGAAGAGGCCAGTGAATGGAGAAAGACACAGATAGGGGGAGGAACCGGCAAAAAGGTAGGTAAGGTAGTAGAGTAGAATGAAATAGAGACAGATAGAGAAGTCATAGAGACAGGAGAAGTCAGAGGGATAGAGATGAAGTGTGGAAAAGAAATGATGGAAAAGAAAGAGCGAGAAGGTGAAATGAATAGTAGTAAAAGGAAAGAATTAATAGCTTTCAAGCCCAGCTGAAGACCATCCATTCATCTACAGTGACAACTAACCGATCAAAGGACACAAAGGGAGCGATAAACTGCCACTTGCTAGAATGAAAGGAGAGAAAAAAGACAAGAAGACATTTTAGTTTGTCAGCAGGTTACTCGAGCTCACCCCGCTTGGCAAGCAAGATTTCAATCACACCCCTTATGAGAAGTGTCAGGAACATTCCCAGCTTCGTTTTTTCATTCCTCTACTCCCCTCTCCATCTCTTTTCCTCCTGTCTTCCTCTGTGTGTGGTGGTAATTGTCAGGGCTGTCTGTCCTCTGTATGTGGGGGTAATTGGCAGGGCTGGAGGCTGTTGCCTTTGACATGCTGTCATAGTATAGCATGGACAGATGCAGACAGATATGAAGTCAGCAGACTTCATGGTGGGACATAGAGAATTTTAAATCTGAATATGTTTCCAATGTGAAATATTTTATATTAAGACAGTATGTCTGTGGTTTCAAATGTCCCAACTACTTGAGATGTGCTGATTTACCTTGACAGACAACAGCCTCAGAAGTTCATATGTCATTTGTAAGAGAAGACAGATCAAGCACTCATGGAGATGCAACATGTATTTCCACTAGTCACCGCCTAGCAGGTCTGGCCTGAGGCTATGACCAGCTTCCTGTAGAGACTGGCTCTTCCTATGGGATCATTGAAGATCAGAGCACCAGATTGTATGAGCATAGGTGTGTGTGTGTGTGTGTGTGTATGCAGCATACAGACATGTATGCATCGTGTACATCCATTGTGTGTGTGTGTGTGTGTGTGTGTGTGTGTGGGTGGGTGGGTGTGGGTGGGTGTGTGTCTCCTGGGTCATCTTCACCCTGTGCCACGGTCGTGTGTGGTGTAGTTCCACTGTAGATTAATCACACTAATTAACCTGACAAAGGGATGAGAGGAAGAAAGGGACGGAGGGGTGTGGGGGGAGGGGTGGTGGTGATGGGAAGTGGGGAAAAGTGAGGAAAACTGCAGGAGAGTGACAGAGAAAGATGAAGAACATACTGTTGGGTAAAAATAGAACAGAAAATGAACTGCAATGAAATTACTCAACTGTTTTTTTTCTTCAAGTCTGTTGTAGTCAAGACTGTGTGAAGGAGTTTGAACCTACTGAATGACATTATTAATATTATATTGTTGCTGGTAAGATGTCAAAATAAGACTGAGGTTTCTAACAATCTAACATCTAACAATGTTTTTGCTTATAATAATAATTGAGTGGAAGTGGGTTTACATTTCCTGCACAATATAACCAAACCTGTAACTTGTGCTCCAAGTTATATAACCTTGCCTTTGTTTTGCAATAAATTAGCATTTCATGATCTGAAATGAGCCTCTGACAGCCTGAGTGAAGGCTGTCAGAGGCTACACTCTGGACCTAAACCCAAACCAACCAACCAACCCAATTTGGATTCTTCACAGGAAAAAGTAGAAGGAATATTATCTTCCGATTGTATGTAAACTGAAAATACATTTACTATTTAGTTGAGCTACCAAAAAGCTACTGCAAAATGTAAAATGAAACCACATGTAGTGAAACTACTTCCCAACAACCGTATTGTTCCACACTAACTAATCCATTTCCACTTCCTCTCTCTCTCTCCTACAACTTCCTTCTTCATCAAGCTCCAACGGGAAGTCGGTGTCGTGGGCACAGACGGAACGCAGCGGTTCACGTGGCAACCACCTGTGGCAGCGGCTGTCCTTCCACATCAAGAGAAAGGAGAACAACCAGACAGCCGTCATCAAGCCCTTCTCCAAAACCCCTGAGGGACGCTACTGCGGAGGGGGGGACCTGCCCCCCCATATTCCCCTGCCCTCCCTCCCCTCCATGCCCTCCCTGCCCACCCGTCCTGACACAGGCACTGACAAGACCCTGTACGAGCTCTCAGAAGCCGAAGAGAGGTACCCAATCACTTACCGGCCCCAGACCCCGTCACCAATCAGCACAGTCAGCCAGAGACTGGGGGCGGGCTTGGGGGAGGAGCCCCAGGTGATTGGCATGCCAAACTACATGAGCAGTAGTTCCAGTGGTGGCAGTGGGGGTTCTGGTTCTGTTGTTGCCGGGGGGGACGGTTGCATGGTTACCGGGTGTGAGAACCCAGGGCAGTCTCAAGGTTCACTGATGGATCAGATCAGCTGTGTTGTAAACCGCTTCACTGCCAATATCACTGAGCTCAACAGCATGATGCTCTCACCCTCTCCAACACACTCACACACACATGTGCATGCACACACACACTCACCTTCCTCCCCGCACCCCGCTGACCCGTACCTATTACCCCGTGAGCTCCAAATGGTCCCTACCCTCACCACTTATGCTGATGTCCAGCCCCTGCCCCCTGTCGAGTCTAGCTTGGGGGGCAGGGGTAGCTGCCTCGCCCACCCCATCCCTCCTCCTCATTCACCTTACCCTCTGCCACCTCCTCACGCCCAGCCCTCCCCCTCTCTCTCCCCCGTGCGAGGAGGCCTGGTCACCTGCCTCACCGACTCCCCCCTGAGGAGGGCGGAGTTAGAAGAGGAGCTGATGGCCTTGACCCCCCCCTCACCCTTCCGCGATTCCCTGGCATCCAGCAGCAGTTCCATTATATCGGAGTCGGGCCTGTGTCTCCCCCCGGTCCCATCCCACCCTCCCCCGTCTCCCCCTTCACCCAGGTACAGCAGACTGACCCTCAGAAACTACAGCCAGAGTTCCTCCTCACTGTGAGGGAGGGATGGCAGGTGAAGAAAAAGGCAGGAGTGAGGAGGAGGGCTGAAAAAACAACATGGGTCATTGTGAGAGGTGAAGATGGAGAGACTGAAATCCAGCCGTCCCTTGGTGAAGGAAAGACTGTGAAGGAAAGGAGTCATCGAGGACTGGTCTGTGAGGTCATCAAACGGTGACAGTCTGCTGTGTTTGTGTTTACATGTTTTCAGTGAGGTGCAAGTATAAGACCCTGGCGCCGGCATTGTAGTTTTTTTTAGTGTTGTTTAGAGTGAGGACTCAAGGACTACAAAAATGGCCACTATAACTTACCAGTGTTTTGGTGTCTGTAATGCCAGAAATCTTTCTCTAGAAGTCTAGAGTCGTGATGTAGGGTTGGGTAGTGGCCTTAAGGTAACATGGCTATCAACTAATCAGAGATTGTGTATGTGTGTGTGTGTGTGTGTGTGTGTGTGTGTGTGTGTGTGTGAGAGAGAGTGTTTGGTGAATCTAGGATAATGACACAGCGGCAATGAACGGTACTGATGTGCACACACACACACACACACTACACACACACACACACACACATGTATATTCTACCGGATAAACAATGTAAATATGAGTGGTAATGGATTTTTCCTGGGTGATAAAATCCAACTCGCTTCTGACAAAAGTGCATTGTTGTAACATACCATGCAGTATGTTATTCTGAAGAACCTTTTTCACACAGCATCTTTTTATTGATTATGATTTTTCACCCATGGTTCCCACTGCCTCTGCACAGCTCTTTCTTTTCCTCACTCCCTCTTTCTCTCGCTCCTTTCTCTCATCTTGCCAGTATTTGTTTTGATATTTTCTACTCTTTCAATTTGTTTTCTTCAGAAGTTTGAATGTATATTTTCTACATGATTCCTGAAGCAGTTGGGACCAAACCTTTTGTACCTCTCTGTCTGTGACTCTAGAAAGAGGGAGAGGAGGGACTGACAAGATCAGGCCTGGTTTTACCATAACTATCTTAGTGATAAAATGTCCAGTTGGATTATTGACATTCATTTGACCTCAGTGCTATTTGTTAGTGTCCGGCAAAAACTTTGTACTTCTAAAAGACCCTGTTTTATGAACAGAGCATTATTTGAAGCTTGGCTAGATCTCAGGGCCATGAAATGTTTTCCATACAAGGTGCCTACAGGACACCAATGTAACTTTGTCTAATCCAAGACAATACTTTTGATTAGGAATAATTGGTAACACATCCAACTGATATGCTTGCCTGCAGATTCAAGCAGGAAGAGAACCTTTCCCCCCTCAGAGGGGGCTAGTCTCCACCAGCATTAATGACACCTGTAACACTGAATGTGTTTACATGCACAGTATATTACTGGCTAACATCAAGATTAAGATCAATTCAGGATACATTCTTTCATATCCCAATCATAAATGTGAAATGAAACAAAACTTAAAATAATGCAAAAACCTACAATATCCAATATCATATTTATCCTTTTAATATTTGAGATAAGAGCATATCCCAGCTATATTAAATGGAATATGGTCCTGACATGCACCAACTCTCTCTAAGAGAATATTCAAATACTCTCACTAAGATGCTTTTGAGAAATGGGGCCTTGGTTTTGTGCCAGCTCCCTCCACCGAGGAAAACACTGAGTTGGCTAGAGCAGAAATACTAACAGGTAATGAAAATGAGAAAAGTCAAAAAGTTGTGATACATAACATACACTTACCTTTTGAGACATTGAAGATGGGCAATATTGTCTGCAACAAGGACAGGGATGGTTATATATGACAAAATGAATGCGTATAACTGGACTTTCGGTATCATAAAATAATTATTTTAGTTTTAATTATTGATAAAATTGACCATTATCAATGCTTCAGAATGTTGCCTGTGTATTATGGTCCATAATGATCTCCACAACTTCCAAAGCATAAGTATTTGTCCGCTATGAAGACTGACAAAGTTTGACATCTCCTTGTGAGTGTAGTATTACTGCTCTATGGTAGCCAACAAGAACAAACTCAAAGTGATTCTGTAAATAATAAGGGCATGCAAATACACTTGTTTTATTCCAGATGAAAGTAAAATTCATTTACATATCAACAAAGGGGAAAAAAGGAAAAAAAGTACATCAAGAGATGTTTTTTAAACTATGTTATGACATCATACAGTACCAATATGTGTTACTACTACAAAAACTGTGTTACTACGCTGAATGTGTGAGTGACCATTCCTATTCAAACGTCTTGTAAATCAACAATATAATAATAATTAACATTAATATGATTATTGTGCCAAAGGGGTTAGGGAGGGTATAGCTAACTAGCGTGTGGGTAAAATAAGTGGTTTCGTAAAAAAAAAGAAAAAAAGAAAAGTATGTAAAACTGTTTTTATTCTTTTGGGTATTTTCTATATAAATACTCCACATTTTCCAACGTAAAAGCAATACTACTCATAAGTATTCATGGTGCACATCTGAGGGGTTTCTTAAACCAGAAACAATGTCTTACATTCTTGTTCCTCACTGTCCTTCTGTTATCTTTAGTGGGCAATTTGTTCAAATTTCAGGAAGATGATGGTGGGTAGAGAAATAGACATTTTCCCTCTCATTTTCTCTAAAATCTATAGTTCATTAGAGGGATGCATTTATGAATTTTCAGTAGCAAATAGGTTGCGATTCCCTATCATCGCATTATATCTTCTCACTTTGGGTCTGTAGCTGTATATTGTTCCAGTTCAGTCTCTGACATAAACTCCCCATCAGACTGGAATCAGATTTATTGATGTCTTAGCTGCAGTGTGAGATACAACCTTTGTTTCTGCTGTGCAGTGTAATTGACTTTTTGCTATGTTTTTTGAGATCTGCGCTGTTTAATGAAGAACCAAACTGGGCCTGGTTTCCTCAAAGCCTCAAAATGGTAAGACCATCTCCTGTTGACAATGTTGTCCTTATGCCCTTTGGTAATCTATGGGTGAGGATGCAAAATTAAGCTGTCTTGTGACTATTAATATCTTTAATGATTCTGCATCCCAGGGCAAGAGAGTTTTATACAATTTATTTTTTGGTCCCTGGCTGAAAAAGTCCCACAGATGAATCAAAGTAGAGACACACAAGCAACATTTGAGGTAATTATATGAACACTATTGCCTACAACAGGGATAAAATGAACACAGATAAAATAGTGGGATAAAGAAATAGAAGGATAATTAAAAATACTGTTGGCAGTGATTGTTGACAAAATTGCTCCCTGTCTCAAAGTGCATCATTGCCTTCATAGTGCTAATCTACATTTGGGAGACTAGGCCCTGACCTGTTGTCAAAGTACTAGTGCTATTTTTGAGATGTTCTGGGAAGGAGCTATACGTGCTACTGTCTGTGCGTTGTCACTGACACAGTGTTTATAATGTGCTGAGAGTGTAACAGGGAGCTTGCTTCAGCACTTGAGCTGTGTGTTATCAGTCCCTTGGGTGATTCTTGACAGTTGTATGCTGCCTGTGCAGAAAAAGACAGGATCAACACTTACAGCTACTACTATCTTATTCTCTTTAAGGGCTCAATTCTGTGAAATCATTTTATGCTAGATTCAAACATGACCTAATTAGGATCTAATAAATATATAGGCGTTAAAAGGAAAATGTGTTTTTTAGAGAGTTCAGCAAGCTTGTTTTGGGGATTGCGTTATTACAAGAAAAGTTAAAATGTCAAACAGAGCTTTATATAATATGCATCTAGATAGTGTCTTGATGGGGCACCATGCCACTTTCAAACATGCATGTAAACTTGTCCACGAGGGATTGAAAACTGATTTTAATAGTATCTGTTGTATTATTTTGGCAAAATAAGATCCCAGGCAGTCTTGTGTGCATTTGAATCTAGGCACAATCGTCTTTACTTGCAATGGAGTTTTGATACCAGGTGAACCTGGAGCCTAATTCATACTCCATATCAAGTGTGTAGTAATAGGCCCTGTATGGATATGAACAGGACAGTCTGCTGACAAGCTGTGACCAATCTGCACTAATACTATTGCTCCTCAATCTAACTGGATCTCCAGGATCACAGGAAGCTATTGGTCATAATTATTTCCCCTCACATTTTATCCAAAATCTAAAGTAAGCAGCAGGGATGTGAGTAATATCTTATGCTAGCCAGGAAGATGATCTCCTGATGATAATGTCTACCCGAAATGCAGTTGGCTGACATATTTTAGTAAATGCACTCTAAAGAATTGGATTGGTAATCCCTGTGCTCAAACAGACTTAATCCAAACAGTGCTCTGCTGATCGGAGGAAAACAGACCCAAGGTCATTTATTATACATTTGGATCTAAATAAAAGGCATGAACCAATACTCAGGGCTTTAACCATTCCACTGGCTATCAAGAGGTTCCTCTAGTCCCTGGTTCCTTAAATGATGGTTCAGGACCCAAAATTGGTCAGGGGCCTGTTTCTCATGATTCCTTCCATGACAATATTATTTACTACTGCATTTTAAAGAGTGCAATACAATTTACTGCATTTTGGATCGCAAAATCGGGCAAACTGTGGGCAACTGGAGGACCTGGGTTCAATACCTTGTGAAAGCAAGCATCCACCCTGCTGAAGTGTCCTAGAGCAAGACACTGAATCCTTATCAGCTCTAGGATTGTTGTTGTGTACAGCTGACCTTGACCTCTGACCTAGAGGCACACAACGTCTCCCTTGGGGATCAATAGAGTATTACAAAAACTGGTGGTTGAGAGCTTTAGCAGTTTGTCTGGCTATGTCCGTCCTGTGAGATGGAATAACTTCCCCCCCTGCCCTGACTGATTGTTTGTTTGGCTTGATACAGACGACAGAACCATGTTTACTGTGTAAACACTACACTATAGACATATGATCTCATACTCTGTCAGGGCAGGCTAGAAGAACCTTGTCGTTGGCCGTTCAAGCCACTGCCACAGACTCTCAAACCTTGTTTATCCAACCTCTCTTATAAATAATGTGTCATGTTGAGCACTTTTGTTGGTATATATCAATGTTTACACATATTGTATTACCTTTCAACATGTGTAGTAGGAGTTAATAACAACAACAACAACAACAACAACGTATATCTTCATTGGTGCTTGATCGACTGAAAACACAAGATGTGTCCTAAACTACACTTAGAGAGGTGCTGAAAATGGCGCATCCTTTCTAAGAGTGAACTAATTATTTCCAAACCAACCGGCTATACTGAAGGAGGAGGATGAGATGGGGTGGGGTGTGCATAACTGTGGGATATACAAGCCAACTAAAGGCATTTAGACTGCAAACTACACTGTACCGAGCATTCCAGCATGTGTGGGCATCAGTAACCTGAACATTAAATTTCTATGGGGGTTTGGATGAAGCCAGTTGTGCTGCGGCTAGTTCAATGACGCCCATGGTTCTGGGACAGCATGGGTGAAAGGGAAACTAGATGTCTTATAAATCAACGGTATTTTTGTATGTTTGTCTCAAGCTGCTGATCTGAATGTTGCATTTTATAACTGAGTAAAGAGCACTCGTGTTTTGATATGTGGTTATGTTTCCTCAGCCATTTGACTAAAACTATTGATTATAGGTTTATCAGTATAGGTTGTATTGCACAGAACTGAAACAAATTAGGTTCTGTATTATATTGATTCGAGGTAAGAGAGGAGTTTGTGTACTTGTTTATTTAGATGGTTTCAGAGTTCTTGAGCGCTTATGTGAAAGTGTTAAGCAGGCCAGTCTGTGTCTATGGGAATTTGGTATTTTACATACAGAGCAGGCAAGTGGCAGAATTTCCAATATTGCCTATAGCGGGTTTGTGAATTATATTTATTCATATAAATTCATCCCTTATTTCTATTTGTAAGAGAGTAATACCAAACTCAACTGTGCTGTCATGCCATACTATATAGAACTATCCTCACAGGGCATGACGGGAGACATATTTAAGTGGTTGATATATTTGGCAAGTCAGAAAACATGGTTTTATGCTGTCTGTATTTTCTATTCTTTATAGATTGTCTTGTTTGGATTACTGCTGTGCGCACAAACATAAACAAAAAATCCTCCTAATATCCCTGTTTTTAATTCTGATGAGATTCTATTTTCAGTAGTGATAGAAACGTCAATAAGGAGATGAATGTTGCCTATAGAAGTGATGTTTACATTCTTACTGCTCACTTGAGATAATCAAGGTTATAATGTTTAATTGTTGAATTCTGTTGTACTGATTACTTAACAAGCTTGTGAGCAAACATAATATGTGCTGTGTGTTTTTCAGGAACGCTGAGGTGGCCGACCTGACTAGAAAGCAGATTTGACTCATTCTAGACAAAGACAGCTCATCTGCATATAGATTAAGGCACTGTGCTATGCTCCAATCTCTTCAAAACGGGGGCGATCTATGGAAATACTAACACAACCAAGCTCACTGGAGTGGTTGATTTGGGCCTCATTTTGATCAAATAAAAATGACGATAAGCGATGATAAAAACTTACTTAAAGGAGATGACTATCGATGTACAGCTAACAGTGGAATGAGCCGAATCCCTCCATTGAGTATGTAAAATCTCTTCTTCATTTAGTATTTAGACAGAAAAGTACCATCACTGCAACAAGAATTTGAAATCATTTTGCCATACCCCCCCAAAAATATAAACACCCCTATAGGTGATTGTTTCCTAAAAGCTGCACCACAACCAAAACTAAGACCAGGACCAAAATTGCACAAGACATTATAGGAAATCACTAGTAGCACAGAATTACATGAATCAGTCATCCTGAGAATTGTTTCATCTTCTTACATTCAAACTGACTCACAGTAGTACTTCGGTGTTTTATTGCCCTTATTTCCCAAGGCTGAATGACTATAACACATTCTTATTTATATCTAATATCTTGGGGACCTGTTATTTAAACTCTTTTGCAGAACAGCCCCTTATGTAAAAACGTATTTAAGTCTTAGTCTTAAATAGGAGTGTAAGCCCAGCTGATGAGGCCCAGACTCCAGTGGGGTTTCATCATAGTGCCGCTGACACTCCTCCACTCAGTGCCAACTTTATACTGTTTCTCAACTGGTTATTTCATGTGCTGACACATTTCTTAGTCCGGGTGGATGAACATTACAAAAATTTGATTTGAGAGTCAGACCCAAATGAGCCACTTCATATAAATTCCCAAGATTGGGGTGAAAATTTCATTTTGTTTAATAGCACCTTGTTCTTGTAAATTTGACAAAGATGGCTTCATTGAGCAGACCTTGTAGTGTTTATCCAACCTTTTGGACATTTAATAGCCAGGTGAAAGACAATTTTCTTTTATAGAGCATAACGTTTTAGCCTTTGAGTTTTGTTGTTTGGGTTTTGCTTTTTTTTCTGATGTCCAGAACTGCAGAATGTAATTTGATGCTATATTGGTGTGATAATGGAAGATGGTTTTATGTTAATATTTGATGAAATATTTAATATTTACATTCAGCTTTGTAAAATGTGAGAATATATGGTTCTAGCTGTTTGGAAAATATGTTTGTAATTGGTTTTCTAGCGGGGGTGGGCGTGGGGGGTTGTGGATGTATGCCTCAGGCAGATTTTCTCTGTTGGATTAGTGTTTATGCCCATTAACTAGCCTTCGACTAGCCTCAGACTGATTACAAATCGAACAGTTGCTTCAACCTGCCTGGAGTGCAAGGTGATAATAGTTTTTGTGGGGCAATTAACTTAGTACCAGGCAAGATGGTTCACTCCCAGAAATAGGGGGCCAATTTGGAGTCCTAATAGTTTGACACTGAAACTGGGGTCTTGTTCACAGGCATTTTGGTCACAACAGATAAGACCTAGTGGGGAAAAACGAGAGATAGACAGTCACAAGACTTCAAACTGTGGACGTGGACCAAGCATGATGTCATGTTTTAGGCTGCATGTGCACTGGGGAACTCTACAGGGTATGCTTCGTTTGTTTCCTGTTTTCAAATGGAAAGGTTAGATCTGTTGCATCTTCATAACTGTACTTTCAACAGTCTTGACAAAACTAATGCTTCAGACATTTTCTGAGTTCTCCTCATAAACAAGTCCAGATGCTGTCCAGTCCCACGGCGCCAAGCTAGGTGTGCAGCATCAACTGTAGTTGTGTCTTGACACAACATATCCTCTGTGGATTGCACACAGGTGTAACCACCTCTTGCATCTGTCCATTACTTTGACTTTATTCTCAAAATTTTGACTTATTCTCAAGTTGTTTTTAAAGATTTTATAAAAATCCTCTTCTTCTTTTAGTTTTCTTTGTCTAAACTGGCCCTAATACTCTTCCATAGCTTTACTAGCTCTATCTAGTTATAACAAAAATATTTGCCAGTAAAATTACTTTTTGTCACACATAGATTAGCCACTGCATTTGCAGAGCTTACACACATTAGCGAGACTGAGCATCAATCAATACGAGGTGAGAGATTTTTGTTTGGTGTTGGGATTAAGAGTCCAATATAAACATACAAACTATTTACAGTATCAGGATGCATTCATACTTCACATTTGACGGTTGCTGGCAACACCGAGATATCGCTGATGTTTTCCCCTGCATGGATAAGTACACTATCACATTGCTGCATGGATGGTCTTCCGCATGGAGAATCAACAAGCCGCTCTGACCAAATGAGGATGTGGGAGCCCCAAGCAGTCGGTCACCTTGTCTGACCGACTGATCGACTGACTGACCTGAATTTGGATCCTGACTGGCCCACGTAATAAAATAGGTGCTCTCTGGACACAGGCCCTAGGTACAGTTATTGTTATTAAAGATGAACCACTGTGTTGAAAAGTGTCAGGGCATATTCATTATATCCAACGTCTGTCTCTTCATGATGACACAGTCCTCTTCTCGTTTTTGTTTCTGGGACATAACAGAGTTCCGGAAACCTCCGGCCAGTGTTACCAACATACAGCAGTGCTGCGGAGTCAGACAGGAGATGGGATGTGGTGCAAAAATAAACTAAAAAAAAGTTTTGCTTTTGTTTCCTTGCCATTGATAAATCATTGTGTAAGTGTACTACAGAGTACCTTTGAATCATTATTGAAATTGTTATTAAAAAAAAACCTGGAATTTACTTTATTGTATTTTCTCTGTCTGAAGTCAATAATTTCCCGATGTTCAGGTATCTAGATGTAAGGACCCTGGTAAGTGGATCGTTCATAGTTTTCAGTATAAATAAGCCCTGGGAATCAGGCTCATGGATACAATATATTATTCTTATCATGGGGACCCACCAGCAAAAGCAACCAACTGACCCATAGACATTAATGCTGTCAAACTAAAAAAGAGTTTTCCTGGGTTCCATGCTATATTTCACCACAATGTCATTTTAGTGAATATGTTGAAAAACATGATCAAAAACCAGCAATCCTCTTGAAGAAGATAGAAATGAATTTTTTGAAACTGATATATTTTTATAAAACTTAAGGGTTAAGGCCCAGGGAGGACAGGGAGGACAGGGAAGATACTCCCTCAAAATGATGGGGAAAAGGGTGAAAGGTGGTTGTTTCACCTTGACTTAACATGTTACATCCAACAGTTAAGATAAATGCCAGTCTCTAACCTGTGTTGAACCCCGTCAGTGGAAGCTGATAGACAGCTCCTTGACAGCTACTGTGGCAATGATATTTGCTTCCTCATCCACCTCACCCTTCAGTTACAGTGACATGGCAGCCAATATGACAGAGTGACACGGCTCTGCTATGAATCAACCCAAAATACATTTCATTCATTCAATTTGGGAAGGCATACAGGGCAAGACAATGAGATTACCCTGCCGTGTTTCATTCGCTCTCTCGTCCCCTCATTGTCTCTCTTGGTCTCTCCAACTCACCCACTTTCACTCTCTCTCTCTCACCCACCCCTATCTTTCTCTCTCCACCTCTCTCTACCACTATTGGTCTCTCCAATAGACTCAGCATGAAATTGCTGTAGATGGCCCACTGAGAGGCCACTTAAAAAAAAATGAAAAGAAGGAAAGAGAAATAAGAAAATGGCAGTAAGAAAAAAGGAAAGTGGAGAGAAGGCTAGACAGGAAAAAAACAGTTAAGAGGAAAAGACAATCTGGAAGTAAATGGATTGGTATCAGGAGGACTCAAGTGGGACAGGGACACACACATGCATATGTGCACAAACACAGGCTCTGCTCAATCATCTTAACTAGTTCACTAGGCTCCTGGGAGAGACTCTGGTGTGTGTGTGTGTGTGTGTGTGTGTGTGTGTGTGTGTGTGTGCGCGCGTGTGTGCGTGTGTGTGTGTGTGTGTGTGTGTGTACACGCACGCACTTGTGCATGTATATTGATTACCTGCCCAAACATAGTCAGTAGGCTTGCCTCTGCATCTCAAGAGTTTTTCAATATATCCTTAAGCACCAGTGCTGCCAAGCTGCCAATACACTAACAGCACCATAAACAAGCCTTGTTTTCACTGTGGTTAAAACAACCTATTTTACTGTTTTACTGTTAAATTGTTGCAGGACATTTTACATTATTAATGTATTTTAAGACCAGAAGTAGCGTCATTATACTACACAACCCTCTTCAATAAAGACACAGCATTTTGAGATTGTTGATATATGATACAAATTCCTTTCATGTCCAAAATTACAAAATTACCAAAATTACTAATTACACTTTTCAGCCGTGAATTTTGCCGTTTTGCAATTACTGATACTGAAAACCTGAATGCTGATGATGACCACAGACCTCCCATAAATATTGTTTAGAACACTCAATCGACATGTTGCATATACTCATTTTGACCAGAGGAGCTAGGTCATTCAGATGGGGCCTATGTAAACCCTGTGTGGGCAAGGAGCCACTTCAGAGGACTCCATTCACATTCTCTGATGGAGCGGCTCCTCCCACAACTACAATTTAATGTAATAAAGCCCTTGCCTCCTTTTCAGATTGATCAATGTGTGCCTAACTTGCACGAGCAATGACAGGCAGTGAGACAGCTAGGAGGTGTTGGTGTTTTAATGGAGAATATTCATTTGCAATAATAAATACTCTTCTTCCACCAAGTCAGTCTTTGGACAGTAGCTAAACAAAGTGGTTGCTTAACAACACACAAGTAGTGGCATGAGTGCTGATTTCAGTTAATAATACAATATCTAATATACTAATAATATATAGAATAGGCTCCAATAGCTGCTGCAGTTCTAATGCAGGATACATTCATGATGGAGGACATCTATAATAACAGCTGCTATAGCATGAATGGAGATCTAAACTGTCGGTACTCATCAACAGTACTGTCCAGTCAGACGTTGCCATCTGTGTCTGAATGAATTGATTGCTACTTTCACAACCTCCTAAAAGGAAGATTCACTGCAGGTTAGTGGAGGGAAGGAAGCGAGTTATTATTTTGGCAGAGGATGAGGAAATGTGCAGGGAATACAAAGACGGGAGACACAGATGTAGGCATGCCGATGCTCACACACGCGCAATAGTGCACATATAAAACAGATGCTGAGTCTGTGTGTGAAGGTGAGGGGGAGAAAAGCACAAGGACTGAAAGAGCAAAAATTAGAGGTTAGAGAGACTGTATCGAGAGAGAGAGAGAGAGAGAGAGGAGAGAGAGAGAGAGAAAGATAGGGGGGATCCAAGCAAGCAAGGACTAAATTTACTGTCGCAGAACTGAAAGTCATTTGAGTTTTCATTTCCTGCCAGCGGAAGTGAGAACAATATCAAGATTGAAACATGGGGTTTCAATGAGTCACTCTTAGAGAGAGCATCAGTCTGTTAACATTCACAGCACCATCCCTCTCTTCCTCCTTCTCTCCGTCTCTTGCTGCTTTCTTTTGCATTACTGCATAGACACACACCATATGCATAGATACATGTATGCATGCAGTTATGTACTGTACACACACATGCGTGCACACACTAACATCCACATAGATTTCACAACACACACACATGCACGCACGCACGCACGCACACACACACACACACACACACATACACAGACAGTGTAATGGCAGTAATGAGACTACATGACTAATACCTCTTCAGTCCCTTCTTCAGATGAGTGCTTATTATGGTCTGTCAAGCAGATTAGTCAGTCTCTGCCATGGTTACTATGGTGATCAAAGCCTTCAGCACTTCCCTAAAGTGCCCATTGGCTAAAATAAGCCTTTTAACTACAGACCTATCAGACTGGGTATACACACACACACACACACACACACACACACACACACACACACACACACACACACACACACACACACACACACACACACACACACACACACACACACAGACACACACACAGTGTCTTTAGGGTCAAGGTTTGAACATGCATTTAAGTTCAGACAGTCCCAGAGTGCTGCAGGATTGATAAGTAACTAAGTCGTTTCTTGCAATTTGCTTCAGCACACGTCAAAAAACCTGCTGAAACCAGCCTGTCCATGTGTTCCACTATCTCTGACACTCTTCTGCATTTTGATTAAATCTTTAATGCATGAAGTCAACATGTGTAAGCTGTGAAATGGCAGTGATAAAGACACCAGTGTGGCAAAGGGAATAGTGAGTCTTCCCTTCAACCAGATGACCTTGGTTCAATCCCTGTGTCAGCAAGCCTGAGGGATTTTTGTTCTCTCACTAAGGCCTCCTACAAGGCTGCCCGTCGCCGGCACACCTTTTTCTGCAATGAGCCAACTGTATCACATGATCAACCTGAGCCAATAACAAATCTGCATTTTTATGAAATCTAACAAACCGCAAACATTTATCCAAACTGATTCCTAAGGTTTATAACGTAGGTTTGTCAAATACTTTTAGATATCAAATCTTGCCTTTTTGTTTGAGTGAATGCACAGCGTTAGAAACCTCCTATTACTTTACGTTACTTTAAGCTAATCTTGACTGATTTGATGGCACGTGAGCTGGCTCGCTATAGCTAACCTAGTAGTATGAGATTGGGAGTGCTGATCATTTTCATGCACCTTCTTAAATATAATCATTATTGTACGCACATTTGATGATGATTTGATTTTGAGGTTTCTAACACCATGCATTCAATAAAGAGGCAAGATTAATGGCTATCTAAAAGCTTTGATTTTTTTTTATATTTCAAAAGCAAAGTGTGTTGATTGCAGCTTTTTCATTGTGTCAGGACTAGCGTGTGGTGCAGTGTGCTCATCACTCATCACCATCATCCTGCTGAAGCGCTCTTGAGAAAACACTGAATCCCTACCAGCTCCATGGGCCGTCTTCTGTTGCTGAGCCTGCAATCTGACTCCCTTAGGATGAGAGAATTTCCCTACATGGATCAATAAAGCACAACATTGTATATATATATATATAATGAACAAGATTAGAAAGTGACAGACATGAACAGCACAAAGGACAAGGCCCATCAGGAAGAAATATGAGAAGAAGACTTCATTGTCCAGTTTACACAAAGTAGATGGAAGTACAGAATTGGACGCAGTTTTGGGACTCTGCAGCAACAGACCACCATAGATGTTATACAAGCTACCCCCCAGCCACCAGGTCACCTTTGGACTATTTGTCAGCCTCTTTAAGATTTATGACGCTATCGTATTAGGTTTCCATATAATCAAGTCCTACTTTGAGAAAATTGAGCATGCCTGTAAATAGTAGCTACTCATATTTCTCTGCTCTGCTAGTAAAGCAGAGAAATATGAGCATGCCTGTAAATAATAGCTCCTTATATTTCTCTGCTTTGCTAGACCTGGTTTAACAAAAATAATATTCCTGTAATAGAGGGATTTATAGTGACCTTATGGTAATTTGTATCTCCTATGGTGTCACTATGATATTCCTATAAATATTATAGGGACATGTCTAGCCCACATGTAATATAGTTTTGCTGTGGTATCTGTAAAGTATCCTTCTAAAAGGTATGACAGTATTACTATAGCAAGGGAATCTACCCTTCATTAGCCACCTAAATTAAACACATGAAGACTGCAATAAAAATGTCATTTTCGACAGGTCTCTCTAGCTTTAATTTAGCTCTAGATTACACCTGAGTTTAATTTACTTCTGATTATCAAGGGGCCAGTTCTGACATTTCGGTGTGTGTGCACGTTTTTATTTCCAGGGCAACTTGCGTGGATGGAGTAAATCTCGGGTAGAGCCAAACAACAGTACTAGGAACAAACTCCACTCACTCGGGTAACCTAGTAACATTAAGAAGCGCATCTCCCCCCCGCTTCTTCCTCAATCGCTTGTACCGCGCATGCTCCAATCTGTCGGTGGGTTTTATGACGAGGGAAGCGTAAACGAAACCACTCTCCTCGAAGAGCAAGATCTTACATCTACGTACTTCCGGCTTCGTCCGAATCCAGTTACAGACTAGACGTTGTTTTTTTGGCTGGGAGTCAATGAGCGTGGCTCACATTTAGTCAATATATTTTCTTCTGCGATGTGCGCATGTGCCAGATACTATTGTGTTTCCCGATTAGGAAGTTAAATATCTTGATTGTTGAGGCTAGACTCTTTGGAGAAAGTTCCCCAAGCAGTTTGCTTAAATAGGCTAACAAACGGGGGCAGAGGACACAAACGTCACCCAAACTCGGACAGAGGGCACACATTAACAGACAACCCGACGGATTTGGGGGAAATTTACACGCTTTCTTTAGAAGACGCGGATCTGACTGCGTAGTACTGAAGTGGTGTGTGTCAGTTAGCTAGCTGTGTATCGCTATGAGGGTTAGCTGTGTGCTGGTGTGTGTGCTGTTGCTCTGGCTGGAAGGGTCCCTGGGTGACACACCTGCCAACTGCACCTATGAGGACCTGCTGGGGACATGGGTCTTCCAGATGTCTAAAGGAGGCCACGACAAGACCATCAACTGCTCCAGTGAATGTAAGAGACCCTTACAAGATTTGTCGATAATGGGTGCCGAGATATTTATTTCCCAGTGTTAAAGTCTAGTAAATGAAGTACCAGTGATTTCCCCATCCAACTAGGTGCACATACACATTTTCCGCTTTTTTACATTGTATGCTCAGTTGCATTGCCCCTCTCTCTCTCCAGCCACGGGTGAGTCTGTGGTGACATTGACCTTGGAGAAACTGTCTTTGGCCACAGACGACATGGGGAACACCGGCTTCTTCACCCTCATCTACAACCAGGGCTTTGAGGTGGTCATCAACAACTACAAATGGTTTGGCTTCTTCAAGGTAAAAGATGCACAGCAACATGGAGTTCATTAACTTGAGGGCTAATTGTGGTTTATGCACAGTATTTTGCCATGGAAGTGCCCCAATTACTTTCAGGTTACTTAGGTTTCATCACTGCAGAAAGCCTGTGGCCACCTTTTATTGAAAACACACATTCAACTGTTACATTCAAGGCACTAAATATTTTTTTGTGGTCTAGTATTCCTCTTCAGTCACATGATGATCTGTTAAAGGAAGTGTGATGGCCTGTCTTGCCTACACAGCACAGCTGACCTAGTCACATGAAGTTCAACTTCCTTGTATGACTAGTCAACTCACTATGTTGCTCCTGGGGAGCTGGTACAACTGAATCAGGGTCCATGATATGTAAGATGATCACTCCACCCACCCACCCATCCATCGTCCACTGGAGGCATAATTATGAGCAGTATTTTGCTCTGAGGGCTGTATAATCGCAGCCATGTTAACCCGAAGACCTTCCCCCAGTATGGACCAAGATGATACGTGACTGTATGTGATTCTAGCTCATCACTTTCCTAATGGAGGTGTTGTCCTTCAGTATAGAGATGACCAGGGATGAGGTCCCTTGTGATACTGGGATCATGAGACTAGTAGTGTATCATGGGGCTTATTAGTCTGCTCTTTCTTTCTATAAATTTCATGTTTGACAACTACTTTCTCCTCACTTATGTCTTTTGAGATTATTTTTGCTTTGGACTTATACTGTATCATGCAGGCTCTTGGCATTTTTTTTCAAAATTTGAACTGCATTGACTTGAATTGGATTTGCTGAAATGACTATGCCTCATTTAGAATAATTTGCCAGAACAGCGTGCCCAAACTGCACCATCCATCCAACTCCAGCCACAATCTGACCAGTGGTGCCGGAGAGTCTACATTTGAGTGAATTTGGAACAAAATATGACTATTGTTGTGTACTCTACAAGCTCAAATGTAATTGTTTTCCAGTACTCTGAGGAGGGCCCTAAGGTGACCAGCTACTGTGACCAGACTATGCCAGGGTGGGTCCATGATGTCCTGGGACACAATTGGGCCTGTTTTGTAGCCAAGAGAGTTGCGCCAGTACCGCCCCGAAAAGAGTACAGACCCCTCTTCGACCGCAGGTGAATAGCTTCGGTGTATATAACAATGATATTTCTATGTTCAGTAAATCTCCAAAGTTACCCCTCTGGCCAAGACAGGCATTCCTCAAAACAATACTGTATTTTAGCCTGATTTGGCCCCATACCAGTATCTGTGCATCCATCCATCCATCCATCCATCCATCCATCCATCCATCCATCCATCTGTCTGTATATCTTTTTGTTTAAAAAAACAACAACAAAAAAAACGTATTCTATCTCCTCCCTCCCCAGCCTGTTTCAGAGGCCATACAAACACAACCAGGACTTTATTAATGCCATCAACTCTGTCCAGAGCTCCTGGAAGGCTGCCCCCTACCCAGAGCATGAGCTATACACTCTAGAGGACTTGCACTACAGAGCTGGCGGGCCCGCTTCTCGTATCCCCATGTGAGTATGTAGACTAGTGTCTCCCATAGTAGGTGGAGAGGTGTATGAAACTCCCTTTTATACAGAGGAACTACCACTCTCCTTTTTATATACCATTTTTGTATTTATTTCAAAGGAGAGTTTTTGTGTGATGGGCTCTAAATGTGGTTTCAGCAGCCTTTCAAGCCCCCAAAGATGTGTGGATACAGATATTCACACACTGACAATGGGGGGCCAGACCTGTGCATAGTAACATCGGCTGAAACTAAACTCATTTGTTAAATCTTGGAAACACTACTTGGGCTATCAGACCCACCTTGCTTGATTGTTTGCAGTCTTCACTGATCTAATCTCCACAGTGTAATTTTTTTTTTAGTAGTTTTTTTTAATAAAATTGTGCTTTTGATATTTTACTGTTTCAAATGACTGAAGCAGAATTCATAACATATTCACCTATATCCTTACTCCAGCCGTGTTCGCCCCGCCCAAGCCAACGCTGACGTAGCCAAGATGTCAGCAGCTCTACCTGAGCGCTGGGACTGGAGAGACGTCGACGGTGTTAACTTCCTCAGCCCTGTCCGGAACCAAGGTGATATTTCATTAGTGTCCGACAGAAACATTGAAAAGACGATGTTTTTCTTATTATACTAGAGTGCTGACATGGAGGAAATGTCATGATGCTGGGACTCTGCCAAAACGTGGGTGTCAGTTGAGCAAGCAAACCAGTCTCAGTTCCTGGAAGAGTTTTGCCTTTTTGTGAGGCAGTTGAAGTTTGAATAATCTGTACACATACCAACGACTTTCTGGCTCAAGGACACACAAAGCAGCGCCTCTACACTTGAGCAGCTTTCAATAAGGGCAGACTCTGAACAGTAGCTTCCCAGCCACTTTGACTTCCTCTCTGGAAGCCCAGGGTCTGCCTCGGCAATGCCTTCTCCTCTCCTCCAATGTCTCTGCACAGCCTAGTGGGAGAGTGACGAGATTATGCATGCTGAGTGGTTGGAGTGTCTGAGAGGGCCTCTGCAGGGCTGGATTTAAGGATCTGGAGAGGGCTGGCGTGTTTGAATAGCACCCCCACAAAGCCGCTGAATGTGCAGCTTTTTATTTTGCCTTAACCTCATGTGTCCTCTGGATCTTGTGGGTTCCATCTCTCGTTTCACAAAAAATGAGCTTGAGGTGGCGGACGAGGGTAGGGCCGGCTTGTCCTAGGCTGAATTTAAACAGAAACACTTTTTTTTTTTTTTTTTTTTTTTACATCCCATGCAACCCAGATTTGACCCTATAGTATTTCTTCTAAAAGGGGAAAATGCAGGAGGATATTGCATTGTAACTGCACATAACAAATTAAGGCTTCCGCACAGCAAGTCCTGTGAGGTGGCCGTCTGACTGTTGTCTCTTGTGGGTCTAACTTCAATCAATCGAACTTTTCAGGTTATCATGTTTAGGTTTTCTCCTGCATCTTCTCCTCAGAAATTGACTGTATTGATATCCATTTTAGGGCATTATGACGATAAACATTAATTGGTCCAACTAGGATTTCCGCCCACCATTAGGTCTGTAACCAAATTCGGTTCCCAATCCGTAGTGTAAGAAACCACCGTAATCTCCCAGTACCCTCTGCTCCAGTGGCAACGTGCCTACTATGACTATCTAGCAACCTTCAGAGCTTAAATGTATTCTTGAACTAATTGTTTGATGCGCTACCACAGTACAAACTCATGTAAAATGATGTGCACAATGTTTAACCCCAATGTAAATCTCTGTGCTGTCCTCTGTTCCAGGATCATGTGGTAGCTGCTACTCCTTTGCCACAATGGGAATGCTGGAGGCTCGCGTTCGAATCCTCACCAACAACAGTGAGAGTCCAATCCTCAGCCCGCAGCAGGTGGTCTCCTGTTCCCAATATTCCCAAGGTAACACACTTCAGTGTTTTCCCTTAAACACTTCTTGTCAGTGTGTAAAAGATCTCTGACACGGCATGCATTAAAGGATGGAAGAAATGCTCCCTTAAATGTGCAGATATGGGGCTTAAACTTCAGATATAGCTGAAATTTGTCCGGTTTAAAAAATCAGATTGATCCCTTTTTACATCAAAGCGGGTCTCAATACAAGTGGACAACAGTTAGAAAAGACAAATTTGATTTCCTCAGTTGACCAGGGTCCCTGATGGTTCGAGCCATGCCAATCATGGAAAGCCATGCAGCGAGCTCTAGCCGCACTTAAGCACTGAAGCGTCTTTGGAAATTGAAGCCTTTCATAACTACTTTTGATTGGCGCCGTTTATGACTGATTTTTAAGAGTTTTGGGAAAAATCTTTGAATTGCTCAATCTTGAACTCTCCTCCTGAAGGTTGTGATGGCGGGTTCCCATACCTGATTGGCAAGTACATCCAGGACTTTGGCATTGTGGATGAGTCATGCTTCCCCTATATTGGAAAGAACTCTCCATGCGGCGTCACTCAGAGCTGCGGCCGTCTTTACACAGCAGAGTACAGCTATGTCGGGGGATTCTACGGTGGCTGCAGCGAGATGGCCATGATGTTGGAGCTGGTCAAGAATGGACCCATGGGAGTGGCCTTTGAGGTGGGTACAAACACAATATAGTTTCTCAGTGTATTTTACCCAAAATGCTGTTCTACGCATGACCATGTTGACCCCTCCCTTTTTCTGCAGGTGTACTCTGACTTCATGCACTATAAGGAAGGCATCTACCACCACACGGGCCTCGGAGACTCGTACAACCCCTTCGAGCTGACCAACCATGCCGTGCTTCTGGTGGGCTATGGCCGCTGCCACATGACTGGACAGAAGTACTGGATTGTCAAAAACAGCTGGGGTTCCAACTGGGGCGAAGGAGGCTTCTTCCGAATCCGCAGGGGAAGCGACGAGTGTGCCATTGAGAGCATTGCGGTGGCAGCCAAGCCCATCCCCAAACTGTAGAAGTTGTACCTGAGGAATAAGTAGAAGGGGGGGGGGGGCGGGCATCTTGGCTGAGTCTCAGTAGTGCGGTACATTTCTTCTTCTCTTTTTTTCTTTCTTTTTTTTTTTTTTGATTTGGCCATAAAATGCTGTTCTGAAAGGAAATCTACCCTAAAACAGACATTGCATGCTATTGCTACGTCTTGCAACTTTCCTCCTAAACCAGAAACGAAATTTAAGTCATCGTCTCCAATTCATTGTCAATCCAGCAGCTGTCAAATCCATATACTTTGTTTTATATTTGTAGATCCAGATTATCTATCTTTGGTTAGTCTGGACACAAATGGTTAACAAGTTATGTTTTTGACAAGTGATTTTCAAAGGTGTTGCTTTTTTGCCAGCCTAAGCGCCTCTCATAGTGCAGTCTGAAGCTTAAGGGCCCATTCAACCTTGAGCAGGTAAGCCCTGTCTCAGGTGCTGCTCTGGCTCATACGGGGATTAAAGGTCTCAGATGCGACTTGGGGCAAGACGTAGCTGTGCATTAAGTACTCTGAAAAATTAGGCAGCCGCCATAGAGATTCTAAAATGAGGCTAATAAAGTCCTACCTTTTTTGTGTAGTTCAAATTCTTGCTGCCTTTTTGCTGTAATCATAATTGGGGTGCTTCAGTTTAAGGGTCTATTTCCCCTTAAGTAGGTACACATGCTTTTTGGTCTGCAGCGATTTGTATGGAAGGGAGGAAGCCACCCCACTCTCTTGATGCTGTTTTCTGCCTGATGCTTGATGCTGTCTGAATCTGTTACCTAGCTGACTTCAAAATTCACCATGTCTGTTTAACTTGTTTTCAGCCACACTCTGCTATGGCTCACAGCCACTGGCGCGTTTGCAGAGCTGTGCACTGTTTTCCTCAAGCTGTAACGGTAGCTTCAAGCTACAGCTGAACTCAAAAAGGGATTAGTATGTCTGTGACCTAAATCTTGACTGGTAGTAGATTTTCTCATTAACATTTAAAGGGAATTGATTGCTTGGAAATTAGTAGCTTTTACGCAGTATTATCAAATTGTGATCGTTTATCATGTTGAGGACCTCAATTCCATGTCTCAGGGAAGCACAGTGGCGATTGAGTCATATTGTCGAGCCTCACATCAATTTATCTTTGTGACTGCCGTATTTCCTACTTGATCATATGTGAAAGGGATGTGACTGAGTCTAGTGCCTTGATTTCTTTAGTCACCCAGATTTGCACTTGTGTTTACAAATTTGTGGAATAAAGTCTTATGGAAATGTATTTTGTGTGTGTGTGTGTGATAAGACAACTGCTTTGTCTTGAAGATGAGTCTGGGAGTGAACTTAATTTCAATCAATTTGTGAATTGGTGGGGGGGGGGGGGGGGGCGGTATTCATTAACTTTGAAACAAACTATTTGTATAACACTTTAAAAACAAAGCAACAATCACTTAAATGCAAAACATTCTCAGGAAATGGAAAAGCATTGCAACATGGATAAAGGCTTATACTTCTTCTGCTAGGCCAAGCCTCTATCAAGTGGGAAGTTTTGTCGTTCATATAAACCAAGTGAATTCAATAATTCTCTCAATCCTGAGGGGCGTTAAACACAGCCTGGCACTCCCAGCTCCCCCTACACGAGTCACAAGGTCCAGACATCTCTGCTCCACTTCCCTCTCTGGCACCAGGGCGTACCTTGCCTCCCCCTCTCTCATACTCCACTACTCACTCCAAGTGTTTCCAGCGCCTTCTTCCCCTGTGCTGTGCTTCTCCCCCCCCCCTCTTTCATCCCTCGCGCCTTTCCATTACGGCGTATTAATGCTCAGCCCTCGCCCTTCTCGGTCGCCATGCAGAACAACCACCATAAGGAGCATCTCTATAAGATCCTGGTGATAGGGGACCTAGGCGTGGGCAAGACGAGCATCATTAAGCGGTACGTCCACCACAACTTCAGCCCCAACTACCGAGCCACCATCGGGGTGGACTTCGCCCTCAAGGTCCTGAACTGGGACCAGGAGACGGTGCGCCTCCAGCTGTGGGACATAGCAGGTAGGACACGCAGCAGGCCTCGCGCTGAAATAAACGCACGACGCTTCTATTTGAACGAAAAGTGACTTTACCTCCATAAGGTGGTTGGCGTTTGCCCCTTTATATTGTTACTTTGTAGACGCAATCTTTACGCGTGGCTTTTGAAGTAACTATGGAAACGGTAAGTCATATTTGTAGTAATAAATGAAAACTAATATGAGCTGTTTCTATCAAAGTATGGGTAGATTTGGAAATGCATCAGTGCCTGCAGAACGATGGGGTTTAGTGCTGGATGAAATTATTTAGAAAGCCTTGGAAATGGAAAATACTTTAGTAGCTTATTAAATAAATGAAAATGCATTCAGGCTATTAAAATATATTTTTTTAAAATAGCATCAGCTACTTTTAAAGTAACATGGTTTAAGGTGAGATTGGGCAATTCATCAATGCCAGTGCTGGATGAAATCATATTTACAATAATTTAGTCCTTCAAATGGAAATTAGAGTTGCCATTTTTTATTTTGGGCAACACTGCATGGCTTGAGGTTGGGCTTGCATCACCATCTCTATGAACACATGATGAGGTGGCCATTGTGAAAGTGTATTTCCCATATCCATACTTCCCCAACCTTTACACATGACTTGTTAAATTAGAGACAGAGCGTTCCAAATGATGGATACAATTATACTTACGAGAGTTAAGTTATTCAAATGGAAAGAGAGTTGTGTTTCTATGGCAATAAGTTACTCATAAAAGTTGATGGAGATGCACTTGGCCCAGAAAAGAGTTGGATGAATCTAACAAGACTCTTTCAATGCCACACTTTAGATTCAGTACTTACACACATGGTTTGAGGCATGAAGTGGTCCAGGGATGTATATGTGATTCTTTTTAGTGTTGGATCAATGGAAATATATTTAGAAAGCTGAAACCCAGAGCTGTCACATTTGTGGGTGGGGGGAACAGGCAATCTATTGGCTAGGCAGACTGGCCATTGTACTTTTCTCCTCCTCCTTCATATTCTATTCATAAGTTACACATACTATATATACTATAATGCCCTGCAAAGCCACAGAGCAGCAACAGCTGGAGTCATGAAACTGAGAAAAATGTCTTCAGTTTATCTCCTGCCCCACCAAAACTTGTTGGTACGCTATAAGCTGTATGTAATTTAATAACGTTTTAGGGTGTAATACTTTGTTGATATTATATCTATACCCAAATCATGACCTTTGACCTTTAAAAACGCAAATTATAGTTTCTGCAGCTTGCCTTTGTAGGGCAGTATAGTTGTGTGATATTTGAACAATAAGCCACTGTGATTTATAATGACTTTAGAACAGCCTTTATCATCTTTCTTTTTTGAAGTGAAGAATGATGAGAAAGTGTAGATTTCTTGAAGATATGCTTCAATATCATATTTTCTACTCACAAACACCCAATGGACATTTCTCCCACTGTAAATACTGTTGTAATTGGGGGGAAACCTCATTTTCCTGTTTGGCCTTAACACAGGGTTACAAGGGTGTTAACACACCATGTAACAAAAAAATAACACAAATGTTCTGCTATTGATTAAAAATAATCATTTTATTTTTATTTATTTATTTTGTTAAGTACTTTTTAGCCTAGCCACTTTGAGAACAAGGTTTGTTCTTGCAGATATTGAATGTTTCAGGTGCCTTTTGGTGAACATAGAAATAATAGTAAAGGCTTAGACAGAGATCCCGCTGGGTAACGTTACAAACCTACAGGCTACAGCGTTCTCCTCACATGAGTGTCGGCTGGGATTCAGAGAAATCTTCTGACCTGCTCTTCTCTCCCTCCCGTGCGCCCTTTCCAGTGAGCGCAAGCGGTCATGTGTCTCAAACTCATGTGAGGGAGATTTGAGGCCCAAGCGCCTGTATGCAGAAAGGTTTTATTGTGAGCTAAGTATGGCAGACTCCCTGAGAGAAAACTAGTATAGGTCTGCACTGTACGTTGGCCCGTCATTTGCCCTAATGTCACAGAGTGCTTGAGGGTCGAAAAGCTTAAATTGTAAATCTCGGTTCTGTCATAATCCAGTGCGTTGCAGTACATTGCGGTATGCGTTTTCGGGCTGTGAGTTTGAGGATGAATTTAAGAAAGTTGATGAAACAGTTGTTAAAGACAAGGCATCTATGAAGAATTCTTGGTTAAAGGAGTCTTGAAAATAATGAAGTTTGAGTTATGGCTTTTACGAGTCACTGCTCATAAATAATAATCAACAATATCCTGTGGGTTTTGCATTTTACTTACACATACACTGCATGGGGGTTTGTTGGGAATTTCATGATGATATCCTAAGTTTTCCCAGGCTTCAGATATAATAAACTACTGCCTGTTTGTATAGGCTTACCAGGCCAAATGGCAAGTTCAGACCGTTCTATTTTTGTCAGCAATCTCTCCACAGCCTGTGCTGAAAGGGTGAAAGGGATACTCGCATGGGCCTGGTACCAAGATGTGGAGTGGAGTGGGGTGGCTGCGAGGTGGGATTTGGGCTTACTGGAGGTATTGCACCCTCAATGTGAATATTGTTCACCCTTCAAACATCACATGGCCTCTGGTTATGCTCCTCTTGGGCTATACTAGGAATTCTGTGGCCTCTGACAAGCTTTGGTACTCAGACACACAATACCATTTATATAACCATGAAAGAACCCTTTTAATCCAGACTGGGCCCTGGTCTAGCTTGGCGCCAATGAATCATCGCCAACTTTCTTACCCATTTACGGAGCCCCTGACACTCCTCATCTTAGGTAACTAAAATATGCTCTCTAATGTCATTGCCTAATACGTAGTAGTGTAACAGAGAACATGCAGGTGTACACATCAATGGTCTGGTAAGCATGGTAGCACGCCCTTCAGCCAGAGTACCCGGGTTTAAGACCTCTGTCGGCAAGCATCTGCCCTGCTGGTATGTCCTTGACCAGGACACACACTCCCTCCCAGCTGTTGTGCAGCTGACCCTGCACTCTGGTCTCCCTATGGAGGACGGCAAGCGAAAAGAGAATTTCCCTACAGGCATCAATAAAGCAGCATTTGTATTAATATGAACTCCACCTCTCTCTCAGATCTCCCCTTGACTTTGGAGATTTTGAAGTGCAGACTTTTTGGCTGGTCTGCAGTTTGAAAAGGGAATTTATGGGTTATTGGTTAGGCCTGGCGGGCGGCTGTGGCTCAGTAGGTAGAGCGGGTCAGCCTCCAATCAGAAGATCATAGGTTCAAGCCCCGGCTCCTCCAGTCCACATGTCAAAGTGTCCTTGGGTAGCCCACTGCCATCGGTGTGTGAATGGGTGAATGAGAGGCATATACTGTAAAGCGCTATGTAAATGCAGTCCATTTACCTTTCCATCCAAATAATGTTGGGCAAGACAGACATTAGTGAGGATAGGAATAGGGGTTAGGGCATGAGTGTGCTTCTGCAATTGTGTTGCTGGTACTGAACATTCCAACTGGGTTTATCAAATACATTTTACTTGTACACACACACACACACACACACTGCTCTCCTCTCTTGTTACTTTCCCGCTTCTCTCTGTCTTTGTTGCTCTCTCACTCTCTAATGAGACTTGCGCTCTCACATAGTTATACATCATGTTTCAGCCGGCCAACCCAGACATGGCTTTGAGCATCTATGTGCATGTGTGTATTTGTGTGTGTGTGTGTGTGTGTGTGTGTGTGTGTGTGTGTGTGTGTGTGTGATGGAGGAGAGGGGTGTAGGGAGTGTGTGCATGCATGCATGTAAGAGGCAGCAGGGTGGTATGAGGAAGGCATTCTTCAATCAGAAGAACTGTGTTGGAAAGCATCCACCCTGCTGAAGTGACGTGAAGTGAAGTAGGGGGCGCTGTTCTGATACTGACCTCCCTGCGAAGTGAGAACATGAGCTTCCTTACAGGGATCAATAACAGTATCAATAACAGTATGTGTGTACTGCACATTGGTACCAACTGATAATCCTGTTCTTTGTGTGTTTGTGTGTGTGTGTGTGTGTGTGTACATGTGTTTGTCTATTGTCTTTGTCTATTGTCTTCCAGGTCAGGAGAGGTTTGGCAACATGACTCGTGTGTACTACCGTGAAGCCGTGGGCGCCTTCATTGTGTTTGACGTCACAAGGCCCGCCTCCTTTGAGGCCATCACCAAATGGAAGGAGGACTTGGATTCCAAACTCACACTTGCCAATGGGAAACACGTGGCTACCGTGCTTTTGGCTAATAAATGTGACCAGGGTCGGGATGTGCTGACCAATAACGGAATAAAGATGGAGCAGTTCTGCCAGGAGAACGGCTTTGTGGGATGGTACGAGACTTCGGCTAAGGTGAGAGAGAGGGGACACACACACACACACACACACACACACACACACACACACACATAGCATGAGCGGCATGGTGGTGTTGTGAGTAGGGACACCACCCTTCAAATAGAGTACTGAGGTTCAGGCACATCTGCCCTGCTGAAGTGTCACTTGAGAAACAAATGAATCCCTACCAGCTCCGTGGGTACGGTTCTGTAACGGACCCTGTACTCTGATATCCCTGTGGAGTGAGATCCTTGTGTTAATCAATAAAGTGTCACATTATTATTAAGCACGCAGCCAGGAAGAAAGGCACACAAACACATATCAATTTCCACTTTCAATTTAAGGATTACACGCTCCTCTACAGGATGAGAATATTCTACAACCCTTGGGTTTATAACCCTTTGAAACCCATTGGATAGACTCAAAAATGCATGATGGTCAAGCTAAAAATAAGGCTGTTTTTCTTACTTACTGAAAAGCTGACGTTTTGGAGATACACCCAACAACATACACACATACTGAAGCAGGAGGGTGCATTCAGGCGCACACAGGACGCAGGCAGACCGGATGGCCCATAGAGACTCAGATATACACTGTTATGCATTCAGCCATACAAAAACAAACACACATTCCTTCACACTTCATGCATTAATGAACACAGACACACACATCAAGTCTAATTAATTTATTGAGTATTTACAATAGCAGTTTCCTCACGAAGGATCCGATTCACACCTGCGATACGCTCCTGAAGGGATGACTAGGTACATCAATGCGTGTCCACATTATGATGGGTGGATTCTGTACGCTCCTTTCTTCACCCTGCAGGCCCTGCAATATATCCAGACAGTTTCATGATCGTAAACAAGAATTCTGCAAACTAATAAGACGTCAAATAGGATATGAATTGTTGAGTTACAAAAAATTAATTGGATTGTGCAGTTAGATTGACTTGCTGTTGACTGGTCTCTGAGTAATTGGCATAGTATTTATAGCAATAAAAGCAATATTATGACCACCAAGATAATATTGTAGCACAAAACGTCCAGGCATTCATGTGGGTTTGAACGTTACAAAGCATGACTGCCTGGCCTTCCATTTTTAATGTCATGAAAACTTATTTTTGGTCATAGTATTTCATTTTTCAGGTACAATTCCTGTCCTCCAAGAGCATCTGTTGTTATTTGAGGATACATGAAGCACTCCTAGTATCTTTCTTCTTCGTAATGGTATTCAAGTCAATTTATTGACTCTCCACACCTAAGCAAACATGGTGGGTCCTGCTATTCATGTTCTCAGTTTTTTAAGCAATCATCAGAGCAGATGGTACTACAGAGATGAATCCTTTAAATGTGCTGGGTTTGACAGGCACCCAGTGCACCCAGCATTGGCGCACTAATAGGGCCTTGATCATTGAGCTATGCTGCTGATTTGCAGAGCCAGATCGCACATCCGGCATTCCTCTCATGTTGCTCCAGGTAACCTGTGCCCTTTCCATCCGGGTGACAGGTGCTGCATCAGCCAGACAGGGTGTCCAGGGGTGGGAATATGTCAGTTCACTGTCTGCCTGGTGCAGTTGTTAATGGTAATGAGCAAACTCACCAAAGAATATATTCGCCGACATACAGTATATCCGACACACGAAAACACACCATCAAGGACAGATTCCATTGTGTTGCTTTCCAAATGTCATCGATGACATCAACTCTACGCATGTGACTATCTGGGTGCACAAGAAAAAAATAAAGCAATAGGAAAAGACAATATTGTCAACCTATCCATGGTGTCTCTCTGCCTTCTAGCTAAACGTATAGTGGGGTAGACTCCAACCCCCCATGGCCCTGAAAAGCAGGTAGAGAAAATGAATGAAAAATGAATGAACATGCCATGAACAGGCAGTAGAAATGTGATGCAGACATGGCTATAACAAGTGGTCCTGCAAAGTTTCAGTGCAATTGGAGAGTGCCTTGTTGGTGGGTTGAGTAGAAGGCAGTTGTCACTAAGATACTCTATTCTGCATTTTGCAGAATAGTCTGAATTATTTAAGATATTATAAAGTGTATTTTATTATATTATCATCCAATTAATATGCCAGTGGCATCTTGCCAGTTCAATCTTCGTGTCCCATCGCCCTAACCAAATTGAATTAAAGATGTGTGGTATTTAAAGGCAATGCCTCAGCGGAAAGACATGAAAAAGAAAAAAAGTCCAAGGCCCGATTTTGCACCATGCCAATGGGAAGGACAAGTCGGAATAGCAACAGCTCAAATAGGAACAGCTCTAATATGTGTATTTAGTCTGTGTAAGACCCATGTAGCTTTACACAGTCTGAATCAGGCCCTGAGTGCTTTACCGAGGAACAGAGCACACATATAAATATATCAACAAATGTATCACAAATTTTAAGATATGGCAAACATAGACAGTGCATAAGGAATATGGAGCTTATTCATGTGTACATAGATGAAAGAACGTACTGATCGGCTTCTGAAAGAGAGGCGAGCTGAGGACTGGCCCACCTACACACTAACACACTGACACACCGTCACAAGCCCTGATTATAGCTCCTAATATGGATCAGGAATTTCACAGCTGGATGGTAGGGGAATAGAACACACACACACACACACACACACACACACACACACACAGAATGTGATGAAGAGCTTGTAGAGTCAGGCAACATAAACTCCTCTCTCAATCACTGTGTCTTATTTATACAGCTAGAGTTGTCGTACTTCTAATAATTCAAACAGAATTTATGTCCATATGTGTGCCACAAGTTTAATTTATAGTAGCAAGGATACAGGTTCCTCTTTGGGTGAGTGTGTCAGTGTCAAACCCATACTATTTAAAGAGCCCAGTCCTCAATGAGCTGAGGGATAATATTCCTGCCTGAGGAGTGATTTCAAACCGTTTTGTTAAACAATGTTACTTGCTCAGTGTTTCAGGGAGCAATTGGATATGGTAAAAGTTATAGATCACAACATTTCTTTATGAGTTACTGTGCATGTGAGACAGAGCCGTGTGTGTGTCAGCAGTGTGAGAGGGTTGGTACAGAGCTTTAGGGCGCTACAGACGGCAGTATGTCACATCCTGCTGAGCACGCTGATAAAAGACCTCATGAATATACAATATTCCTACCGCCTAACAGATTGGGAAAGTGTGTGTGTGTGTGTGTGTGTGTGTATGTGTGTGAGAGAGAGAGAGAGAGAGAGAGAGAGAGAGCAAGTAGAGCATGGCAGCCTGAGGTGTTGAAAAGTCCAACTGGAGACTTCTGTCCCTGTCTCTCATCAATATATTAACACAGAGACATCACTGTGATGGCCAGCACACTGATCTCAGATCTGTCACTGTATCTCCATTGTAAGGGCATGGTCAAATGTCGGGGTGATCTTGTACTTAATCAAAAATTGATTCAAAAATACTAAAACCACATGACAGACTACTCCAGAATAATAACAGAACAAAGCTGTAACAAACAGTTTTTGGTGGCTCATTTCTTCTGTAGCAGCAGAATGAATAGGAGAAATTCACCTCATTACACTTGTAATTGCTGTTATTACAAAGTCATTGTATTTCCAGTGCTATTTATTTCCAGTACAAAGCTAAACAAAAACATATAATAGTATAATACATGAATTTTGTTGACATCTGTGCTTTCCGCCCCCCTAAATGTCACATCTCAGCCACTCCACTATCACAGGAAACTCCCACTTTACCATTATTCAGTCGTACAGTCCCTCCACGATTGTTTTGTGATTTTCTTTCTCTGTGATTATTTCAACCAATGATCTGGAATTGCAATTATTTACACACACATGCCCCTACCTACAAATTATTATGTTGATTCGACACATTAAATGTCTCTCTGTGTGAGATCTATTTATTTTCTGATTTCTACACATCAATATAATTTCAAATAATTATATGAATAGTAGTCTATGGTTATCCCACGTATCACTGAATAGACTCAGATGTTGAGAAAGGAGTAATTCAATATTATATAATACTATATTATTGAATCTTCATATGTATGCTGTATTTGTCTGCCTGCATGGATTCAGAATAGCTGCATGTTTTCTCTCATGTGAAATTGATATTTGACAATAGCCTAGTCCTCCGCTCAAACCCACTAGAAATTTATCGAATCAGCTCATCAATTGTAGAAACAAAGAAACAAGCCAGGTATGTCAATACACTAGTTCTACATTAAAGCCCCTAGAGCCTAAATTGTGATGTTGAATTTTCCTTGATTGGCTAGATACAATGTAGGAAACACCTCTAACCCGATTAGTATAGGATTAGTATATTTTCATGAGAGCTGTAAAGTACAAGAACACAGACAAAACGTAAAACAATACACCCTGCAGTTGCAAATGAGTAAATATTTATTTCAATTAATCAAAAAAGTGCCTTTAAAAAAAAGCACCTTTAACAAGGACTACATTCTAGGCTCTTTTGTTCAGGCAAATTGTCTGGTACCAATTTCCTAGAATTAAGGGTAAGCACAAAGTTGGTTGGTTTTGCTATTATGAGAGTGTCTTAACTAATTTCACAGCAATTAATGCCCCACATTTAGCAGAGTTAACAGTGGGGAGACATTCTCTTGCTTTTGTGGCTTTTGCATTTGTGCGGCCCCTGGGAAGGAATTTAGACAAAACTCTCCTTTCAGACGGTGTTCTCATTGTGGCTGGTGGCTGGTACCCATCTATTTAGCTCAGTGAAGGTTCATTTAGTTCACCAAATCTCCCAGCTTTTTCTTGCTGCATCCATTTATTGCTTCTCATTCAGGGCCTCTTAAACGATTTTATATTCACTGATGTCCCCCACGTTCTGTTTCCACCCCTCCCCTCTCTCCCTATTTCTCTCGGTTTCCCTCTCTCCTCCTCCGTTTTTTTTTTCTCTCTTTTCAGGAAAATATCAACATTGACGAGGCAGCTAACTGTTTGGTAAAGCACATCATCTCCAGTGAGAACGACATGGTCCAATCAGAAGTGCCCGACACCATCTCCCCCCAATTAGAGAAGGGAAAGGGCGGGACCTGCTCCTCCTGCTTCAGATCCCAGTAATAGCTCATGACAATCGGATGCCTCTTTGTGTCTCATTACACAGGAGAGTGAGGAGAGTGTGGGAATGTGTGAGTGCCACGCGCCATCTCCTTCCTCTGACAGCTGGACTCGTTTTTATTTGTGTGTGTGTGTTTCCATGCATATGTGAATGCGGTTCTCATTTGAACGAGGGGCTGAGAGACAGAAAAGAGACAGAGAGAGAGAGAGTCAGCTCAAGGATGGAGAGAGACAGAGAGAGAAAGAGATGGATGCAGCTGTGTGCTTGTCAAAGGCAAGGTCACCCTCAAGGCGACTTGAAGCCTTGATTCTCCCACTTCAGTAACCATGGAGACACAGTTAATGAATACACACACACACACACACACACACACACACACACACACACACACACACACACACACACACACACACACACACAGTTTGTCTCTGTTTCCAAACCATATCAATTCTCCTTTCTCTCTCTCCCTTTTCTCACTCTTCCAATATCATTTTGTCTCTCACTCCCCACTATTCTCTCTATCTCTGCCTCTCTTTCTCCTCATCCCTCCCATCTCTCCCTACATGTACTTTTTATGACAATGTCTGCCATATTTCACATTTTGGGCCATTCAAGCTAGCTCTCATTCCATCTGGTTATCCAAAGTAATTCCCTCTCAGTCCCTATAGTACATTCAGTTACATTCCTGGCTATGATTGCATTGGATCTGGTTTTGTTATATTCTACGTGGTCATTTTTTATGGCACTGCCAGTTTGAAGAGAGCCAGAAATTGTTTCTTTGTTTATAATGCCTGGCCCCAATATTGTATGTCCTTAATGTATAGAATTAAAGTGGCTTTTATGATGCAAACCATTTTATTTAATTTCTCCAATAGATATATTCACTATATATTTTATTTATAAGTGCACTTGCAATATAACTGTATGACCGCCTTACTTTGCATCTGTCTTATACACAGAAATAAAATGGATAGAACAGCCCCGTTCAAGTCAACATTGAATCATGAATCATCAAGCATCTTGGGTGCAGCAAAGAGCAGCATGATAAAAAAAAAAAGGAAGTGTCCAATCTATCATTTTTAATTCTTTGGTTTTGTATTTCAACTTCCCATTTTTACTCCATTGTTCATAACTTGTAATATTTGTAAGTATGAGATGAATGCTGATATATACACATGTACATATTATATATTTGGCCCGATTAGAACCAAAGATGTATCCAGTGGAACACGTGTTATATATGAATAAACCATAGCTTTCCCAACTGAGTGGCTGCATTTTATTTTTGTGCCTGGATGTGATTTTATGTTATCTATAAATTCAGGTATAACGGAGTCCAACATGTGGAGAAACCTTTTATAGGAAGTGTTAACAGCTGTGTCACTCACATACAGTAGGCTACATTTGCACACAAAAAACAAATTTTGCTAAAACAAAATGTATAGTTATGATCACATTTTAACACAAGATGTAACACAATCAATAGCACAGCACTCTATTTTTTTTTAACCCTAACCTATAAAATCAGAGGAAAATGTGCTCTTCGAAATGAGACTGTGAAATTCAAATTTTAATACATTAAATTTTAAAAAATCATATTCAGGACAGGATGCAAATGTACAATTTTGTTAGATTTTACACAGCAATTGTTTGGTTTCCCAAAAGTCTTTATAATATATATATATAAGTCAATATGGTGGAACCTTGTTTATCTAAATGTAAGACAGATCTGAACCTGATGCATGATGGAGCTGACCCCATGTTTACTTGTCATTTACACCAACTACATTCCAGTCACAGCTCAATCCTCAGAGAGATGCATGCAAAAAGCCTGGAAGGAGAACCTGACAATAGGATGTCAAGAGTCTGGTGATGTTTTTGGCTTAAATAGTTTTAGAAGTTATTGCACTTTCAGAATTAACTATAATCTTAACATGTTAAAAGACTTTTTCCACCCTAAAATGGTGGACTGTCCCAAAGGAGCAACAGTACTTTAAATGTTTATTCGATATGGCTGAAAATACGTTGGGATAGAGAAATAAAAATTCTTCTTAAGACCAAAACCAGAGCTGGGCCTGTTAATAACTATTTTATTTTCCCAAAGCCTAACCAAATCCCTGCAATGTAAACTGAATGAAATCCTGTCAGTTAGTGGGTTACTGGTGGGTACTGTGGTTGTTTGGCCCCGCCAAGTGACGTTTAACTCAACCAAAGGGATTGTTTCTGCCTTCAGAGGAGCTCTGCCTCTGATAAATGTTATACAAAAAGGCTGAGTACTTCCTGTAAACACACTGATGAGTTGAGTCTGGGTTGTTTTGTTCGCTGAGTGATTTAACAGTGATGTGTGTGTAACCCAGCAGCTGGGTCAATCTTGGTACCATGCGGGAGTCTCCAGTGGGCTGAGAGACGAGTCTGCAGCTGAAGGCAGCTACATGCAGCTCACCTGCTGAAAATGAATGGAGTAAGAGGCATCTTACAGTGAGTAGTAATTCATGTTACATTACTGTACAGTTAGCTAGCCTTTCACCTAGCTGGCAGCTGTATGTTAGTAACACAGTTAGACTAAGGTTATAGTTTGAGTTTCACAAGTTGACATAATTTCACCTTCATGTAACCATTCGGCCAAGACACACAAATTTAGTTGACAGCGAAGATGCACATATAAACATTTGAAGCTAGAGCCATCAAACTTCACATACATGTTTGCCAAGGGGTTCCAAAGTGTTTCAGATCAGATTTGGTCTATTATGTTGCTGTGAGGACAAATTGACAATTCTTCAAAATGCAATATCTCAGACATCTGTCTGTTTGGCCCATGGGCTTGGACCCCTAATGGCCACTTGCGGCTGTATTTCAGTGACCTTCAAGATCTGCCATGCGACTGCACACTCTGTTACCTCACCATTCCCACTGACAGCACCATTCTCTGTATATACTGTGTGTGAGTGTTTGTGTGTGTGTGATGGAAAAAAGGATTAAGCTGATTGAACTTGTAATACCTATAGATGTGGTAAACCTACTATATGTAGGAGGATGCACTTGTTTGTTTGTGTGAGTGTACATCTTTATTGTATGTGTGTGTGTTTGCAGCATGGTCTTTGCGGTAGTGTGTGTCCATAACCCCGGGGGGGGGGGGGGGGGGGTGTTATGGAAGAGGTAATCAGTATTCCTAATACTGCTAACCTGCTGGGATCTTTGTTATGAGGCCCACTGTGATGAGTCTCTATCTCAGGGATGCTCTCCAATCCTACACACACTGAAACACATCATCCTAATGGGTTGGCTGTTGGCGCTTGTTAGAGATTAAAGGCTGTTACATTGGCTGTAAGCAGCTTAAAGGACGATATCAGTGTTTTCGACATGCACATCCTATGTCAACCATTGTTTGGCATTTTCTGTCATGGACTACAAGTGTATCAGAAAATACATTCATAGTTGCTTACCTCTCTATGAAGCATGTTTTGAACTACTTCTTCTTCCTTCCGCTTTATCACATCCCTCCCCAACACGTTCCTGACCTAACATGAGTTCAGAGCAGCAAAGTCTGGATTTCAAGATGAATCGCATTTTTGATTTTGATCATTGCCCACTGAGGTTATTTGGCTGCTTGCTCCGTGTCTGTTGGATCTCAGTTCAAATTTAGTAGTACTAACCACAGGGAAGCAGGCTAAAATTGATCCTATGTGGCCCAGATTGGACAGTCTTTCCATGGTTAGCCTGCAATGAAAAGATCAGATCTGAATGTGCTGATGATCAAACACAAAGGTGATTTATGAAGAGAATTGTCATGATGTCAAGATAGGTGGTTTGCATCGATGAACTTTATGTGAAATATCAAAAGCAACAATACCTAGGATAAAGTAAAAAGCCTCAGATCTCAGAAGGTTAAGAATCAGACTATAATTCTATATGTTCTCTCTGTTTTTCTTCTATTTTTGATTCACGTTTTTGTGCCACTGTATTTTTTTTCACCCCAGACAGAGAGAGTTTTGCTGAAGCTCTGTTAGATATTGGTTACCGGTTAGAGCACACAGGAGAAAGATGGCGTCACTTGCTAATTTGTAATAATTGCATGTGAATTTCAGCGCTCATGTAAAATGCACTGTAGAGTTATGTGGGAATTTTCCTTTGGTATGTGTCAGAAGCCAACCCCCTTCCCTGCGCGGCACACACACACACACACACACACACACACACACACACACACACACACACACACGCACACACACACACAGATGATCAGAAAATTCCACAGATTCATCTCTTGCTCTCTGCTCTCTGGTCTCTACGGCAACAAGCTGCTGAGAGAGTGATAGTTTCTTTTTTCTTCCAGACCTGTGTGATTGTAGTTGTCCTTGATTCCTATACCCATCACACAGGGAGAGAGGGAAAAAGAGAGAGAGAACGAGGGAGAGAGAGAGAGAGAGACGGAGAGCACCTACAACGAGCAGCTACAATCACAAGACTTCTCGGTCACACAGGAGAGAGAGCAAATCAGCTGCACGTGATTTCAGAATGACCACACACACACACACACACACACACACACACACACACTATTATATATAAATATTATATAATATTTGTGTAATAGGGTTATGAATTTGTGTCATAAGATAAATATTATCAAAAATCTAAAATATTTGATGCATGTTTTTGTCACAACAGTTTTAGAGCTGTGTGCTATGTTATGTAGTTTAGGTAGTACTATGCTGACATAAGAGGTTATGAATGTAAAGATTATTTTCTGGATAGTTTATGTTTATGTTTATGTTATCTTTGTTATTACATAGGGTATGCAATGTTTAGGCACTGCAGATTCCCAAGAGCCCTGCAGGAGGGAAGTGTAGTGTGCACTTGTCCACCAAGTGGTACGGTAGAAGTCAACGGTCAACCAACTGGAGGCTGGTGCGCTGTACCCCCACATACCAAGAAGTAGCTCAGTGACTTTCTATTGGTGGATGTCCACTGGGGAGGGAAATTCACACACAAAGTGGTGCTACCCATTTATTTGAACGAAAGCACATATAAAAATTCTGCAGGGGATTGTGGGAAGGTGAGTGGCCAGAATTTGCGACTGTAGCGACGGGGAGGAATTGACCTCTTGGCTACTTTATGCTTTAGTTTCTGGTGAATAGTGGATGACTGCTTGATAGTTTGTTGACGAAGCTTCAGTAAACTAGTTTATTCCTCTCAATACAAACAAACCCACTTCCACAGCCATTATTTTCACGCATAGCACTGTCAAGCATCAGGGGCGTTGAGTATGGACATTCACCGTAACTATAGTGGCTAAGTCAACGCATAGATTCATTATTTTGTTCTCTCCACTCGAGATCGTGGAAAGTAGAGAGAGACAGGAAGGACTGCGAGAGAGAGGACATCACGGTGACATGGTATAACCAACCGAGCCATCAGGATGTCCCAACAGATTACAAATTTTAAGTTCAAGTGCAAGTAGTTTATTTGTCACATACACACACGAGGTGTGCAGTGAAATGCAAAAGAGAGAGAGACCATTGCAGAGATATGAAATACCTGTCACTGTTGTCCTTTTAATCACCTTCATTGTGTTTTTTTTTATACAATTTTGATTGTTTAAAGTTGGCCTTTCAGCACTGAGCAAGTTGCAGAAACCTGGGCACCAAGAAACCCACTCTAGACCTATTGGGGACTTTCAAAATGCATGGGCTTCAAATGGAAATTCAGCTAGCTGTTACCACATGAAAAACTGCTCTTTGGAGATGAACAATTTTCATCTTTATGCAGTGATACTTTAGTGTAAATAATAAAATATTATGGCCATTGCAATAAAACAGCCACGGTGAAAATACAGGCACTGAGCACAGATCTAGTGCTACTATATGGTCGATAAACATTGAGAGAGGTGTTGCAAGCGGAGGCTGTGGCAGGCATACTCTGGCTATGAATTAAACACACACTAAAAGAGAATCAATACCAGGAGCCAGGGGAGACTCTGGATGAATGGAAATAGCGGCTGCACCTCCGACTTTGATCGATGAGTGTGAGTGTGCAACTTTGTGTGTGTGTGTGTGTGTGTGTGTGTGTGTGGCCTGGCAGCAGCACCACTCTCAGTGAGTTTTAAAGTGTACCCAGGTTCTAAATGGAGCGCTATGTAGAATATCAAAGCCCCACTCTGAATGATGAGTCATTCACTACTGGACCGAAGAGAGAATCAGGTTCAATAGCAGACCCAGGTTACACACACACACACACACTCTTTATCTCTCTCTCTCTCTCACACACACACACACACTCTCGCACACAAACGTAGGCATGCACAAACTCTCTCTCTCTCTCTCTCAAACACACACTCCCACAAGCACGTACACACACTATTGATCGGACGTCCAGATCTGTTTACCCTTAGATACCCTTCGATTTGTTTGTGTAAGGCTGGGTATTATTCGGAAATTGTTGGCACCAATACCAGTCTCGCTACCTCAAATTCGCTACCAATAACAAACAGTACTTTTGCTCAGTACTTTCCATCCATTTGTTTTTCATAAAGCCGGTGGCGTGTCTCTGCAGATTAAGAAATCTAATAAGAAAATGTTAATTCGTCTGATTCATTTAATGGTAATGCTAGATTTTAAACCACGTAGTAATTCAAACAGTTGCTGCTGTTTATGTTTATGGATGCAGGATGCTTGGGCAGTCACATATACATATAACAACATGTTTGCCTCCTGCCACTATTATATTGTCTGAGGTGGCTCTGTCATCACGGAAATCACTGCCAGGAATCACATGGGGGAGAGTGGGTCAAAGAGGGCTGTGGGAGTGTTTGTTGACTCAAGTTGGGCCTTCTCTATCTTTCTGACTATATGCTGTTTGTCATGTTATTTCTTCCAATCCAAGTTAAGCTGAATACAATGGCAGTAATAGCGGCTACTTGTGCGAACAGTGGCAACAACTTCTGTTCTGTTTATGTCTCTGAAAGTTAAAGTATCAAAAGTTATCTTCCAAGGTCCTAACACTTGCTTGGTAGTATCAGTGTGATTCAGGTTTGGAAACCTAGGCAGCAAGTTACAAATCGTATCTTTTCCCCATACTGCCACAAACATCATCAGTGCCAACACAGTGACCCTGAAAATGAGTAAGTGGGTAAAGAAAATGAATATTTTTAGGCTGTAAAATAGCCCTAACCCTAACCCATCCTCCACAGTGCAGGTTGAACAGGTCCCCTCCACTAACACAGTCTCTTGCTTTCCCCTTTAATTATATATTTACATGGACTGATATGTTTTACGTTTGTAAAATACAAAATAATATCATACAAAAATATTTGTATGATGTGTCTTTTATCTAAAGGTGGAAATAAACTAGAAGGGAATCTGGCCGATTTCAGGCAGATTTCCCTCCTTCAGAGAATCAGGCCAGCTTGGGATCAAGGATTATCTGGTAGTGTGAAGCATTACCGACTACATCTGAACCCTCCCGATCAACTCGCAAGCTGGTCTGATAATATCAAACAAGTTTGATATTTCTGATTCCAAATCGGTGCGGTCACCTGTATGTGGGTCTTTAAGATTCACCTGTCCGCCTCCATTGTTGTTTTGACTAAATTCACATTGGTTCGTGCGAGTTCCTGCGAGACTAGAGGTCCTGCCGCATCAAGAATCTGTACAGGAATCTGTGTGTGTGTGTGTGTGTGTGTGTGTGTGTGTGTGTGTGTGTGTGTGTGTGTGGGGTGACGCAATGTTTGCTGGCTTGCCTTACCTTGGCAGAGAAGAGGGTATGTTGAGTATTGGTCAGCAATGCCCTTCCCCGCTAAGCCAACCGGCTGTCCTCTGGCGGATGTGGACACACACACGCACACACACACACACACACACAGGGCATGTGTGTGTACAGAATGATGTGACCTTGTGCTGAGTGTGTTCTACACTTGCTCCCAGTTTAGCAATTATTAAAAGTTTGGTAGATGCCAGCATGTGTGCGCGTTTGTGTTTGTTGTTGTGAGTTTATGTTAATATCTGTGCATATTTTATGAAAAGGCACTTGTGTGTGCACATGAGCCTGTGCGTGTGTGGGTGTGTGTGTGTGTGTGTGTGTGTGTGTGTGTGTGTGTCAAGCTGCACAGACCTAGGCTACTCTGCAATGCATCTGCAGAATGAAGAGGAGGAAATGCGCATCAGGCATGTGATCAATGTTTAAATGAATCTGATTAGATTTATACATGGCTTGTTTATAGCTGACACATACATAGTCACCAATCAGCCACAACATTAAAACCACTGACGGGTGAAGTGAATAACATCGATGATCTTGTTACAATGGCACATCAAGGGGTGGGATATATTGGGAAGCAAGTGAACAGTCAGTTCTTGAAGTTGATGTGTTGGAAGCAGGAAAAATGGGCAAGCGTAAGGATCTGATCGACTTTGACGAGGGCCAAATTGTGATGGCTTCTCCAAAACGACAGGTCTTGTGGGGTGTTCCCGGTATGCAGTGGTTAGTACCTACCAAGGAAGGACAACCGGTGAACCGCCAACAGGGTCATGGGTGGGGTCAGAAAGGTGTCAGAACACACAGTGCGGGTCTGCGTAGCTGCAGAACAGTCAGAGTGCCCATGATGACCCCTGTCCACCGCTGAAAGCGCCTACAATGGGCACGTGAGCGTCAGAACTGGACCATGGAGCAATGGAAGAAGGCGGCCTGGTCTGATGAATCACGTTTTCTTTTACATCATGTGGACGGCTGGGTGCGTCTGCGTCGTTTACCTGGGGAAGAGATGGCACCAGGATGCACTATGGGAAGAAGGCAAGCTGGCGGAGGCAGTGTGATGCTCTAGGCAATGTTCTGCTGGGAAACCTTGGGTCCTGGTGTTCATGTGGATGTTACTTTGACTCGTACCACTGACCTAAACATTGTTGCAGACCAAGTACACCCCCTCATGGCAACGGTATTCCTTGATGACAGTGGCCTCTTTCAGCAGGATAATGCGCCCTGCCACTCTGCAAAAATCGTTCATGAATGGTTTGAGGAACATGACAAAGAGTTCACGGGAGATCTAACCTGTTAAAGACTGATTCAACTGGAACGCTGTCTTCAGCTCCACCTTCATAACACAGGTGTCACATAGCAGACAGACTGTAAGTTATATTATGGTATGTACACTTCCTGGACTCACACAAAAACTGTGAATGCTGTGATACCACCGTTTTTGGCAGCTAGTGCAACGGCACACAGTACAATTATTGTTTTCTATTCATTCATAGAGTCAAATATTAATTCTCCCTCACCCTTCACTCCAAAGGCTGTGGGTTATTGTTTTTCAGGAGGTTATTTGAGAGGGTGCACTGCCTGGAAGTTGACTTGATGAGTTTTTACAGTTTCTGGTCACAGTAAAGCACCCTGCTGTCAGTCTCTCTGTCTATTTACCCATCGATTTATCTCCTTATCCATCCCTATTTCCACTTCATTTACTTCATCTCCTGCCTCTGTTCATCTGCAACCCTTTCTCCCTATACAATGTATAATATCAGGGCAGAAATTTTTTTTTCCTTGCTGCCTAAATGGCCTCAAGAGTGAACACCCCAGATAAATGTTAAATTGACTCACAACAAACAGGATGAACATGTGACTCTACACTTCTGAAGGACATAAATCTGAGTAAGTGCATTTCACCTTCATTTCACACCGCAGTTCAAACAATATCCTCACTTTGCCTTATCCTGATTTTATATCTCTTTTTTAATCATTTCTCCCTCTTCTTGGCAAGTTCAGCTTGCACTACATGCAGTCTGACAGGCACAACCCTAAAAGACTTTTATTTTGGAAACCAAAAATAGTTCAACTGTAAAGATCAGATCGTCGTGTGCTTGTTATCTTTCATTTAAAGGTGTGTCCATTTGAATGCACCATTCTTACATGCAGACCTGAGAACTGTCTTCTCTGTGATACTTTAAATAGTTATAGTTTATGCAAAGCAAACATTTACAACTTCCATAGTTCCATTTCAATATGTCCAAATGATTATTTATTGGTGAGTCACAAAGAAGTCTGGGTAATGGTTTTGTTTCAAGTTTCTTTATATGTTTGGGAAATATTTAACATAGCTTAACTATTTGGATACTATTTGATGTGACATTACTTTGGATACTATTTAACATTATGTTCGGATGAGAGAAAAACAACAAAGGTTTTTTTGATTTTGGACATTTGATTGCTGAAGTGTTGCCAGTGCAATTTCAGTTTCCTACTAAGAGTCCTTCGTATTGGCTTACCCAGTGCCTATGCAATGACAGAAATACTTGAATGTTTTTTGGGTTGCCAATATGGGCAGGATTCATAGAGCTACTAACAGTGTCAAGCCTGAGTGGCTGGACTCCAAGTCTGAGAAGTGCTTGAGGGTGATGGAGGGGTTAAAATGCCACTTCTCACAACAGGGATAGCCTTGGGTGTTTTACTTTGATTTTCATATTCTCAATGTAAATACCTATAAATACTTTTACCAGCCCATGTAGGTTTAGAATATGACATGAAAAAAGTGCTGACCTTGTGTCTTCAATGTGACCCTTTAAGACCTAACAGTGCTTACTGGCGGGCGGGCCCAATCATACTTGCACACACACACGAAAAGTAATTTGAAGATGGTCACGAAAACCAGTGGCTTTATGTCCTATTGCATGCACACTTGCGCCCCCTCAGCCGGCGCACCCCGGCCCTCACTTTCACTGCGCAAAGGGGTTTGTTTCATCCTCTGACTCTTGCCTGTGTGTGTGTGTGTGTGTGTGTGTGTGTGTGTGTGTGTGTGTGTGTGTGTGTGTGTGTGTGTGTATGACATAAAATGTGTGGACTAATAAAGTGTGTTCTTCAAGACTGGCCAGGTGGGTTGCCGACATCGCCGCAGTTTTCAAAGTCCTTTTATAAGTCTGAACGCATAAAAACTAACTAACTACTGCTAACTACCGTAAACTGGTAGGCGTGAGCAAGGGGGAGTGGAGAGCGTGTTCAAAGCCTCGACTTAGTTTTGTCTCAGTAGCCCCCTCTAGTGGCAAGACACATAATTTATTGCACATTTAAGTATAACAAAGACAACGTCAGATGTCAGATGTCAGAACTATGCATTTTAATGGGGGGAAGAGGTGGGGAAGAGGCCAGGAATGGTGTCGTCACATTTCTTCAGAGTCAGCAGTCTTCTGCTTTCTCTGTCAGCTGTTGGAGAGAGAAACAGAGGTTATCAGTAAAGTGAAACAGGAATCTACTTGTGTTCAACAAGATCCTGTCTGTCTGTACCTGAGGCTGCACCACTGTTTTTTCCCCTCTCCTCCAGTAGGAGGAGGAGAAAAAGTTGGGCAGCCTGCTGATGGCGAGCCTGCTGGCTGTGGGCCTCATCCAACTGCCTCTCTCGGGCAACAAGCTCTATCTCAAGAAACCTGCAGCGGCGGTTCCACATTTCTCTCTCCTTCTCCTTCTCATCAAAGGCCTCCTGTACAAGGGTTCTCTTGAGTTCACTCTCAGCTAAGGCTGTTTGAAGGCCAGCTTTTTCCATGCTTGTCATCTTGACTACCTCAAGAGCCTTTGCCATGTTCTCCTCAGCTGTGTGTAGTTGTGCAGCATGCTCATCTAGCTGGGCTGCCTTAAGCTTGTTTTCCTGAATACGTTTCAGAGCTTCCTCCCCTTTCTGCTCTGCCTTTGAAAGTTCAACTTTCACTTGAGAATATACTTGGTCCACCACTTGTTTGTATTTGGTGACCTTGTCTCTTTCCTCCTGAAGCTCCCTTTTCTCCTGGTCGAACTCCTTGAGCTCTTCGATCTCCAAAAGCCGCTCCTCAAAGCACTCAAGTTTGACCTTCAGCAGGTCAAAGTCCTCCTGAACTTATGTTCACCACTGTCCCAACTTGCATGGTGACCTGACAAGAGATCTGAGCTGGCTTGACCTGCCATGACCCCTATTCCAAATACTACAAGTTAAAACAGTAAATATTTGCAAATGACCAAACTAACTTCTCCGTCAGAGCACCACATGCTGTCTTCAAACTCTGGCTAGACACACAGCTCTTGCTGAAAGTGAGGGAAAAGATATCAAACCCTAAACTTATGTCAATTCCTGCATCATTTTTTAAGTGATCCATTCCATTCTTTACTCAGTTTCAGGACTATAGCTTAAAGGCCTATACACTGACTGTTGGAGAGTTCGGCGCATGGTCACCTTACCCACTATATGAGGAGAGGAGTGGCACCAAAATCAGCTCTGTGAGTCCGGTAGATAGTTCCTGGCTCCACCTGCTCCACCCCTTATACTCCACTTAGCAAACTATGTGTCGACACCCTGGAAATCTCACTTCCCAGTAGCTTCCAGAGAGTCAAGGGGTTACGCCACAGTCACTTTGTTGATTATTTCCATGCTTGAGATACTGTACACAGTAAACAGTAAACAGTGTTGAGGTTTAAATCACAAACCATATAATAGAGCCTGAAGTATTAGGGTATATTAGTAGTGATTCTTTCATAACAATAATGGCTACAGATATATTAAACACACCCCAGCCATTTGGAGTGGTCATAGCCTAGACCGTGGTACAGCTCAGAGGCCTCTATCAGATCTAAGGGGCCTAGAGGTCAAGTGTGGGCGTAGGAGTCCAGAAATGTAAGTAGCAGCAATGCCCATTCAAACAGCAAAGAGCAAACAAGCAACACAATCAAGTCAATTCTGAAGCAAACTGGAAGCCAGTGAAGGGAAGCAAGTACCAGGGTGACGTGTGATTCAATTTACGACCATGTTTCCCTTCTGAAAATTGTTTTTTGAACACAATTTTATTTGACTGATTTTCACGTAAAAGTAAATAAAAGTAGTTGAGTGTTTTTATTAAGCTACTCTTGTGTATTTTCCAATTTACTCACTAATCTAACTGAAAGCTGTATTCATATTCAGAACATTTCAGTACTCCTTCCATAGCAGATGAATTTACTTGCTTTCCTCCTTGGGTTTATTTCTCCACACCACAGTGAATATACTTGTTAAAGACTCATTCTCATATAATCTCTCTTTCTTGTATAGTGAGCTGAATGGTGCATTTAGAGGTTAAAAATGCTCGCTGAGAAACACTGTAAACCTCACCTCTACAGCTTTATTCTTCCCGCAGAGAATAACATACCAAAGGTCAAAAGTGTGTGTGTGTGTGTGTGTACACTATTCTTGAGCCTGTGTGTGGATGTGTTACCCTTTCTGTGGTGTCAGTCCTGCCTTACAGCGCTATCTAGCCCGTATAGCACTGCACATAACACACTGTCAACCAACATGCAGCTCTGATCACACACTCACACACAAACGTGCAGCAGCACGAACATACACACTGCATATGTGTGCTGTGCGTGTGTATCTGCCAAATTCCAGTTACATCTATAACCTATGAAGTAATCTTCATAGGAGCACAACCTAGCATTGCAGCATTACAAATCCAAGCTTCATTATTAAATCATGGTTAGGCCTGCTAACCAGATACAATGTTCAGGTCCTGGAAAAATAAAAAATAAAAATAAAATAATAATAAAATGCAAAAGAAAACCTCAACTCTGTTGTAATTTGCGACCAGTGCTGAATCTTTAAATGTATACTGAAATCATGAATAAGACTCACAGCAACACCATTAAACCTTTAGTTGCTGCACAATGAAGTTTAATGGAAGCACTGTCTGCATAATTGAAACGTATAATGACAAGCGTTTTAGCATAACGGCACTTAAAAGTTTGAAACTGCTCAGGTGTCTGATAAATCAAGAAAAGTTCCCAGTAGTTCATTTAAAACTATCAAATGCACTTATGCCGAATTTGATTTACTGATCTCGTCAAACCCTAGTCTGGCTTTCCATATCACCACCCTCCATCTCCCAAACTAAACACAGAGAAGGGTTGCAATGAAAATCATGGATGTGATCACATGTATGTGTGTGTACTCATACATTTCCTATTTTTTGTGTCTTTTCAATCAATTGAGAACAGTTAAAATCAGCCGACCTCTTTTTGGCATATAGAGTATTGACTATGTGGCAACCGGAGGGGTGTGAGAGGATGGATTCACCATGAAATGAGATGAGATCAATGAGAGGCCAAGACAAGCAGTTTGACAAAGAACAAAAATGTTTTATTAATAAGCCTCTGGGGTTTGGGGAGGGAGGATGGATAACTGTGGGTCTGGGGTATTTGTCAGTCAACAAGTCTGAGGGTTTAGCGGACATCCGGTCTGCCTGTAGAAAAACAGACAACGCAAAGAGTGAGCCCAAGACTTGTCAGGTTCCCTGGGATGGGTGTGCCACTCTGGCATCTGGCAGGGAGAAATAGTGAGCATCCGTCGTGTCATTCCTCTACATTCTCAAAATGTACTGTTTTGAGGCCGGGTACTCTCTGCCACTCCAAAGCCCTTGTGACCCACCGCTGGGGGAAACTGTGGAGGAGAGATAGCGGCTGTTTCTCCCCCAGAGCTCTCTGTGTCTCCAGGAAAGTGGCAGGACAAAAAAAAGACTGTTTGCTAATTGGTCACAGGCGGATCCAAGTCCCAACGGGCTGCAGCACATGGACTGGAAAATAGACTTGCTGTGACACTTCACCCAGCCTGACTCTGTAGCACTGTCCCTGGTGCCCACCTGCCATCCCTTCTCTAACCTCCTCTTGGTACTGAGGGTGTGCTGAGTGTCTCTCACCTTTCGGGATGTCGGGAATAATAAAAATGATAATAATACGAACATTACTACGATGACAACTACTGCTACTACTACTAATACTTAAACTGCTGCTACTCCTGCGACTGACTACTGCTATGAATACTACTGTTACTGAAAGGAGGACTCACTAGACGTGCTATCATAAGGATGGAAGACAGAGTACAGGGAAGGAGGGATGGTGGCGCGAGAGGAGGTGACAGGATGGATGTGCTGTAGGATCATGTAAGAGGAGGTGGGAGACAGAGAATGGGAGGGTTAGGGTTGGATGGATGGATGGATGGATGGATGGATGGAGAGTGGGAGGTTGGAGAGGAGGGGGATAGAGGGAAGGTGGGAGGATGAGAGGGAAGTTGCCAGGCAGTGTGGGAGTTTGAGGGCATTTTCGAGTGGTGTGTGTGTGTGTGTGTGTGTGTGTCTGTGTGTGTGTGTGTCTGTGTGGGCGAGTGAGCATGGGACCGAGTGATGGAGGCAGCAGTTGTCATGGCAACAGAGGATGTCGTCTTGTACCACAACATCTTAGCTGTCCCAAAATCCTACAGACCTCTCTCTCCTCTCTCTCTCTCTTTGTTGTCTCTGCCTCTCTGCCTCTCTCTTTCTCCCTCCTCCCCTCCCCCTTTTTGTGTATCTGTCTTCCGTCTCTTTGCGTCTCTGTCTTTCTCTCGTCTCTTTCTCTATCTGTTGCTAGCTTTCTCTCGTTCTCATGTTCTCTTTTCCATGTCCAAATATATCCACGCAGTCTTCTCACTCCCTCCTCCCTTCCTTTCTCCTCTATCTTTCTCCTCTGCCCCCCCCCCTGTCTTCGTTCCCTGCATTCTCGCTCTTCCCCTCTATACAGTAGTTGTAACAGACCACTGGATATAAATAGAGGTGATAAATGAGAGTGAGATTACCACGGTGTGCGTTCGGATTTTCGCTTTAATGTCCTCTCTATAGACTCGGTAGTGGGATATCCCTCCACAGAGGCCTGTAACTCTCTCTCTCTCTCTCTCTCTCTCTCTCTCTCTCTCTCACACACACACAAACACACACACACACACATACACACACACCCCCCCCCCCATTATTTCACTGCTTTACTGCTTTACCGGGAAAACGCTGAGGCCGCTTAGCCCAGTCAGCCTCGTGAGCATTTCTGGAATCCCAGGAGATATCGGCACTGGAGGTTGTTTCAAAGCTACATGAATGATCAACGGCTACAAAGATCTTGGCAACCTGCTAAAAAAGCAACAGAGCGCCAAAGAAGTAAATGCATGTCCCGCCTCTCTCTGATCTCTAAATTGTGTGTGCACCTGAGGTTAACAAATGTAAATACCAACTTCCTAATGGCAGCAAATGTATAAAACTCGTGTAGGTGGTTACCACTGTCATGTCCATTACAACTTGCAAACTAACCCTGTAGTGTGTATGCCTTCATGTGTGTGTGTGTGCATGTGTTTTATGTGAATGCTTGCATATGAAAGAATGCATGTGTTTTTCTGTCTAACATGTGCCTGAGGGAAAGAGCAGTAAAGAGCCTAACCCTGACCCTCTAGTCTGGCTTATGGTAACACCAGCAGCTCATGGGAACTGATCACGGCCTGGTATATTCTCAGTAGTACACATCACATGCGAGGCCGTGGAATGTGACCTGCATCAGTCGCAACACGTCTCCCTTGTCTCTCTTTCTTTCCCAGGTCCTGGCCGTAATAACTGTGCTTGGCACCGTATTTATATTTACATCCACTCAGCTGACACTCTCTTCCGGAGCGACTTATCGTGAGCGGGTAGTGCTCAGTGTCTTGCTCAAGGACGGTTCAACGGGGCTTAGGTCGGTGGTGTTCATGACACGCTGCACCTGTAATCTTCTGGTTACATGACAGTCTCTCTAACCACGAGGATCCTTGTCATCCTTCTGTTGGCTTTGAATTAATTCAATGGACTTAAGACATTTCATGCTCAAATTGATCGACTAACCTTTTGATACAGGGATTGGCAGTATGTGGCAGCTAGGTTTTACATGTACCTACGTGTATTTTAAGGTGGTCATAGTTGTGGAACAGATCTGTATAAGTTATGATTGGATATGAAAGTGGCAAAAAGCTTATTTTCCATGTGCACAGTACCACCATTTACACACACACACACACACACACACACACACACACACTTTCTCTTTTTTTTCCTTTCCTGGCCTCACACGCTCGCACACATAAACACGCAATGTGATTTATGGCTTTATTAGAGACAATCTCTGTCCCCGAGAGAGAGAATGAGGCAGCAACAGGACAAACACACAGGACCACCTGAGACCCAACACCACACTCATCAGTCCACATTAGGAAAGGAAGGAGAAAGAAACAAGGGCAAAGGGATACAAGATGAAGAAATGGAGAATGGGTAAAAGGAAAATAATGTCTGATAATGATAATAATAATGTCTGGCAGCTGGTGCATTTTTCTCCGGGGGGGGGGGGGGGGGGGGCTATGTCAAAAATCTATCTAAGGTATCATCAGTGTATTTAAATAAAGGCCTTTATTTGTATTTGCGGAGCTGAATGAACATTTGTTATAATGAAACATGATTAGTTAAGGTAAGTTAAGGTATTTCAATTAGTGCAAATTCTTTATAATAATTATCTTTTATACTACAATTTGTTATGGTGAAAGACTAAAGTAAGCGAAAAGTGCCTTGATAAGTGCAAAAGAAATCTGACAACACAAAACCCTGAGACAATGGCAGAAAAGTATAAACACAGTAAGACAAAATTTAAGAAAAAAACAAATAAATATGATATTACATTTGAAATACCCAGTGGCATCAAAAAGCTAAGTGAACTGGCTCAAAGACTTTGAAATTTACTTTTTGTACATAAATCTCTCATTGAGAGATGCAAATATTATTATTATTATATTATTAAATATTATTTTAGACAGGATGTGCCTGTTTTTGTCAACCTCTTCATTATGCTTACAGATCCCTATCCTGTAGCCTTCATCAAGCTGAGCAGCTATGTTTACTTTCCCAAACATTTGCTTTTGATTTTTCTGATATGTGGTTTAAATCATTCAAACCTGAATCCATGCTGGTCTGAGACCTGTCGTTTGAAAAAGGGTGCAGGGAAAGCAAAATAAAGCATTGGTGTCACTGCATACAGTTAGCCAAGCCTTCCTACTCATGGTGCATTTTATGTCAGCTGTACCAGGAGCCACTCACTCTCTGCTGCCACCCAGTGGTTGGTGGTGTGTAAATCAGCAGCATTCAGATAAATGCAGTTGGGGCACATAAAATACCTCAGTAACTACCCCACTCGTGAATTTTGAAGCTTTTATGTGTCTTAAAAAAGGTGGTTGCTAACAAGTGGCTAAATGAGACTACAGAGGTTGTCGGGAGATGTTAAACGCCCATCACGCCGAACACGGTAACTCATCTACTCACTAGTCCGTCTTTACAGCCTCTAGCTGTGTTTATACTCACGCTCTTTGCAAACTATTCTAACTCAAACTTTCCAACTCGTAGATTTTTAGTGGTGGTGACATTGAAGTCATGCGACCGTGGTGTTGTTAATTTATAGCCTAACGTTAGCTTTTTACTTCTCGTGATTGCATTTACGCTTCAAAAAATCATAAAAGTTGTGTTCATTTGTGAAGATTATCTTGCTGAAGAAAACGTGTAAGTATCATAAACTTTTGTTTGCCACAGAGTTTATTTTCTGCAATAATCCAAAATCCAATACAAAAATCCTTGGCTTGGCTTTTTGTCGAGGGAACCAGGGCGATGCTAACTTCCAGGTTGGCCTACTAAAATACGTCATCCCTGCACCACTCTATGAAGTCTAGGATGTGGGGAGTGGTGGGGCGGCACCCTAGCGCCCTCTATTGGCCAGACACCACTGGGTCTGATCAGGGCTCCTTTGCTCCTGTGCTGAGTTTCATTGCAATGTGATATGTTCACAAAATAATGTTAAACATACTCAAACTGAAGTTAATTAAATCTCAACTACCTTGAGCCCTGGCATGTTACAGGCTGTTGTGATATGAAAGCAACAGTCTTGTTGGCAGCGATGAGGAGCTGTACTGGAGGAGCTGAGTTGAAGCTTTCCTTGGGGGTTTTCTCACTTCCCCCACCCAGAGTTTTTTTTGTACTACTCCAGGAGCAGAAAACAAGGTGTGATTCTTCTCCTATGCAATGGATGCCTTCAACATGAAACATAAAATATTATGTTATGTAACTTTGTGGATTAAATAGATATACTTTTTGGTTGGTTTTTGGTTGCTACTTGACTCACACCGGTGGGAGTGCTGCTTTCAGTCTGTTTACCATGGTGAGAAATTTATACCCTCCACCTGCCAAAAGCTGGTAAAATGTAGCTCTACCAACCACTTTGGCAAGTAGCCAGTTACTGTAAGTAGCTGGAATTTAAAAAAAGATGTCTGATATTTGTCTTAAACCATCTTAAACTGAGTTTGGAAATCCAGCAGTCACTAGATTGACTGTCTGTTCTCTGTGTGAGATGACTGTGTGTGTGTACTCACGATCCCTGGTGATTTGGTCAGACATCTTAGCACCTGCTGAGCCGCCAGGTACAGTCAAAGTTATATGAGGACAGGAGAGGCAAGAGGCTGACAAAAGAGAGGTAAGAGAGTGAATAATAGAAGAGAAGAAAGGAGTGGAAAGGGGACTTGGGGAGAGGAGATGGAAAAAGTATGAGGACATCAGGAAGAATGGTAGAAGTGAGGTGAGGAGAGGCAGCCCGTTCTCATATCAAGCTTATAGTTGCAAAAACGAATCCAGCTGAATTTGATATGATATATTCTATGAATTGTGACTGACATGACTGAAACAGGCACTATATTCAAACTGAAATAGCACAGTGGAAACAAATGCCATGGAGGGCAGAGTGGCTGATGGGTGAATACACCTGCCTTCAACTCCAGCCACCTGGGTTCACGTCCCAACTCCTGCAGAGAAGCTTTCTGCTGAATTATTTGAATTATTATTATGCTGAATTATGTTTTCTTTATTTACACTAACCTTAACTGAAGGGTTTCGTGGCTGGACATGTGTTGGTATATTATGAATCATGGGTGCACAACGTTTTGCAAGATATATGTGATCGTGGTTGTGAGGAAACGAGGAGAGGAGAGATATTCAGGTAGGCGGAGAGGAGACGGAGAGGAGAGTATATCATTAGAGAAAGGTTGGATGAGCTTTGAGCCTCTCCACACATCTGTCTGCTCATCCCACCGGGGACTCCGATAGCAGACGCAACAGGAAGTGTGAGCAGCCACCTCACCCCTCCGCACAGAAACATCTGTTTCCTCACACGAGGCCATATGCCTCGTAACATAAGCCCTCTGTCGTCTCCATCACCCCGTCTCGCTTTCATGTCTTTTTCTCTTTCTCTCTCCGTGTTGTTGTCTTTGATGGAGTGCCAGGGGCTCCTGCTGCAGGGCACCAGGGGCACAGCGCATCCCTCTGCTACTGTCCTTTACATACCTACACATACCCACACACTCGCGGGGTTTCGATGTCATGAAATTGCGACGCTGACTATGCCCTCAGCTGACATTCAGGTTGTCTTTAAAAATATGATCCCCTCATTTTAACAAAGGCTTCAATTTTCAATTCAACATATGATGGAGGCAATACAGACTGAAAGCCTCTGAAATAGCTCTTTCAGTGGTGAAGGTATCATTACGCTCTAAAGGTGTCTGACAACGGGTCAGAGTGACTCCTGAGGATGGGTTTGGGTATCAACACAATACACATCAATACTGTACTGATGCCTGGAATTGATCATTATTAAAGTAAGCCAGTATTTATCTCATCTCAATTCACAACAGCAGTAAGTAACCTCACAGAAATGATTATTATTATCTCACCCATTACCCCCCTCGGTATGATTTTAACAGCAGCGGGAAACAACGGGGATGATGGACAGATAAATTGTTGTTTCCCCTCAGTCTTTGCTTCAAATGTGTGTTAAAGGGGCATTAACTCATTTCTGACTTTTATCGACCTCTATTAGCGACCAAGGAATTTCAACACCGAGAGATCTCTGGCACGGCTCACAGTGGCCCGTCATTTTCACAGCAGAGATGAGTAAGTTGTTAATTAGAACAGAGATCCAACAGAAACATCTAGTGAAGGGTAATATATCACAATGTGAAATACTGTAGTAATAATACTGCTTTGTTATTTGGTCTTTTGGCTTCAGAACAAAGTGTGTTGGTGGGTGGGGGGTGATGTGATGGGGACTGAGTTTTTGTTTGTTTTCTCCCAAAATAGAGCAGAGGCCAGACTGTGAGTTTTGGAAGCCAGATCCCAGCAACTGGCGAAGTGATCATCACCCCCTGTTCACTATTTATATATAGCCGTAGCCTAGTGGATACCACAGCCTTATTTTCACGTTTCAGTTGTTATAAAAAAAAAATCAGATTTCTTTAGTTTGCTTCTCCAGGCATTAGAACAGTCTAAATCAATATTTTTCAGCCACAAAGGCCTTTTAAGACGCAGTGAGAAGAAGTTCGTTGTTAAAAACAGAATGAGGAAGAACCGACAGAGCGGATCGCCATGGTGATCCACGGCCAGTAGCGGCGAGGCTGTGTCTGGTCTGATTATCAGAACTGAGCTGACGGAGCGGGGGCGAGGAGCGACCCGGCTCCCGGTAAATCCCTCCTGGCAAAGCCGGTAAACAACTGTCAGGTACGACGGGACACAAACTTAACGAGGTTAGATTCAACACCTCGTATTATTAAGAAATACGACAGCGACTGGGTAAGGAAAATAAGACTGGAGGAGAGAAAGGAAATTGATTGATTGATGAGGTCGAGAGGGAGAACAACTCATTTGACAATAAGTGAATCCATCCATACATGAGCAATATTATATTTGGGAATATCCATTAATACCTTGTTACAATGGATGCACCTGGTGGAAAACATCAATTTCTTTAGCACTTATGCACCTGTGAAGTCAAGTGCTACATTTACTTGGGGAATAGTTGTGTTGACGGTGAACACAGGTCCAATGAGTAATTACTGTTCTACTTGAGTTAGTGTGGAAGCCTTAGGGGACTGGGATGAGCTCTCCCGCTGCACAGCTGGTTAGTAAAATCCCCACCGGAATCAGACCGGACAGCGCCACACACACATACACAAATATATATGCACGTGGGTACACACACACACACACACACACACACACACAAACAAACACATTCATTATGTGTAGACGTACATGAAGAGTCTTGCGTGGATGTGCTTGAACACACACATCTCTCATATATCTCAGGAATCTATCTAAGCCATGTACCTGTCTGAGGGGGATTTAGACTGGAGAGTCTGCAGCCAATCTGTCACACGACACTGCCCAGCACACACACACCACACACACACACACACACACACACACTCAAACTACCCGCTCTTGCTTCCCATCTACATTCATACATAATACATGCAACCTCTGAGAGGTCATGGAAAGAGAGAGGGAAATAAAAAAAAGAGAGAACAGCGAGTGTGTGTGTGTGTGTGTGTGTGTGTGTGTGTGTGTGTGTGTGTGTGTGTGTGTGTGTGAGCCATTCAGACCAAAACAGGCAGCAGCACAAGAAAAAAAAGTTGAATTTGTCTTGTAAGAGGGTCGGAGATGTCTTTTCCATTCACTCTAATGTAACAATTTATATTCAGCGGCCTCTTAATATCTCCACTCATGCTCTCACCATCTGTCTTCACACACACACACACACACACTCTTAAACACATGAACATATGGATGCATTGAACATATGGATGCACTGACATAACTTGACTTGACTTGATATGCACACACATTTATTCTCTCTCTCTTTCTCACACACACACACTCACACACACTCTCAGTCACAGTTGCTCCAATGCCCCGTCTCTCCACCTGTCTTCCCGCTGCCATTTCCCAGTGGAACCAATCAGTGGTGAGCAGTGGAAGACAGATTATTGCCTTAACCAGTCCTCAGAGGAAGGATGAGAGGAGAGAGGGATGGAGAGGAAGAGTGGGAATGAGGATGTGGTGGACGGAGAGGAGGAGAGCATGCGGGGATTACAAATGTGGAGGGAGAGGGTAACGGAGAGGAGAGGAGAGGAGAGGAGAGGAGAGGAGAGGAGAGGAGAGGAGAGGAGAGGAGAGGAGAGGAGAGGAGAGGAGAGGAGAGGAGAGGAGAGGAGAGGGGTAAAGCAGGGAAAAGAAAAATAAAAGTGGAAGGAGAAGAGGGGGAAAGAGGGAATGGTAGAAGTAAGAAAGAACATTTGGATTATGATCATGGAAGGAAAGGGGAAGGGAAAGGGGAGGCTGGCGGCATTGCTGGGAAGGTAGGGGGGAAGGAGAAATTACTGGCAAAAGAGGGATGAGAGGAGGAACAAGTCGATACAGGAGAAAGAGAAAAAAAAGAGAAAGAGAGGCGATGAAAAGAAGAATAGCATTGCTGTAGTCACAGATCAGTGGGTGTACATGTGAGTATCACACTTAGACCAAAGGACAACATGTATAGCCATCAGTCAACTTCAGACCATTTAATAGCGTGTACAAACTTGGGTGTGTGCGCAGTATTTCGGTGTGTGTGTGTGTGTGTGTGTGTGTGTGCGTGTGCATGTGTGCGTCTCTGTGTGTCCACCCCGGTTAGATGGAGACAAGCGAGAATGAGTGTGCATTTTCCTGACATTAAAGCCTCGTCTGACATTTACATTAACCATTGATTTTGCAGACTGCTCCCCAGCTGTAACAATAAAGTAAGACTGATCACCTGCCTCTGCTTGTGTGTGTGTGTGTGTGTGTGTGTGTGTGTGTGTGTGTGTGTGTGTGTGTGTGTGTGTGTGTGTGTGTGTGTGTGTGTGTGTGTGTGTGTGTGCAGGTTTGTTTTCCATACAAAGCTCACATTCTGTTGTATGTTGGCCTCTTATCCTCAAAGTATTTCTCTTGGACTCTCTGGGCTGTGTGGATTCAATCATTGTAAATCCCCCAAATGGAAAAAATATACCAGTGATCAACCGATTTTGATTTCCTGCCTGCTCTTCTGAATCCAGTTAAGACTCTGTAAGTCCCCCAGTTACATCCAGTACCCTCTTAGCTCAGGGAGAAGAGGAAAAACCGGTCCAAGAGGCAAAATGGCTCCAGGACCGCTCATGAACGAATTTATCATAGAATTAGAATGGATAGAAAAGATCACTTCCTGGTGTATCATCATAATCTACTACACACATCTACACACTCCAGCAGTATGTGGTTTTACACACAATGCTAATACTAACTCTAACATAGAAAATATTTTTCCTAATGAGCTCCCGAAGTTGTTTAACAGCAGACCGGAAATTACCAGGTATTTCACAAAGGTGGCTAAGAAAAGCAGAAAGAAGCAGAAGAAGAAAGCCTCAGTTCAGGTGGTGTAATATTGTAGAGTGGGGATTTCCTATAATGAAAGTCTGTCTTGGGCTTTCAAGTGACACACACTCTCCCGCAATTCAAACACAGGCCAGAGTGGAGGAGTGTGTAGCAGTGGGTGGCAGAGAATACTCCCAAAGAGCATACCATGTACTAACAAGACATTACTGCCAAAAGCAATACTGCTGTCATGAATAAAGCGAGAACTGCAACCTGGCAATCATTTGCAGAGTGCATACATGAGAATTACTGGTGCAACTGGTGCAACAGCTGCAGGTTTGGCTCAATGCATCAGTTGCTAAAGTTCATTGCTCAACTTGTCACCACAAGAGTACCACCAAAATCATCTCTTGTGGTAGATATCTCTGTCCTGTGTACATTGAGTGCCTGTAGGCGACTAGCGTGATCTAGCGTGAGAAGATAGACCTTTTAGTGATCCACAGTTGGTGTTGTTTTTTCAGCTGTTCTTCTCGTCACATGAAGGGTAAATTAACGGGCCAATTTCCCCAAAACGTCGGTACAGTCCTTTAACCAGACTGGCTGAATACGTCTGGCTTATCTCACCCCCTGGGCAATTAGTGATGTCGTTATGTGTGATGTGAACAGGTCGGGGGCTGCTATGAGATATTGTACACACACACACACACACACACACACACACACACACACAGTGATTAATAGTGTATGTGTGCATGGCATGGATATGTGCAAGGATGTGTGTCCGTTTGTGCGTGCGTGTGTGTGTGTGTGTGTGTGTGTGTGTGTGTGTGTGTGTGTGTGTGTGTAAGGTGGGGTTGGTAATATTTGTCTCATTAGGGATGAGAAATGTAATCTGGCCATCACTAATGGAGAATGATAGACCTCATCAATCTTCTCTTTTCATCCCCTCCCCCTCCCCTCCCCTCTCTCTCTCTCTCTCTCTCTCTCGCCCTTGCTCCTTTCCTCCTCCCCTTCCCTCTCTCCCTAGTTCCTTTCCTCCTCCCCTACGCTCTCTACCCTTCCCTGGTTTCAGTGTGGTTTATAAGCCTTCTGTTTCACTGCATCTTAAAATTTTCAAGATTTTCAAACCAACATGTTAGACTACTTGACTCTCTCGCACTCTGAAACTTTATTTTGTGAACCATTTTCCTCGTCTTACCCAGTTTCATAACTGTTACAAAGTGCAAGTGAAAAGAGAGCCAATAATATTCCTGCTGCATTTCCTGAGGCAATTATTATGACATGCTTATCAAAACGGCCTGCTGGATATGTGCCATGGGTTAAAAATAGGTCTATAAGAATGTCCCCAATTCCAAACCTATATTTCACTCGGCATCCGCGGGTTGTGAGCTCTGTTGCCACATTGCCACAGCTAGCTAGATGGTTGGCAACCCAGTCACACAGCAAACAGGCAAAGCTAGACAGCTAACAATGTGATTTCTTCCACTAAACATTAAGACCTGACTTTTGTGGTGAATGTTTACTGGAGAATCATAAATAAATCCAATGACAAGAAATGTGGGTCATATAATTGGTATGCACCATATGGGCTATGTAACCTCTCTGAACTGGCTTTATCCGCCCGTGTATGTCAAATACAAACAGGCTGTATTGTATACAAGATATAGCAAACTGGTGGAAAAAATACTCAACGCCTTTAACTTCAATTAAGAAGAACAAAACTGTTCACATCACTTCACATCAAGTCTAAAAATTGGAGTACATTTTATTCTGTTTTAGTTTTTATTCTGTAGATTTTGGGGACAAGCTAGTCCAAAAGGTAACTAAAATAAATCACATTATATCAATGAGTAATGTAGTGGATGAAGTTACTGGTAATCATTTGAACTAGGTCATCGGTAATCTGCAATAGATTCTGTAGTGGATTCCCTCTTGGCCTTCTCCCATGTAGGTTCACATGTGTGTTCGTTGCTATCGTTTACCCTCTAGACCTCTTTCTGTCTGGATTTCTGTTTCTTTATTTATCTGCCTGCGCTTTTTGCTACATTTGTTTGTTCTTACTGTGTGTGTGTGTGTGTGTGTGTGTGTGTGTGTGTGTGTGTGTGTGTGTGTGTGTGTCCCTTAATTTCCATATCTCTGTGACAGCAGTGCAGCTGTAGTTTGTTGGACCAGATCTAATAAGCAGGACTCACTGAGCCCAGGATCACAGGCTTCAGCTAATTGTCTCATTGCTATTCAGGTAGCCAATATACTTTAAAACTGTTAGTGCAAAGTCGCTGATCCGTAGGTAAGCAGTCACACACTCACAAACACAAGTCCCAAGATGCATAGTGCAGCACACACACATGCACAACATTTGCAGTTATAGAAGACACACAAACATGCATACAAATGCATCCGTAGACGTGCAGACACCAAACACAGACACACACAGTTTGATTTGTTTGTTGGTTTGCTAACTGCCCAGGTGGTTTGTAAAAGGCTGCTGGTTGTAGAAGAGATGCCGGGTTAATCAAAGACTGAAGGTTTATTGCTTCGCTATTCAAGAGGGAGAGTGAGCGAGCGAGAGAGTAAATAGGAAGGAGAGAGAGACAGAAACAGAAGTACAGATTCATACAGATTAATTTAGATCAGGGATGGACATCTGATCATGGGAGGGACCATAAGGGGGATTCTGTGATGTGATTTGGGGTGGAGAGCAATTCGTCAGTAATCAGTAATACATACCAAACTGTCTGTGAGATATTTGACAGATCAAATCCAATTTCCAACACAAAGAAGGAGAGAGACATTCCTGTCTTTCTGGGAAGAGTCGTGTCTGTCTGTGGGATTAGCTGTCCTGTCTGTGAAGGTAAGAATATATAGGGAGGAATAACACACACGCACACACACACACACACACACACACACACACACACACACACACACACAAACACGATGTCAGTTCCTTCTATCTATGTAAAGTCTATGTGGGCTACTCTGTGTGAGTTCAGATGCACAGGAAAAGCTGAGAGGAAACAAACCCAGACAGGCTCTTGGAAATAGATGATGTTTGCATGAGTCATTTCCAGTCGTTCGTCTTGCCAAACAGGCTCTCTGATTGAGAAAAACAATGGAATCATTTATCCCCCATCTCTCTCTGCGACTTTTTCTCTACATACACTCGCCCATCCATCCCTTTCTCGCTCTCTTTCTTTCTCTCGCTCCTCTCTCTCTTCCTAATTTCCCCCCCTAATCCTTTTCTTTCCCTCTCTGTCACTCTTTATTCCCATCTCTTCTACCCGTCTCCTCTTTCTTCCCCACTCTCTCTTTCTCTCTCTCTCTCCCACCCCCCCCCTCTCTCCTCCAGCCTTTCTCCATTGCAAGGAGTCAACGCTCCACTGCAGGAAATTGGCGATGAAGCTAAAGTGTATACGTGTATTTGCACACCGCCAGTATCTGCCAGTGTACGCGTCGACTCCAGCTGCGTCGACTCCAACGGACGCCATTGTGTATTTTCACAATCAACGAAGCGGTCAGTAGAGTTGTGAGGGAGAACAAGTGTATCGATGCAACAGAAATGATCCCCAAGAGCTGGCTCTGTGCATCTTTTCCCAACCGCGTAGCTGGCTGGGCCTTGCTGCTACCCATGATCCTCCTCAGGCTGCCTCTCTCTTTACTGGGGCCAAGGATGTGAACACACAACAACACTCACAAAGCAAAAAAACCACAAGGGGGCAGAACACAGGAAATTGACTCTTGATTGAGTCTTCCTGTATGGGACTCTTCATCAGAAAAGGTCGATTGACTCTGCTCAGACGCGGTTATGTGAAGCCCCTTGCTTTTGAACAAGCCATGGAAACGCTCTGGGCTTGACCCTGTGGAAATGACTGTTTAAGTGTCTGTTGGAGGAAATACTGTCATACATTGATGGGGTAGTGGAAAACACCCAAAGGTCTTTAATTTGTCTGAGATCTGGAAACTGGAACCGCTTTGAGGTTTTGTTCACTTCATTTTCATGTTCATCAAACCGTTCAGTGACCACTCGTGCCCTGCAGATGAGGCTATTGGCATCCGTGAAGAGAGCAGCCCATCATGACAGAAATGCATTTATTTTGCCCTTGTGAGTTGAACTAAACAATACCAGGTAAACAAATACCAAACCTGCTTTTACACTTTGTCTAGTTAGTTAGTTTTCCTTAAAGACAGTACAATTTCAACATTGTACAATCTCACATAAACAACTGTGTGCGTGCACGTGTGTGCCTCTGTGTGTGTGAGTGTGTACATGTTTGTCTGTGTGTGCGTGCGTGCGTGCGTGTGTGTGTGTGTGTGTGTGTGTGTGTGCCAGCCCTGTGACTATTGAACCATTGACATACTAAATGACTGTTGGGGCAACATGTTAGAGTCTAAGGTAACACATGGTACCATGCGTACACACGGAGACACATTTGCTACCACCTGTGATAATACACCTCTGGTCCTCTAAATGCCTTTTAAGTACCTTATTAAGATGTATGGAAATCTGTTTTCCAGATGTAACACATTTCATATGCCTGTGTGAACTTTCTTATTTGTTTATTAACCAAAAACGTTATAAGTTAATAAAATATTAGAAATATAAGCTGTCTTTATTGGTTGTGCCTACTAGCTGTCCCGTTAGTTGCATCTGGCCATTTTAACTATTCACCTGCACTTGCACTTGTTGTGGCATCTTAACCTAAAATCACATGCTCTCTTTAGCTCATTGTTGTACTGAGAAACTATCCTATAATAAGCCAATACAGGATTTTATTCTGCCTAATGCAATTGTTTAATACATTAGTAATGTAATGTGGGGGGAAAGAAGTAACAATGCATTAGAAGTTGGCATAAAGTAATAATGTGGTTTGTAAGTTTCTCTCAATTTGGATATTCTTTTGATATTTCAATTCATGCTCAGTTGTTCAAAATTATAGAAGACCAACCTAACTTCAAACATTTCAAAAAGAAATGTCACCTTGAGTCTTCCCTAATCCAGGGCTATTCAGCCATGTGCCATGGAGGGTCTGCAGGTTCCAACCAAACACCACAGCAGGTGATTTCACTGATTATCACACAGAGGAGGAAGTAATCAGTGAAATCACCTGCTGTGGTGCTTGGTTGGAACATGCAGACTCTCAGCCCTCCATGGTTGAACAGCCCTGGTCTAGTCCGAATGACAAAGCAGGTCTGGACACAGAGTGACATCTAGTGGTGACGACATGTTACTGTTTTGGTGGAATTTGGGGAGGTTATCATGAAGTTTGGCATTGTAGTAGTACAAGAGTGAGTACAAACTAACATCCACACAGAATCATCATCTGTGTGAACATGTGTTATTAGTTTCAGGCAAATGGATCACTATGTTGTTTTAGTCAGGGAAGGTTGTGAGATATTATGAATTTGTGAAGGACAGGAATTTTGAAGTGGAAAATCCAGTATTAAGACATTCAGGTTTCTTTCTTTCTTTCCCCCTACATGAAAGAGAATGATGGAAATTAAAACCCTGTCATTTGATAGACTGGATCACTAAACACCCAGACCATTAGGTCCAGGTTTTTCTTTTCAAAGCCAGAAAAGACCCAAATATGTCTTAATCAAAGTCCATACAGGATTTCCAACATTTCCTCATTGTACTTTAAAGCCACATTCAGTATTGTTCAAGCATATCGGATCACATTATGGATGTACTGTTAAAATAAGCATTTTAAACTCTCTCACCCCGTTGTATTGTAACTTACATCCTTTTCACCCCCATCCACGTCTGTCTCTCTTGGCTGGGCTTTTGGTTTTCAGTCCTCATAGGGCAACTTGATAAATTGTTTGGCTCAAGGAGTGGGATTTTTAAATCCTCCTAGCTTTGAATTTGCCAAGACAACTGCGTCACCCAGAATCCCCAGTGGTGGACTCCAACCTATCCATACTGAATAGACCCTGAGCATTATGGGAAAACGATTTCAACATTGTTGAGAGGGAACAGCTGCAGCATTCTGGTGTTGTGGGATGACAGATTTCTCTCTCTCTCTCTGTCGCTCTCTCTTTCCCTCCCTCTGTCTCTGTTTCTTTTTTCTTTCTTTCTCTTGTTCTTCTCTTTTCTTTCTCTTTATTCTCTCTGTCTTGATGTCTTTATTTCGACCTAATGTCACTGTATCGCTCTATAACTAACTATAACACACACACACACTCTCTTCAACAAACACTTACACACATGCATACACACAAGGGAGCTCTGAATATGCATTCCCAGGACTCAGTCCAAGGAATATTAATGGAGCTCCTAAATATTTCAACTTTAAAAAAAAGTAACATGCTGCGCTCTGACAGCATCAATCTATCATTGAGTGTGCATGTGATTTCTGTTTTTACAATTTGGTGGTGTCCAAATGTCACCAGAAGAGCAGAAGTCCTGAACTATAGTTAGTTTGAGGTTAGCAGGGAGGTTTAGGGTTAGCTGTTGGGAATTAATCTTAGTTAAGAGACGATCCTCATCTCCTAGAATGTCCTCATGTTGTGTGACAACTTTTTAATGTTTTTACCGCAGAATTGGTGATGAAACGAGAGGCCTGGAGACAAAATGACATAGTGGCATTCATTGAAAAGTTGGGAGTAAGTAGTAATGAAATGGGTTGATCAGTAGAGCTATTTCTCACTGCTCACACACACACACACACACACACCACAACCACCATTCTGAGAGCATTTACTCCTCCCCTTTGTGTCTCTGTGTGTATGTGTTTTTTTGTATGTGGAGACATGCATGTGGGATGCAGTCGTGTGTGTATGTGTTTGTGTGTGTGTGTGTGTGTGTGTGTAGCCACATCTGGAAACAATAGAGTAGGAGATGCTGTCACTTTCTCTTTACCTCAGGCTTTTGAGTGAGCTCTTAAACAAACACTCAATTCAGCACAAAGTAAATTACAGGAAAGCAATCTGAGCCGCAGGCTTAGATATTTAGACTCTCTCTCCCTCTATCTCTCTCTCTCTCACACATACACATACACACACACACACACACACACACACACTAGTATGCACAGTTAATCAGTTTCTCTGGATACAGTTCGACCCTTGTGCTGGTAAATTACAGCCTAACATACTTCAAGTGCAATTGTAAAACCAAACTAAACCGAATTACAACTAATTTTGAAGTGAGAGAGGGTGGGTGTGTGTGTATGTGTGTGTGTGTGTGTGAAAGTTTCTTTGTGTGTGTGTGTGTGGTGGTGGTGGTGACAGTGGTAGGGTTAGGGCTAGATTCATAGTTGATGAAATTTAGTTGATAGTAATGTTTATACAGTATAATCACTGTTTTTCCATAGTGGCTTGAAAACAGATTTAGTGGTTGTGGAGAAATAGTCCTCCTGACCCAAAGATCAGCTCAAAAAAGGATTGCAAATGATCATCCATAATGTAGAGGTTTCCAAAGACCTCTACAGTTAATGGTTTTAGAGGTTAGATGCGGTTGAATAACTTGTAGTTGAGAAGGCCTCATTAGACATTAGATGGCAGCATTGTTCAACCCAGACAACCCAGAGGACACAGGAGATGAGCTGGTGGGTTATCACCCTCACTGACCTTTATTCTATCTGATTTTTCTAGATGTAGAATACATTGTAACTGTAATTAACACACACACTTACAATTTCATGTAAGCCTGTACACACACACGCACGCGCACACACACACACACACACACACACAGGTGCGGCACCGTGTTGAAAACCAAAAAGTTTTTATTTATCTTCTTCTTCTGATACAAAAGTGTTTTGTTTTTTTAAATAACAAACATGTTTTAAAAATTTTGTCACATTCTTACAAAGATAAATTAGCAATTCTCTTATAATACAACGATGACATCATCAAGACGCTGGGCTCTCTTTACAAAACAAGACTGACTCTTGAAAAGCACTTCATGGAGCCACACGCTAACAAAGCGTGTGGAGGAAAACTGCATTAACTCGGGGGGAGGGGGGGTTATAGGTGAATTTCATTAGCTTTAATTCAATGTAACATTTGTTTGACTTTGAAAATGTAATCAATATGCTATGACACGCTGTTTGAGAAACACTGGTCAAGACCGTTTTAGGGCTCTGGGCTTCCCGAGAACATTCAAGTATCTGTTGCTTTGCTGCACTGACTTACGATGCAACAAAGATACTATTACATTCAACATGTTTTGGGGAAACACAGCCCACCACTGTCAAACTCTTTTCTGCTCCATTCTAAACACTGAGATAAAAAACACCTGTGATGAGCTATGTGAGGCACTATCCGGTCAAAAGTCACACACTGGAGGGCGAAGACCCAAACGATTCCCAAACGATCGTACATGTAAGTTGCACTGAACCAAATGTAAAAGACGAGATGAGGAACCAAATGCGACGTGACCCCCCCCCCCACCCCCCCGGGTTTTACACATTCAAAGACTCACTGAAACAGAGGAGGTCTTCGTGAAACAGATTGTCTGGCACAATATACGCGGGAGTCGTTGCAGAATTCGGTGACCCTGGCAGTAAGACATGTTGAGTCTGGACCGGGGATGAAACATTGCAATTAAACGCTTCGATCCAATAAGCGGTGATTGAAAAGGAACCGCAACATTAAAACGGTAGGGGATGCCTGTGGAATACTGTCACCAACCTCGACAATGACAAGACAAAGCACTTTTCATTCAAATACGTGTCTCAATCTTCCATCCATGACACAAATTTGGAAAACGTCTTGTATAAATCGCTTCTGGGGAAACGTTGATTGTCTAGGAAAAGCTAAAGATCAAGACACCGTAGACAGAGTTGAAGACGAATGGACAGGCAGGTAGCCAATGAGTCAGCCATCGAAGCTGAAGGACAGACGGTATCGACGTGCAGGGAGGCAGACAGACAGCCAGACACACAGACAGGCAGGCAGACAAAGAGGCAGCTGGACTAACAAACAGAATATTTTGTACTGAGGCTTCCCGCTGCCTCTGTCAATTGGTAATTACTCTTTTCCCGTATATTTGTCTGCAGTGTCTGTGAGGTCTCGCTGTTTTTGTCCTGCACCTCCTGCGTCAATCCTGGGTTGTGTAACTGTCCTGTAACGTGTCAACCCCAATTAACCAGGTCACATTGTGTACCAATTGTACTTGGCAAATTGTTATTCTTATTCAGAAAAGCAGACGGATAGGCAGACACATTTAGACAAACATGTCCTCTACGTCTCTGCTGTGTGTTTGTGATGGTGAGTATAACAAAATGGCATCATACATAGCTGATTGTGTAAAACATCACCTGAGCAAACTCTCTGCCTTTCTTGTGCGTGTGTGTGTGTGTGTGTGTGTGCGTCAGCGCTCTCATTTTGTGTCTTTTGAAAAAGTGATTGTCTAATAACCTCTAATTCCCTAAACGGCCTCTTGTCCCATTTCTTGAAAAGAGGGCAAAGGGAATCATTTCCTGGGTTTGACGGTAACAGGGTATATACCGGGTTTTCACAAGACTGCATATGTCATTGGAGGTCAGCTATGCTGCTCACAGAGTACTGAGGTGAAAGACACAGGCCTACATTTCCCAGGTGCCATAGGTGCTTCCACATATAAGGGTCACTAAAAGGCACAGCTGGGATACTACCAGGGTTCTGTGCAGTAGTATGAGACACACTTGTGTTAGGACTTTTAACCAAGGACTTTCTCTAGATGTACAAAAGAGGACTAAAAAATGAATCTCACATTACGTTGCTCTCTCTGCCCCTTGCCTTCACAAGACTTGTAGGAACAGTGATTGTGCAGTGGCTGTTTTTACTCCATCTGAAGCCACATTAGTGATATGTCTCCATGTTGTCTGGATCACACCCAGAGTTTTCGGATAGACTAAGTTTGGACGCTGCCATTTTTAGTGGCGGCCATATTAGCTCTGCAAACCTGGTTCATTGCCATTGAAGTATGTTGCTTCTACATCTGCTGACTTTTAGCATGTTGATGCTGTGGAAGATATTCAAGGTTTTTGCACTTAAACCTTGTAAAACTGACCAAACTCTCCCTGTGCACATGCATGTCCAGTCCTCTGTTATTAGTCCCACACTAGTGTTCCTGGTAAGGCACTCATGACAAGCCAAATCAGCTTCTGTATATAGTTATAGTGCATAATTACAGCTAAGGGCTGGTTATCCCAAAACTTTCTGAGCAATAAAATCATCAATAAAATTCTATTGTGGGTCTATTCGGTATAATGTACAAAAAATGTGTGAAAAGCTATTTTTAAATGTAAACACATTTCAGATATCAGGCTGTAATTACAACTCTTTGCACATATCTTCAGCACTTTTGGTCTTTCACTGTCTTTCAATGCTCTTGGGGGGGGGGGGGGGGGGGGGGGGGGGTATTGATAAAGGGGGCCCTAATGAGACAATGATCTTAGTGGTCAGATGCTTTTGGGAAACCTCAGCCCAGATCTGTATGTCATCTGCACTCTCCAGTGTAAAATTCAAAACTTCAAAAGACTCTACAAAGACACAATGGCATATGGGTTAGCGTGTCCAACAGGTTCAGCCTCCTCCGCTGTGGGCTGACGGAGTCTTGCTGGACGGAGAGAAGAGAGACAGAGAGGTAGATGTGGGACTTAGTGGTGTTGTTCATCTGTCTTACATGTCTGCCTCCTCCATCTCTTCCCCCTTCATTTCCTTCTTTCTTTCTCCATCTCTCTGGGCAATGTAAGCCTAACAGAGGTAGAGAGGCTAGTGGTGCTACTCATCTATGTATCTGTCCATCCCTTTTTCTGCCTCCCCCCCCATTGTCAGTGACTGTAAGAGGCATAGAGGCAGAGGCATCTCTCTTTTCGCAATGTGAGTCTCTGTAAGTGGCAGAGAAGCAGGTAGAAGTCCAGGTAGAGGTGGGGCAGTCTCTTGTCTTTTTCCACCCTCCTCTATTCTTCTTCTTTCCTGTCTATTCTCTCTCCTCCCTCTCTCTCCACATCTCCTCACACCACCGTCTCGTTGCCTTTCCCCGGTTTGATCCAGCCCTCCCCCGGTGCTCTCTTGCCCCCTCTGCTCGCCCTGCCGTCCCTGAGTAGGCGGGCAGAGCAGCGCTGCCAGGTGTGGAGGGTCTTGGCCGACCAGATCCACATGCCTGACGTGATGCCCACCAGCAACGACATGAAGATTCGAAGCATCTCCGATGCCACGTATGAGTCCCGGGCGCCGGCCCTGAAGTCCCCCCAGTGGGAGAGCTGGTAGAGGTAGCAGCCAATGACAGTGGACGCTGGGACAGTGTAGAGAACGGAGAACACGCCGATCTTCACCATCAGACGCTCCAGCTTGTCTGTCTTGGCACCGTCCTTCTGCAGGTTGGAGCGGATCTTGAAGAGCGCCACCAGGCCGGCACAGATGAACAGGGTGCCTGTGGTGCAGAACACAATATAATATAGTATTCATTTAATAACCGTCTTATAATGGCAACTTAATGGTGGTTATATAACGGACCATAAGGCAGCAATTAAGAATGTGTTGAATGAACATTATACGGTTGTGTCATGGATAGGTTCAAATTCCATACAAATCAATACATGATATTATTGTAAGTGTAAGTACCTATCAGGAGGTATGTGGCCAGCGGTGCCACCACGAAGCCCGTGAGCGCCTCCTGCTGCTGGTTGCCAACGTAGCACAGCCCAGTCAAGTCATCCGCGTCCACCAGTCTCATGATGAGGATGACAATGGTCTTAACGGCCGGGATGGCCCAGGCCACTATGTGGAAGTAGGAGCTGTGCATCTCAATGGCCTCGTGGCCCCACTTCAGACCAGCAGCCAAGAACCAGGTGAGGGTCAGGATCACCCACCTGGAAGACGGACGGAAAGACGCGTTAAAAACAGCTTCATCGATTGCGTGATTTGATTTGCTCCCCTCACTACCCTGACTTATGGGCTTGTAATTATAATTAAAAACGTAAGCCGACTTCAAATGTTTTAATCAAAGGCAGAAATTTAAAATGACAAGATGGTAACAAGATGCTGAACCAAACCTTAGGGCACCGTTACCCCCCAGTATGTCACTGCCTCGTATATCACTTCCTTTATATAGCAAATCAGGTGGAGAAATGCATTCTGCTGTTGCAATACCAGACAGAGACGAGTTACATCACAGATGGATGTTTGATGGAGTTTGGTCATATTATAAAAGAGGGTGAGAAGTGCTTGAGCCTTGAGCAAATGGGTACAGTGAAGACAAACAGGAAGAAAGAGAGCTGTGACAGCACAGCGGTTCCTCTTGGGACTGGAACCACATTGTAACAGCAAGCGAAAAGTGAGATTTTTACAATGGCTACATTTGTACGGGGAAATGGATCCATCTATTAAGTGGGATGTGAGACAGCATGGACAGGATGCAAGGCTGCTCCAATTGTTCCACTGAAGTCCATTAAACTAGGACAATGAGACGAAGGATTGATGGGACAAATAGTGTGTGTGTGCGTGCGTGCGTGCGTGTGTGTGTGTGTGTACCCACCAGAGGGAGGAGGCCATGCCAAAGAAGTAGAGCAGGAGGAAGACTATGGCACAGCCGGTGCTCTTTAGCCCTTCTTGGACCAGAACGGGTACTGCTGCTTCTTCCAGGTCACAGGAAACACGCTCCCTTCCCAGAGTCAACCTTACCTACAAGGGGGGGGGGGAGGTGGTGGGAGAGAGAGAGGGTGGTGGGTGTAGAGAGAATTAAAGGAGGAGGCAGATGAAGGAAGCAAAGGGGTGAAGAGAGAGAGAGAGAAAGAGGATGAGCTGTTATTTTCATTGCAACCAGACTGAGAATCAGAACTATTTCATACGGATTTCTCTCTGCTCACCAGGTAGGCGACGCTGTACAGATTACAGCACATGGAGAGGAAGATGATGGGCCTTTCCGGGTAGGAGAACCGCTGGGAGTCCAACAGAAAGGTCAGGACGGTCAGCGTGGTGGAGAGGAAGCACAGCACGGCCCACACCGCCATCCACGCGTCCGTGAAGACCTTGGCGCCGCGCCGGTACAGCCCGCTGTCGTAGCCGCACTGCAGGGCGCAGCTGTGGCTCCGTCTCACCCAGGCGTACTGGTCGGGCGCCGAGCCCAGGGCCTGGCACTCCTCCTCCTGGGGGGGCAGGGAGCGGACGGGGTGGTAGGGCGCCTCCTCGTCCCCCGGGCCCTCCATGCACATGTGGTTGTGGTCGTTCTGCGGCGGGAAGAGGCTGCAGTTGAGCACCTGGAGACGAGACGCGGGAGAACGCAACTTTAACCGACAGTTTTATCAGAACGCTTTGGGTTTTTTTTATACATTATATTTGTCCCATTTATTAACCGTCTACACCCTCCTAGAGTTAAATGTGTAATTGTTAGTGTACGCGTGATGTTTTTCTTGCCGTGGTGTCACACCCACTTGACTCACCTCAGGCCATATGAAGCCAAACTCGTTGAGCACAGGGAGGCACTTCCGCTTGACGGACAGGCACATGCTGCCACACGGCCCGATAGGGATCGGCACCTTGTCCGTGCACATCGGCACATAGACTGAGCACAGGAAGAACTGGAGAGAAAAGTGTTGGGGGGGGGGAGAAGATTAACAATTTGTACATATTATATTATCTGCTTCATGTTCTGCTTATCTGCTTTTCTGTCATGATAACACACAGTGAAGAGGGAATGAAAGTTTGGAGAGGCGGAAAGCATGACATGACAAACAATGACATCACATTCAGAGAATAAAGAAAAAATAAAGTAGAAAAAAAACATTGCAACATCTGATTGGACCGCTGAAGGTGAGGAGACTGAAATATGACAGCAGAGCACAAAGCAGGATTCCTCACATTCACTGTGCAGTCAGGGTGTAACAGTTATCCAGTATTATGTGTCACATTTCAGCAAGTCTCTGTTTGAGTAATGGATCAAATGTTTAAGGGAAACTAAAAGAAGCGAACTATGAATCAAAATGTGAATGTTGCATCATGCCAGTCTGTCACCGGTGCAGTGATGGTTGAGGAGGTGGACACGGTGCCGGGGGGGGGGAGGTGGGTGCACTGTGGCCGCGTCGTCTTCCTGATTATTTCAACAGGATTAAGGCTCATAAATGGATACACTATCTAAACGCCCACATGTGGATACTCAATCTACTTATATCACTGGCTACACTGCCGCTCTCGTCGCCCCTTACTTTCAATGTGTTGCATCATCATCATCATCATCTGTTCTACTGGAGGGTCTATATTTTCACTTCTACTAAGAAACTGCAGAACTCGAGTCGAGGCGCCGCAGCCAACACCAGTCTGCTCCAAGGTTAGACACACAACTCTACGTCTTTAAAAACAATCTGTGGACTTTACAACACTGAGGGCATGTGCCATATAATGCTCCATAAGCCCCCCCTAATCCAAAGCTCGGTTTTCTCTGTCCCAAGGCAATAGTTCTGGACCTGATATCAAAGTCAGGGTACTGAAGACGCTGAATATATCAAAGTCGTTTTTTTTTGACTGCTTGAGGTTGCTTTCCTCTTCAATGATGTGAGCGAAGAGGCATAATATGCAACTTGTGGTATTCAGAAAGCTGCTCCGCAAAAAAGTAGGTTCGAGGCATGTGATGTGAAAACACAGCCGCAGAGAGAACCTTTCACCAGGGTATTTAATATCGCTCAGCAGCTTGAGACGTGGTGCTACCTTAAAAATAAAAACATGACAGAGTGGAGGAGGTGCTACCGTCTTTCATTTCAAAAATACCCAAATATCTGTTGGGGCCATAATAAGAACATGATGTTTTGGACTTTCATCCGATGATAAAAGAAATCCTGGCTTGGAGTCGGCCCCTTGGACCGAGCCCAAGTGAAACACGAATTCAAGACGGGTGTCAAGGTTGGGAAACAAATACAGGCAAACATTATACAACTCTGACTTTCTGAGAGGATTTATTTGCAGAGTAAACAGAGAGGGCACATCGGTGTGTCTCATCCAGCCTGGGCCTTAAAAGTAAGATTCAGGATGAAAACAAGTCACAAGTCTAAGAATTCAAAGACGTATGATTATTTGAACACTTGTGACCGCCAGGATGAACACAGTCACATGCCTAGGTCATGTCCGTGAGCTATTTTGTTTTGGTGTTGACACATCTACAGCATAATAAGGATTCCATATTGACAGATGACCATGAAGTGAAACAACACACTATGCTTATGGATTAGGAGTCTAGACTGTGTTGAAACAACGCCAACCGGCAGAGAAATCAACTTCAGCTCCCCCCTCCCAATGCCGTCTCTATTCACCGTGCATGCCGGGAATACAGCAACTTCCTGTGCGGAGAGTTACCTGAGAAATGACGGGATGTCAAAATCAGTTATTTGAAAACCAGTGGAACTTTCTTTAAACTCCAATTTGTTATATGTATGTTCTCTGATCAGTATCTGTGTTGTAGCCAGGCTTTATCTCTGCAGCTGTAGCTGAGTATAGCTGATCTGGAGACAGTATTAAGTTTCTCACTGGACAAAAAAAGAATCTTTGTTCAACACAGAATCACAAGTATTGCAGTTGTCCCGAGTAATCGCCTTGAAAATTGCCACTTGATTTAAATTACCCATTGTAGTTGAATAACTTTTTTAACAACTTGCCGTGTGTGTGTGTGTGTGTGTGCATGCATTTGAATGCTTGTGCAAAGCCATATTAAGGCTGAGAGTTATTATATTACATGCAATATATTTTTCTGATATTTTTCACAGTGAATTGTGCATGTTCGGCTGGTGACAGCAGTGTAACACATTCTGGGTGTTTTCCCCGACCGTTGGTAACGTGAGTGCCGTCTCTCAGTTCACTGCTAAAAGCTGCTCCGGTTACGAGTCAGGAAGCCTCCCATTAGAGCAAATGTTAGGGGGTATGGTTTCTCGTTTCTCTCTCTTCTTTGTGTGTGTGTGTGGGTGTGTGTGGGTGTGTGTGTGTGTGCACGCGCATGGCATACATGTACGTCTGCGAGGGAGTGTGTAGATGTAAGTGTGTGTGTGTCAGAGTGTGTGAGAGGTGAGCTAATCTAAGGGACATTTTTGAGCTGCCGGAGCAGAAAGGTTGGCTTCACCCGGCGGTCGCTCCTTGTTCTGCCTGCCTGTCTCTCCCTTTCTAGCGCATGTGGGCACGTGCACGCACACACACACACACTAATGTCACTCAAAACACTGCATTTGTCTATAACAAAAACACACCAATACTTTACACTAAAAATAACCACTAGCCACAGAACAGTGGATATCTCGGCATGTGTATATCTGTATGTATGTATGTATGCATGCTTGTGTGTGTGTGTGTGTGTGTGTGTGTGTGTGTGTGTGTGCGCGCCTGTAGGTTTGCTTGCATGTGTATGGGTCAGTGAAAAGATGATATAATGTCAGAAACACAGTGGATTCCCTGACCCAGATATTCCCTGATATATCTGACTGATTGACCTCCCACGTGTCACTCGTCGTTTAGAGTCTAGGCTACAACAAACTCATGAGAGCCTGGGAACCAGCGAACAGGACCAAACTATTTTTTCTTGCATGGTGCATGAGGCGAACAAGCAGCATTTGTTTAAGGACACTGAGGGCACCATTGTTAACTAGAAGACAGTACAGTATATAGCAATGAAGACGAACTGTTGCTGCATTGGGCATGAATATGGGCTGTGACTAGACGGAGGGGATGTTCCCATTAAAATTAGCATTACAGCATGGCACAACAGGATGTGCCCTCTCCATCTATTTTAACTCTATGGGGGCTTGAATCTACAGGCCTCTTCCTCATCATCATCATCATTCTTGGCCCGTAGTGAACTAGCTGAACATAGCTGGCCTGTCATGTGCTCTGGGACTACACACACACACACACACACACACACACACAAACACACACAGCTTTAGGGACTCAGAAGGCATGGGTGAGTCAAGACTTTACACTGTCTGCTATATTTATGTGTCTGCATGTGTGTGTCCGACCAATGTGATTTACTTCATGAAATATGATAAAATAAAAGTATTGCTTTCTCTGTTTTGAAAACTGACTGTAACGTGATCATGAGTACAGAAGACGTCTCGTGTTGTGCAACTGGAGGTGGATTGATAAGGAATTGCATGGCCACCCGGTCATGGCAATAAAAGGACCTTTACACTGCTGCTCTATTCTATTCTATTTCATTCTATTCTGTGCAAATCTCTCATCGAGTCTATTCCCTGTGAAGTCCATTACCTTCAGTTGACTGGAGCAGCCGTACTGTATGAGCGGCGTGAACGTGGTCAGCTGCAACTCGGCGTCCGACTGCAGCACGTTGCCGACCAGATTGGGCATCTTGGTGACGTTGTAACCGAGACCCTGGCACATGGAGATCCGGATCGGGTCGCAGGTCATCTCCTCCACCTCGTCGCCGAAAGCTTGCACCACGCAGAGCTGCCCGACCAGCCCGGACAAGAGGGCGAGGGCAGCCCAAAGCGCCCCCGTCCTCCCGTGCGGGGTCACCGCGGCACCCCGAGTCCCACGCATCGCTGTCCGGTTGCCCCCTCAGCTGGAAAGGCTGGCAAAGTGATCGTCCCCCTCCAAAAAAAAAAACAAAAAAAAAACACTCCAAAGAAAGTCAGGTTCTGGTTAATTGTCTGGCAATTAAACTACCAAGCAGTGGTCGTCCCGGGAGTAGCGGTGTTTAGTCCAGCCGGAGCGGAGATAGTCTAGTCCGCTTCAGTTACGCGTTGCGGAGGTTATATCCCAGTACAAGCCATTCAAGAGATTAAAGTATCCACATGAGAACAGCAAATACTCATTTTCTCAGAGTAACCACAGCACCCTTGTAACGCTGCAGTTGGAGACGTACAGAATGTGGAGACATCCAGAGCCGTCCTTTTCCCGTTAGCAGCTCCGTGCGGAGACGCGCTGAGGAGCGACAGCGGCGGTCGGGTTTTTGCGCCTACTGCAGACAAGCGTTCAGCACTAAACTTTATTGTGTCCAACTCGGTGAAGAAAGACTGTCCTGCCTGTCCAGAGGAAATCCGACCAATCCATGCGCCGGAGTTGAGTTCCCTGACCAACCCCTGACCAGGAGGCGGGATCCAAGCGATGAATAGAAGCGCCTGCCTCCTCCCTACTCCTCCTCTCCCCTTGCTCTCCTCTCCTCTCCTCTCCTCTCCTCTGCTCTGCTCTCCTCTCCTCTCCTCTCCTCTCCTCTCCTCTGCCCCCTTCGTTTCCTTTCATCTTCTCACTCTCTTCTGTCCTCCTCCTTCCTCCCTCAGTTCCCTTTCTCCATCTCTCCTCTCCTCTCCTCCTGTGGATAAAATCAGTGCACATTCATTCCCCAGCTAATTCTGACAATATCCAGAACCTGTATTTATACCAGCCGATGTGGCTTACATATATTTTTATTGACTGTATTTTTAGAAAATAAGCATCTAAAAAGCAGATCTTTTTGGTGTGCGTGTGTAGTTTGTGTGTGTGTTTTTTTATTTTATTTTTAAAGTCTCTAATGGTCTTTAAAGGCCGTCTGGAACTCCACCACTGGTTCCACTCCCCTTTGCTAAAGGCCCTTCAGCTTTAAGTGCTCCTGACATTGTAATTGAAAGTAGGGCTTTAAGTGATGCTGAAGCATTGGAAATCTGTTTTGCATTGCAAAGAATGCACATACTGGACAGGTTTTGTTTGCTGGTGGCACCCAGGGAGAGGAGCTCTCCTCTAGAGCATGAAACTAACAGTGAAGAGTGTTGTTTTGGCTTTTCTGTCTTGTAAGTGGACTTGGGTGAGAAAGTTGTTGAATATGTTACAAGTATTTTTTGGGCTGGAATAGAAACCACAAGGAACCCTTCATTTGTCTTTTCAATGTAATCAAACTAATCTCAAGTGCTCTACAGTTTGTTTTTTCCAAATACTACAAAGAGTTGAACCCATTTTCAAAAATATTACTTTGCTCATACCCTGACATACATCGACTTAAAAATCTCAGTGACAGAAGATTCACATTTGGTTGATCCTATAGGCCAGCAGAGGTACATGTGCTTCTTAAACTATTTCAGCCTGACACCCAAATTTAATTAAATCTAGTCGCATCCTGAGGCAGGGAATTATAAAACTATACTACTATTACTCTCGTCATGTGGGTCCCATTACCCCACTTGGGTTCAAAACCATCACTTCAGAAAGCAGGGCACCAGTTCTGCTCAGCGTTATTTGCTCAGGTTCTGAGTGTTGACCTTTAGAAAACACTGAATTTGGGCTAGATAGCAGCCCAGGTGTTGACATTCCACGCATGGCCCACAAATACATACACACACACACACACACACACACACACACACACACACACACACACACACACACACACACACTGAGGAAGGGTTGCTGGACCCCCAAAGTAAGAGCCCTCTTCAATCCTAATTTATCGTCTGCTGCACAGAAATACACATAGTAGAGAAACACAGGGAACTGCAACCAGCCAATTTGGAAATAAATGGGTGGGGGCTTTATACTATTTTTTACTTGCATTTCATTAATTGTTGTTGATTTACAAGTACGTGAAAGTGTGCAAAAAATCAAACCACTCTAATTCTGTGCACTTTTCCCTCTCAAAAACCCTTTCACCTTTTTTCTTTAGTTCCTATTTCTTTAGTGCTTTGACTCTTACCCTCCTTACTGTTCTTACTACTGGGTGTAATGTTGGCGATGGTATGTAAGCTTATTCTCCCGTTACACTGATTGGCTCTTGATGAGTCACATAAATGCCTAAAATGTAAAAGTCAAGATTCTAGTTGACTGGTCTCATTGTGCCGGATGGTTTTTCCCCTCCTGGATTATGGTGTTAAAGTTTAGGGGGATCCAACGTGACAATTGATTGACAGCAGCATTGACCTCTCCACCCGTCCACTCCCCCACCACCCCATCCACACTGGCCTCTGTCATGGATGAACAGAGACCCCACTCCCTCCCAACCTCTATGCACACACACACACACACACACACACACACACACACACACACACACACACACACACCATCCCCCTCTGCTGCTCTATGGCTGAACCTGAGGTCAGGCCCCTAAGTAATTAGCACTGCTCTGAAACAATAGAGTGCCCTGGAGCTGATGGCTATCAGGGGCGTGGGGGCAGTGTGTGTGAGTGTGAGTGTGTGAGTGTGTGAGTGTGTGAGTGTGTGTGTGTGAGCGCCTAATGGGAAAGGGTCAATGGGTGGGAAGATGAAATCAAGACAACAAACTAAAAACAACAACTATTTGGACAAAATCTAATTTAATTAAAAACCGTCTGCCAACGTGTTGTAAATATCAGAGCCCAGAACAAAGAAAGAAGAATTTTATTTTATTTTTTAAAGTTTTTTTGTGAGCCCATAGAGTGATTTTCTTGTTAAGCTTTTAAACTTAAAAGCATTTGGAGAGGTAAAAAAAAGCAGCAGTACTAGTTGTAAAGACTACAAACCAGAATACATTTTGTGGATGCTGCAGGAGGAAGTTTTTCTCTGATTTGACGCTACTCAAAGAGTTTTCAAGGAGTTAAAGCAAAGTCATGTTCAGCCGGGGTGTAAAGGGTCAAACGGTCCGCTCTGTCCAGGTGTTTCATCATTTCTTATAATAGGTACAACGAAAAAGAGAAGAGAGAGGAAGGTAGAGCGGGTGAGGGGGGATTTACAGCAGCACATTATCGGACCGAGCCACCAGCCACCCTCCCTTCCGTTTACTTTCACAGAGGAGTGTGAATAGCAGGGCTGACTAGACGAGGTGTTGGGATTGACAGACTAATGACCATAACACTGAGTGGATAATGACCACAGTTACTCTCCAAGCCGTAAACCCACCGACTTAGAAAGCACTGGACAGGTTTTCCCATTGGAGTTTACATTCCTATATGGTCATTGGGCTGGTCAGCAAATAAAAGGGAACTAGCTTGTTAAAGGGGTTCTGCTGACAGCTCACATGGTCGAATGCTCCTTGAAGCTGAAGGTTAAAGACATATAACTTTTTTTTAATAATGATATAAGCACTGATAAAGCGCATGAGACTCAGAGAGCTGATGTGTTACCATGGGAAAGGCGTCTCTGCCCGCATCCACTTCATCTTTCTGTGTCTCAGAGAAACAATCTTAATGTTATAAATATCTATGGCAGGCAGACTAAAGGAGATTTCCACAATACCACAGGGAGTGTGCTTTCTATCTATTCTAATTCTATCCACAAAGCACTTATTGACTAAACCAGCAGCCTTGTCAATTACAGGAAGAAGCCAGGCTGCCAACATCCTAATTGGTATGCCTTGCAAGCAGAGCCTCGTCATAGAGGTCTGAGCTTACTACAGTCAACTGATGGTGGCTGTATGTCTGCATAGGATACAACGATAGCACATACACACCCCGACCACAGGAAGCATCCAATCAAACTTCATAACACAGAAAAATGTTCAGTTATGTGTGTGTATGTGTGTGTGTGTGTATATGTTTGTTGTGGATGCTGGGTAATGGATGGTTGCTAAAGAATCTAGGCTCTACATGTCATTGATGGCGTGAGCTGACTTCACCAGCTACATCAGTAATTTAGTGTATGTTTACACGTGTATAGTATTTCAAAATACTTCCTGATGCCTTCATATTTTAATGTATTTTACCAAATATTATTTCAACTCTAGAAATGTTAAGCTGAGGTAGTGGATCTCCGTTTGGCCTGTTAAACTTTACAGAGTATATCCAGTTAGTTTAGCAGGCCAGTTGATCACTGAGGGTACGTCTGCTCCAGACTAAAACAGTCAGGGCTTTCTCATTATCTGTGCCACTCAGCGTCCTCCAAGACCACATTCATGTGATTCTTTCTGCATATTGTAGCCAACAGCAAGGATTCAACAGTGTGGTCTTACTTTCAAATAAACCACCATTTTGTTGTTTTACCGTTAACATTTTGATGGTTAAGCGGCTGGGAGCCCCGCCTTTGGAATGGCAGCTGCCCCGGATGGCCTCGGATCCGATCTCCTCAGGGCTGTCACGTCTGTCTCCCCTGCTCTACATCGCTCTCAGCTTGCTGGCTGACAAAAAAACATGCACCAAATTTTAAAAAAAAACTGTGAAATACACTGGCTTGGTAAATATAAATAAAAACTACCTTTATTGATTCCTCCTCTTCAGTCATGACTGGACACGATTGAGTCATGCAAAGGAAGTGCAACTCAATATTAGGATTGTTTGCTTGCGGGGTACACTGCCCACTTTTAAACTAATAGATAAACATGTTTGCTTGTCCGTGGCCTTGTTGAGGCCAACGTGGTGCTGCTCTGGGAATGTAACCATTCTAACCTTTCAGCTTGGCAGGCAGAGTGAAAGGCAGCACCCCGAGGACAGAAAGAGAGACACAAGTGTGTATCAGTCACCAGATAGCATCTTATGGCACAACGCCCGATCCCTTAGTCCTTGAAGTGTGGTATTAATAGGGCTGCCAACTCCTTGGAATGGTGTGAGTGTGCATCGCTGCAAATGTGTGTGTGTGTGTGTGTGTGTGTGTGTGTGTGTGTGTGTGTGTGTGTGTGTGTGTGCGTGTCAGAAGTTGTATAGTTGTACTTGCATCTACTTGGTATTTTTAAGCGTCTGTGTATGTGAATATGGGTGATTGGGCGGGTGGGTCAGGGCATGTGCACACAAATCTCTCTCTCTCTCTCTCTCTCTCTCTCTCTCTCTCTCTCTCTCTCTCTCTCTCTCTCACTCATTAACTCTCTCTCCTCCCTCACCTTCTCACTCCTCCACACTCATCCATTCTCTGGCTCTCTCTCTCTCTTCTCCTGAACTATCTCACTCCCCCTCTCTGCCACTCCCATCATCCTCCTTTTTGCCCATTTCTCAAGCCTTCCCGCTCCTATCGGCTCCTCCTCTTGAGTCCTAACTCACCAAGCAGCTCACTGTAAACTGTGAGTGAGTTACAACCAGCCTCACCGAGACTCCCCCTGATGAGTAATGATACACCCGCATGTGCATCATGACCTGTGTCATAGATTAGCCGTGCTGAGCCGCTACAGCGCTCAGATCACGATGACTCCCACCTAAAGACTTTCACTTCTGATTAAAGCCAGGGGAGGTATTAAAGAATTACATTAGTTTGCCTTTCACTGATTATACCATTACACGTAACCACCAGAAACCCTTCAGTCACCTTAGTTCAATGTGAGGAGGGCTAGGAGAACTACTCTAAATCAGACTACTCTGATTTGCGTCCAAAGAAGGAGATACTCAGGTACTCACCGGCTCAACCTATATACCCTTTTCTCTTGTGACAGGAAATGTATATAAGATTGCCTTATACCAGAACTAGGTTGATGTCCTGTTCCACATTACTTCATCTTTAAACATGTTCCTCTATAGGGCCTCTCACCTCCACTTCCCCTTTCCATTATTGTATCCTCAGTTAACTTCTGCATTTCTACAGTTTTTTTCCCACCTCGTCAGCACAGTGTGTCATCCATGCAAACACGTATCCTTAATGCTGCCTATCAGACCTTTGGTCTTAATGTCTGAGTTTTTCCTAACTGTCTATCTTTCTCTATGTAGATACGCCCATTTCCCAGAGTTAATTATGAGCCTCTTTAATTATTTGCCCATGTCTTCAGTCTCTTCAATCTTTGAAGAGTTTCCAGGAGGCCTCAAATCGGGGCACACCACACCGGGATGATACATAAATGTGATGGCATGAAGTAAGCGTTATTAATACTGCCATGTTTTATTCTCTGGGTACAGATATGCACCCATCCATATGTACATCCATATGGGCTACAAGGAACAAAAATAACATGGAGAAATAGTTGCCCATCCACGGTAAAATGCCTAAAATGCCTCACCCTCTGATTCAACTAATGTTAGAAGTATAGAGGCAAAAAAACGAATATATTTTTATAATAAAGGTAAGATAAAGGTAAGATGTAGATACATTTATTTTGGCATAACCACTAAAAATGCAAGTAAGACTGATATAAGATATCGTTAGAGGAAAAGGAAATCCAATCCTTTTAATTTAGACCCATTTTATATGTATTCCTAGGAATATGAAAATATGAAAAAGGCTTTATCTGATATCTAGAGATAATATAGGAAAATAACAGCAAAGCCTTCCTGTTGAGTTTCAGCCAGGCAGTCTGTGTCTGTCTCTTTCCTGCTTTTCTCTCTCTTTCTCTCTCTCTCTCTCTCTCTCTCTCTCTCTCTCTCTCTCTCTCTCTCTCTCTCTCTCTCTCACTCAACCACAAACAGTGGATAGTAGTTCACCACTTACACTAAAAACTGGATAACTGGATAATAAAAATCATCTGGGCTACTCATTTTGTTTTATTTGCCTATTTGTTAGTGGTTGAGCACCACTCATGCACCATAAAAGTATATTTATGAATGGTCTGAAGTGGATGCACTTTTAAGGGATATCTTGACATCTTGGATCTCAGTCTTAGATATTTTGCTTCACCAGGGACTTAGTGCAATATTTATGGAAAAAGTTTCAGTCTCCTAAAATGGCTTGCTTGCATGGTTAGAATTCCTCATAATAAAAACGCCTCACATATGAATTAAAGCCCATTTCTTTGTTTACATTAACAAAGATCTATGACCACCATCTGAGGTGAGGCTTTCCAGGAAGTGTCGTTTGTATCCCGCGCCGCTGCCCATTTTCTAGAATTTGGAAGGTGATACATAAAATGCCTTCAATATCTTCATCATGATGACATGCCCATCAGTCAAAACCCAGCCGGCATGACACCACAGTGCACCAGGAAGTGGTCTGTCTGTCCGTTCTGATTGTAAGAGTCAGTGTTAGAGTGGTGCGTTCGGCTCAAGGCGGCCCTGTCTGGCCCCGTTTGGTGACAGGCAACAGAGTGCTGATAGATGGCCCCCGTCTATGGCAGTAAATCGGCCTCTTGTTGGAGATTTAACCCTGGTAACCCTGCTTGTCTCCAACAGCAGACTCCCCTCTCACAGCCTAGGGGCAGCGGATGAGCTTTTCCCAGAAATGTGATGAGCAGGTGGTAGCGGTCCGGTTGGGAAGCGGGCGGATGTGCTCGCCCTGAAAACTGTCCTCATATACGGTTGCGTGGGTGCAAATGTGTTTTCATTGTGCTGTGATAGTGTTGTTTTGTGGTCATTATCCAGATGGGGAATCTAGCATGATGAAGCTCAATGTTAGACGCACACACACACATATATATGTACATCCATCCCCACGCACTCTCTCTCTCTCTCTCTCTCTCTGACTCTCTTATACACACACAGACACACACACACATTCAGAGGCAGAACAGGGAGTCGTTCTCCTCCTCCTCCTGACCTTCAGCAGACACAGCTGTTTCTCCTCTCCTCTGACTGGTGACTGGGACGAGCCTTATTAATGTGCTGTAACTAAGTAACCACATAATATGGATCTCTGCAGCCCTGCTCACACACTGATTTATGTATGTGTGTGTGTGTGTGTGTGTGTGTGTGTGTGTGTGTGTGTGTGCATGTGTGCATGTGTGTATTAGTGGGTGGGTGGAAGGGGTACGTGTGTGTGTAGGAGGTAAGCACATGTGTTCTGTGTGTGCGGAGGGTGTAAGTCTGTGTGTATGTGTGTGTGCGTGCATCTGTCTGTGTGGCATGTTTATGTATAGTGTCTTTGTATGCACTTACCTCGGTGTGTATGTGCTACTGCATGAGTGATTCAAGTGTGCTGAGGGAGATACTTTGGCGTTGTAGTTTTCCACTTTACTTCGACATGCATTTGATATATTGTGTGAACAGCTGAGGGTCGACAGTGCGAAACATTTTGTACCACAATCTGATGAGCGCTTGATGGAGACAGATAATGTGATCTTGTTCGAAGTTTTGAATGGAAAAATGTTTTTCATGTTTGTCTATAATTGAATTGAGTGTGTGTGTGTGTCAGTAGGCCAGAGTGTTACAGTCAAACTCTATCTGTCTACATGTGCTTGTGGTGTTGACATAACATGCTTGTGTGTGTGTGTGTGTGTGTGTGTGTGTGTGTGTGTGTGTGTGTGTGTCTGCACTAATCTTGTTTGCGTGATCGATGTTTTCACTCTACCTTGTACAGAGCAAAACTGTCGAGTCTAGTCTATGTCTTGAGTTGTACAGAATGCACGTATCACCGATAAGTGTGTGTGTGTGTGTGTGTGTGTGTGTGTGTGTGTGTGTGTGTGTGTGTGTGTTTTTCCTTGGAATGCATTTCATCCAAGGACTCTGCAGGACCACCGTGACACCATCATATGAGAATGTCGAGCTCGCCAAAATGTGTCCGTTAGTGTGCGTGTATGTACAGTTTGTGTGTGCTAACTGCGTGTTTTGTGTGTGTGTGTGTGTGTGTGTGTGTGTGTGTGTGTGTGTGTATGTGTGTGTGTGTGTGGGTGCATGTGTTGGGTTTGGCTAGGAGTTTGACGTTTTTGAGCCTTGGCGGGGTTTGGGAGATGTGATCGGGGATTCAATATTCTGATATTTCTCAGGAGGTGGGAGATGAGTGTGTGTGTGTGTGTGTGTGTGTGTGTAAGTGTGTGTGTGCATGTGCGTGTGTGTGTGTTAGTTAGTGTGTTCTTGACAATGAAGTGGAAATGTTCTGTCAACTGCTGTGTTGAAAAGGTGAAGGGCCGACAGCCAATGTGCAGCTGTGCGTAGAGCGAGAGAGACAGAGAGAGAGAGAGTGATATAGAGGAAGGGAGGGGCTGCTCTGTTTTCCTGAGCCTGTGAGAGCGCTATGGAGAGAATGAGGGAGCGACGGCTTGAGAGACGTATAGTTGGAAAGAGATGAGAGGGAGAAATAAAGGGTAAGGGTAAAACGAGACACAGAAGACATTCAACAAGTCTGCTATTCCTTTTTATGTGATTTGATTGAAAGAGTGAGACCTGTCACCCCCAACAATGAATCGTTTACTTAAGCTGCGTCTTCTATTAGCGTCCTGTTTTCTGTTGCGTGTATTGCGATCATCCGTTTCGCCCCCCAGTTTGTTATTCATAGACCTCTGTGCTGATTTCCTTGACACCTGTCTCTTCCCCGTCTTGCTGCTGCGCTCCCTGAAATAGAACTCAAGTCTCCAGAGGAAGAGTAAACAGTGGCCATGCCGTGGGAATCTAGACGCACACACACACACACACACACACACACGCTTGCTTAAGCATTGTATCAATAAGAGCTGGGACATTGAGGGGCGTTGACTGGAATGTGTTCAATCCATGTAGCAACTCATAAAGTATTAACTGCTGGATAATATAAGAAATGGCCAAAATGTACAAATGTAAAAATGTAGTTGAAAAAATATGTAATAAATGCAGTTAATTGTATGTATTACATTATTAGGAAATACATTTATACTATAGTAGTCTAAAGATGTTCTTACGTAATCTGGCAAACCTTTTAATGGTCTGCTCAACCATTAGGTAGAGCACATTTTCCCTCACAATATCTTGTTGAAGAAGTTGAACTCAACCTGATTGAGGCGTTTCTACCACTCGGTAATGTGTAATGTGTTTTTTATGGCCAACCCCTTTTCAGGTCGCATCCTTTCAGAAAGTTAGCGGCAAAGAAATATCACTTCTGATAAGTGGAATATTTTCAAAGGTAAGCAAGATAATGTAGTATTGCTATGAAATATAAAGGTTTCTGATTATGCACTGTTGTCAATATGATAAATCAAATGTTATTGCATTATATATTTGCTCAAATCATTATACCAGTAGAGCAGTCCTCAACCCAGTCCTCAAGTGCCCCTTGTACTGCAGTAGAGTTTTTCACCATTGCAAGAGCGTGTCCAGGTGCAAGTGTGGGAACTGCTTGGTTTTCCTGTGTTTGAATGGAAACCAGCAATGCTTTGCCACAAATGAAGTGGCTCTAATGCCCAAAAGACTGTTGTGCTGATGCACCACCACACAGATGAGCACGTTTGACTTCGTTCTACAGAGATGGTGCATTTTATTTAAGTTTTCATTCATTTGTTGGTACTCTTTATTTATTTTGATCGACTTGCTATTATAATTCATTTATTTTGTGTTCATCAAATGAGATACATGTGAAAGAATGTCTTCTTATTTCAGTTTAATGGATACAAAATCAATGCAGATTGTTAGAAATGCACTTTTACCATTAATAGACATTGTGTGGGCGTTCTTTTTCCTTGGTGTGCCCATTAAAGGGTTAACAAGTTTTATTACATTTCTGACCCACTTAGAGGGACATTTTATCATGGTGACTTATTACATTCTGTCAGTTATTATATTATCAATTGCTACAAGCCACCATTTAATTCAGTTTTCACTTCCTGGAACAAAATAATGCTGTTTACAACAGAAAAAACGTTCTCTTGCCCGGCAAAAGTGATTTTCAGTGATTTCAGTGGCACAATTGTTTCTTGGGAGCTCGAGTGGTGACACGCCTCAAAACCAAGAAAAATAAATATTAGCCAGGTTAGCCCTCGGGTCAGGCCAGCCCAGGCTAGCACACAGAGTCCAGTAGCACAAGCTGCTGAGTGCTACTGAAGACTGGACTGGCAGCCTGCATGGTGTCCTGTGACTGTATCACTGATAAGACTGAGGAAGAGAGAGAGAGACAGAGTGAGAGAGAGAGAGAGAGAGAGAGAGAGAGAGAGAGAGAGAGAGATAGAACAGAAGAAATGTAAAACCGACAGAGAACGAAGTCCAAATATTTAAAGTGGGTTTTAAAATGAGGTTTTCCATCAGGGTGATTGTTGATGTTAACTTGATAGGCCTCGTGCTCGTGTTCCTTCAGTATGTTGTAAATGTCGAATGCACCGAGTGTGCCAGGGTGTGTATCTGTGTGTGTGTGTGTGTGTGTGTGTGTGTGTGTGTGTGTGTGTGTGTGTGTGTGTGTGTGTGTGTGAATTTGTGTTTGCCGTTTCCACAAAATTAAGAGCAGGCAACAATAATGCGTAACAGAGTACAGTGCAGTTTAGTATGTGGGTGTTTGATTTTGCCTCCAAATGCACATGATGTCTGCTGAACACATTCCCCTCCCTCAGCTTGCCATTCACACACACACACACACACACACACACACACACACACACACACATACTCATTTCATTCAACAGTCAGATTCTCATTCAGATAGTCTGGATTAGTTGTGGTCCCAAGAATAACCTCAAAAGAATGCACATGAACACACACACACACACAAACAAACACATTCACAATTTCAATAATCCTGTTGGGTATTTATTGGTATTCTTATATATTTGAAGGCTTTAAAATGAAAATGAAAATTAACCTCAAAAGAATGCACATGAACACACACACACACAAACAAACACATTCACAATTTCAAAAATCCTGTTGGGTATTTATTGGTATTCTTATATATTTGAAGGCTTTAAAAATCACAATCTTTACAGAATACACAGAAGATAAAGGCTCACCACTGTGAAATACTCAATAAGTGTAATAATGTTCCACGTCTGTGCTTGTGTGTTTAGGGTTGACGTGCGTGTCTGAGCGTGTAATGCCAGTGTGTACAGTCAGCTTGTGTGGGTGTTTATTTTTGATACGCGGTCGATGTGGGTTTACAGTCGTATGTCATCCAGCATATGGTGTGTGTGTGTGTGTGTGTGTGTGTGTGTGTGTGTTGGGGAAATGCTTGCTTTATACAAATGGCTTATTCATGTTTGTTGCGACAGTGGGCGCCCCCCCCCCCCCCCCTAACATTCTCACCATACCAGGTCCACTCAGCCCAATTGTGGTTTCCCATGTGTGTGTCTGTGTTTATGTGTGCATGTGTCCTGTCTTTGTCTGACGGCTGCACCAGTCTGCTACTAGCTTAACCGCTGACAGTGACTGACAGACACAAACTTACACACACACACAAACGCATCTTCTTACACTAGCCTCTCTCTCTCTCTCTCTCGCTCTCTCACACACACACACACACACACACACACACACTCGCTGGAAGACAAATGGACCTTGCTGACACACAGACAGAGACGCAGACAAGCTGCTTTTCCATTCGAATGCTCAGCCAAACCGCAGGCCACAATTACACTTGTCCCTGTCTGTTTGACTGCATGAGAGATAGAGTATTCACTGTGGCCTTAACTTGTAGGATGGTGACGTGACACTTGTGGGATGACGGGGGGTGTGAGACTATAGGGTTACATTCACACTGTACTGTGAAACTGTAGCGTAACTCATTGTGGGGTTTCGAGTGCTGATGAAAGACACAAGGGAAGTCATAAATGTATTACATGTGCTTTATTTTACTCTTGAAATGAGAATGAAGCACGGGTTAAGAAAGTTGCTTCCATCAGTTTGTAGCGATAACCGTAGCGATACAGTTTCTTCTTTAAACCACAGTGAAAACGAAACCTATGACGGGGCATTCCTGCATTCGTCTCTCTGCTCTAAAAAGTACAGTGAAGTCCTTCTAGATAGTAAACGACGTTGTGAAACAGTAAGGAGGCTCGTACACGTGATTTATCACAGATATGGTTTATAGCACTGTTGACTTCAACCAGCCTTGCTTCTGATGTTCTCACAAAAACAAGTCGCTGGCGCAAAGGGTTTTCAGATTGGGCTGGCAGCAGATACTGAACTATGTTTGTGATAACTCATGTCAGAATCAGGAGGAGTATGGAGGCAAGGGAGGTGTAATAATTCACACTGACGTTTTAAGATACTGAAACCCAGGGTCAGTAAAGCATGCTCATGTGGGGTTTTCGCGTGACCCCTTTAAAGACCGTATCAATGGAAAAACAACTTTTCAAAACAGTTACTGAACGCAACTGTGACAGATGGAAGACGGTGAAGGTAAACGGGTGGTCTTTCCTTTCAGACAATAGAGATGAGAAGAAATGATTTGTTTTAAAAGAGTTTGATTTTGATAAATAGTGGTAAATGGAAACTGAGCTTCTGTGACACTCAAGCTTTTGATCATGGTGCATCTTCTCACTGGCATCTTTCATTACCTTAACTTACTTGGAAGAGTGAGTTAAGGCTTCCCTCTCTCTCTCTCTCTTTTCCTCTTGTTCATTTGTCTTTCTCAGGATGTGTGAACCCTGACCCCTATGAGGTCAGTCATGGCCAACCCTGTCGGTCACCATCTTGTTTTCCTGGCTGCTGAAACGTGTCATTAGCCCCCATGAATTTATGTTTTTCCATTTCCTTCCCGTCCCCTCCGAGGGGGAAAAAAAACACAAATAGCTCTTGGACCATCTGCATTTCAGGATGTAAAGTTTTCAGTTTAAAAATCCTCAGTAGACAGTCAAAGTTGAGGCTGGGGGAGTGCATTTACGTGTGTGTGTGTGTGTGTGTGTGTGTGTGTGTGTGTGTGTGTGTGTGTGTGTGTGTGTGTGTGTGTGTGTGTGTGTGTGTGTGAGTGTCCAGAGGGGTTTTTGGCTGCAGATGTAAAAGTCATTCCTGTGCTGCCAGGCACTCTGTCTCTCTGGCCTTCTTTCTCCCTCTCCCTCTTTACTACTCTTTCTATTTCCATCCCTCTCTCTCCCCTCCTCTCCTCACCACTTATTCCCTCTCTCTTTTGCTCTCCTCTTCCCCTATCTCTCCCCCTATCCCGTTCACTCTTCCTCCCTCCTTCCCTTTCTCTCTTCCCCCCGTTTCTCCCCATTTGACCCTCTTTTCTTCCCTCTCTCAGTTTATTGCACATATTTTACCTCTCTTCTTACTTCCGCTGCCTCCCCCCCCCGTCTCCCCCCCGTCTTTCTCTCTCATTCCTCTCTCTGTCTAACTATTCCCAACCTCCCCTTCTTGCTTTCTCTATCTTCTCTGGTTATTCTCTCTCCCTCCATTCCTCTTTCTCCCACCACCTCTCTTTTTTTCCCCTCTCCCCCTTGCTCTCCTCTCTCCAAGGCCTAGTATAAGTGTGTGTACCTGGCAGCGTGTTTTATTGCTCTGTCAGGGGGTTGGGGAGGACTAATTTCACCCATAAAAACCGTTCGGAACAAGAAAAAAGGGGAGGCAGATGGGGATTGGGGGCAAATTTATTGGAATAGTTTGTTTTTTTAAAACTGTGAACAGCTATTATTTTCCCTCTCCTCTTTCTCCTTTCTTTCCATCCTGGCAACGGCGCAGAGTTTTGGCTCTGACACACACACACACACACACACACACACACACACACACACACGCTTGAGTATGTGTGCAGATGTATACAGTGACAAATGAATGCATACAGATATGCAAATGCTGGGTGATGCACTCACACACACACACACACACACACACGTTGAACTGTGGCGGTGGTTGTGGGCTGGTGTGAGTGTTTGTTTGTGTTGCTGAGTGCTACCGCTACCACAGACCACAGCGTGTTTAGCAAGGCTGCAGACATTTTGTCTGACTGCAGTTTGGCAGCAGGCCGGCGTTTCTCAACACAACACAAGCTAATGTGTGTGTGTGTGTGTGTGTGTGTGCATGAATGTATATGAACTGGATTCCCTTCAATGTTTTTAAATGTATGTGCTTGCATGTGTGTAAATATGTGAATACGTGCATGTGTGTGTGTGTTTGTGTGCGTGAATGAATGTGTGAATGAGTGTGTGTGTGTGTGTGTGTGTGTGTGTGTGTGTGTGTGTGTGCGCGCGCAAGTCCCATCAGCCTGGTTCCCAGCGTAGCCCAGCCATATGCTACGCTGGTTTCCCAAAGGAACTCCACACCCAATGAACGAGCTGATGAAATGAAACAGGGTATTGTTATGTGTCCTCGCGTCTGCCAAGTCTTCGGTGTTCTGCTAGTCCCGTGACTTCCCACTGTTATGATGCCGCTTCGAAATGGTGTTCGTCTTTACCTGAAGGTCTAAATTGATGAAATATGGCTCTGTTGAGTAGCACTTAGCGTTTTGTGTTGGAAACCATGAAAGCCAGTAATGAAGTGATTATTGAAAAAGATAGAGAGAGAGAGCGAGAGAGAGAGAGAGAAGCCAGTGGTTTGGGGGTGGAACATTTAGTGTTCTGCACGTGCCCAGTGGGGGTTTAATGCCACCCACAAGGAAATGTTCTGCAATGTGTACTGCAAACCTGTGTGTGTGTGTGTGTGTGTGTGTGTGTGTGTGTAGAGTATAAAATTTTACGTCTGTTTCTGGTCACTGCACATGCATTTATTTTTTGTGTGTTACTTTACTGCCTGATTAACAGCTAAGTTGAGTGGACTGTAATGCTGTGGCTTATGGGAATAACCTCATATTGGCTCTCTGAACGGTGCGTGATAGTAATAGTAATAGTGATAGTGTGTGTGCATGTGTGTGCGTGCATATGAAGGAATGCATACCGCTTTGTGTGTGTATGAACGTGCTTTCGTGTGTAGAGAAATATAGAGAAAGAGAGCGTGTGTGTGTACGTGTATGCTCGTGTGTGCATGCTTGTTGTGAGCGCATACCTACTTTTCTGTGTGTTTGTGCATGCATGTGTTTGTACACATGCATGCCTGTGTGTGTGTGTGTGTGTGTGTGTGTGTGTGTGTGTGTGTGTGTGTGTGTGCAGGCTATGTGTTCCAACATGTGCGTACGTTCTTCCAGTCCCATTCCCAGGCTGAGGCCAGGCCAAGGCCAGATGAGGCAAGACCTGCTCCCTGTGGTGCGGTCCTGGAGAACGGAGCATTCCTTTACAGCTAATGCTAATGGTTACGGTCAGTGTGGCCAGTCTCTCCTCTTGTCCAGATTTCTCTCTCTCTCTCTCTCTCTCTCTCTCTCTCTAGCTCTCTCTCTCTCTCTCTCCCTCCAAATCTCCAAATCGCTCCATCTTTGCCTTTCATTACACATAATACAGCCTCTCTGCATGTACAATAATCCCGTGAAATATGGAAAGTAAAGCTTTATTTTATCCTTGGATGAATTGCTTTGAAGCCTGCTGGGGTTTAGCCTGCAGTCTCTGTATGTGTGTGTGTGTGTGTGTGTGTGTGTGTGTGTCCGTGAAAGAGGATATCTTTTCCAGCATAGAAGTTTCAAATGCCACTATAGGAGCCTGATGTTGCTTTTGAGTGTAACATTCAAAAGCAACATCAGGCTCCTATAGCATACACACACACACACACACACACACACACACACACACACACACACACACACACACACACGACAGTTTAAGAGACCAGTACTTTATGGTCACCAGTTGGCTTGACTTCTTTTTCCTCTACATGTGTCACTTGTGAATGTGTGTGTGTGTGTGTGTGTGTGTGTGTGTGTGTGTGTGTGTGTGTGTAGGTTGAGTAGAGCTTTGTTCGACTTTTTCCCTTACATGAGGGTGTGTGTGTGTGTGTGTGTGTGCGTTCCTATGAGGTCATTAGGAGCAATTAGCTGTGGCACTGCGAGGCTAGTTAGAGGCCTGCTGATGGATTGGAAACATCCACCAGGCAAACTCACACGTCTTCAGTTACATCTCCTCTCCTCTTGCCTCAGCCGTCCCTCCTGCTCTCTCTCTCTCTCTACCCTGTAACAATCACTCGCTGTGCTCCCAGATTGTGTGTGTGTGTGTGTGTTTGTGTGTGTTTGTGTGTCTACCTGTGTGCGTCTTTGTCTCTCTCTTGGTGTGTGTGTGTGTGTGTGTGTGTGTGTGTGTATGGTTGTAAGTGGATTTGATTTCAAAGGCATGTCTTAGGCCCATTTGAATCATTAAGTGTGATTAGCGGAGAGGGAAGGAGGCCTCCTACTCTTTACCCAGAGAGAGAAAAGGTACTGTACTACCAGGCCTCCCTGGGCCAAGAAACTCTCTCTCTTTTACTCTTTGTCATTCTCTCTCTCTCTCTCTCTCCCCATCACGCTGTGAGCTGTGGGTGAGTGTCAAGATTAGGTTATAGCGTGAGTACGTGTTTTGTGTATGTGTGTGTATGTGTGCGCGCGTGCATATGTGTGTGTTATAGTTTTTTAAAATGAATGTACACACTGAATAGAGTACCACTGGTGTGTGTCTTCATACTCTCTAAAACTTCATTTTTTAATTGCCCACTTCCTCATATGATGCTTGTTTTTTGGTTCTGTTCATTGTGTGGTGAGGTGAACGACTTTTGGAAAATTGTGCAGCACCTTGGACCTGAGATTCAATGCCGATACCAAAATGATAGATTTTCCGATAGCTTACTTTGCTGAGTGTAAACACATTTTTTCTACAACTACCCAATTTATTTTCATTTAATTTTTTCACTATAATCAAGGTCACTGCTCTGTGGCACCCGCTGACACGGCATTTTAGACTTTTCTGCTAGGGTGAAGGGTGTCACGTCTGCCAGTCGACTCGTGACACAACGAGCGGGTAGCACTTGAGACATGGCGACCTAACAGTGAGAACTAGCTAGCACGACAGAAGCTAACTCGCTACGTTGTTACCAGCGCTCTGCAGCTCTAACGTGACGTCACGTCAGTTTAACAAAGAATGGATTTACCTGAGGGCCACGATGCTCCCCCAAGTCCAGCATCCTTTCCTCTCTCAACGCTCCGTCAAGTGTTTCATTAAGTTTTTACTACGAACATTTGAGCTGAGTCTAGTAAAGTGCAGCTGAACCTTTGAACGTTTCTGTGACATGTTTTGCGATATTAACACACACACACACACACACCATATAACACACACCTGATGCTGAAGTCCTCTCCCTCCATGCCTGCAGCTCTGCATGAGCCAATCAGAGGCTGTGTTACATTTGTACAGATGAAACAGATTTCTCCTGTTTGCTGGTACAACCAATCTTTCAAATGGCGCCGGATGCTTGGTCCGTTTGCGATACTCGGTTCTCAAACGTGATTCGGTCGGTGCTCAGAAAGTACCGAGGTTCGATACCCAGCCGTAGCAGTACCCCACACCGAATTCAGTAGAAGAGGAAGAATCAAATAAAGATCACATTTCTTTTTTTGTGTAGCCAAAAGTATGGCTAATCATGTTTGGTTTATGCTCACCCAGAGGTCTTTAGACAAGCATTTTTATATACGTGGAAACCAGCATAGAAGTCCTACATCTCACATTCTTTCTCAATGTCTAAGACAGAGGAGCAGCTACACTACCGCTCCCTGATTCCTCCTCTATGATCGCGGTCATTTTCCCTCACAATCTAAAGCTCCCTATCCACCCATGCACTGGCGGGGGGGGGGGGGGGTTAACAATGGCTCCCTCTATAGCTTTCTATTAGTAATAGTGGCTTCAGATTGATTGGCCGTCTTTTGTTGCTCCCACAGAGTTGCACTGTGTTACTTTCCCCAATTGGTCTCACCTTAGCTCACTGCCATAAATCTACAGGCTGGGATGCTGTCCAACTGGCCGTCCCTCCTCCTCACTTCTCACCCCCCCCCTCCTCCTCCTCCCTCCTCCTCCCTCCACTCGAGCTGGGATGAGTTATTTGTTTCTTAATGACCTATAGAGACTTTCGACTCCGTCTCTCTGTCACTCACTCAGACTCGCCGACAAACACGTCCTCTCCTCCCAGCCTTTCCATTCTCCTCGTACGCCTTTTCTCAGGACAAGCAGCTACGCAGCTACGCAACTTCGCACACACACACACACACACACACACACACACACACACCGCTACAAAACACTGCCAGCTCACCACCAGGAGAGCAATTATATCCAACAGTGTCTAAAGGAAAAAACATCACAAGGAATAGAAAGTAAAGGTGACTGCCAGCCCCACCGCTGTCCCGCCATCTGCTGCTACAGACTGTGTGTGCGTCTCAGTGTGCGGACATATTTTCATATATTCGTGCGTGTGTGTGTGTGTGTGTGTGTGTGTGTGTGTGTCAGTGCTGTGTAGATTTCTTGTTCTCGCCTTAAGAGCCAAAGGGAGTTTTTTAGGGCCTCCCAAGCCCTCCAGG